>JAWMAG010000042.1:0-228386 GCA_037013455.1 Ceratitis rosa | reverse complement strand
TGCATTTGGTTAGTTTTATTAAAAATTGATATAACTCACTGCATTGCATTTTGTTAGTTTAATTAAAAACAGATATAACTCAGTGCATTGCATTTTGTTAGTTTTATTAAAAACTGATACAACTCCCTGCATTGCATTTTGTTAGTTTAATTAAAAACAGATATAACTCAGTGCATTGCATTTTGTCAGTTTTATTAAAAACTGATACAAGTCACTGCATTGCATTTTGTTAGTTTAATTAAAAACAGATATAACTCAGTGCATTGCATTTTGTTAGTTTTATTAAAAACTGATACAACTCCCTGCATTGCATTTTGTTAGTTTAATTAAAAACAGATATAACTCAGTGCATTGCATTTTGTAGTTTTATTAAAAACTGATACAACTCACTGCATTGCATTTTGTTAGTTTAATTAAAAACAGATATAACTCAGTGCATTGCATTTTGTTAGTTTTATTAAAAACTGATACAACTCCCTGCATTGCATTTTGTTAGTTTAATTAAAAACAGATATAACTCAGTGCATTGCATTTTGTTAGTTTTATTAAAAATTGATATAACTCACTGCATTGCATTTTGTTAGTTTAATTAAAAACAGATATAACTCAGTGCATTGCATTTGGTTAGTTTTATTAAAAATTGATATAACTCACTGCATTGCATTTTGTTAGTTTAATTAAAAACAGATATAACTCAGTGCATTGCATTTTGTTAGTTTTATTAAAAACTGATACAACTCCCTGCATTGCATTTTGTTAGTTTAATTAAAAACAGATATAACTCAGTGCATTGCATTTGGTTAGTTTTATTAAAAATTGATATAACTCACTGCATTGCATTTTGTTAGTTTAATTAAAAACAGATATAACTCAGTGCATTGCATTTTGTTAGTTTTATTAAAAACTGATACAACTCCCTGCATTGCATTTTGTTAGTTTAATTAAAAACAGATATAACTCAGTGCATTGCATTTGGTTAGTTTTATTAAAAATTGATATAACTCACTGCATTGCATTTTGTTAGTTTAATTAAAAACAGATATAACTCAGTGCATTGCATTTGGTTAGTTTTATTAAAAATTGATATAACTCACTGCATTGCATTTTGTTAGTTTAATTAAAAACAGATATAACTCAGTGCATTGCATTTTGTCAGTTTTATTAAAAACTGATACAACTCACTGCATTGCATTTTGTTAGTTTAATTAAAAACAGATATAACTCAGTGCATTGCATTTGGTTAGTTTTATTAAAAACTGATACAAGTCACTGCATTGCATTTTGTTAGTTTAATTAAAAACAGATATAACTCAGTGCATTGCATTTTGTTAGTTTTATTAAAAACTGATACAACTCCCTGCATTGCATTTTGTTAGTTTAATTAAAAACAGATATAACTCAGTGCATTGCATTTGGTTAGTTTTATTAAAAACTGATACAAGTCACTGCATTGCATTTTGTTAGTTTAATTAAAAACAGATATAACTCAGTGCATTGCATTTTGTTAGTTTTATTAAAAACTGATACAACTCCCTGCATTGCATTTTGTTAGTTTAATTAAAAACAGATATAACTCAGTGCATTGCATTTGGTTAGTTTTATTAAAAATTGATATAACTCACTGCATTGCATTTTGTTAGTTTAATTAAAAACAGATATAACTCAGTGCATTGCATTTGGTTAGTTTTATTAAAAATTGATATAACTCACTGCATTGCATTTTGTTAGTTTAATTAAAAACAGATATAACTCAGTGCATTGCATTTTGTTAGTTTTATTAAAAACTGATACAACTCCCTGCATTGCATTTTGTTAGTTTAATTAAAAACAGATATAACTCAGTGCATTGCATTTGGTTAGTTTTATTAAAAATTGATATAACTCACTGCATTGCATTTTGTTAGTTTAATTAAAAACAGATATAACTCAGTGCATTGCATTTTGTTAGTTTTATTAAAAACTGATACAACTCCCTGCATTGCATTTTGTTAGTTTAATTAAAAACAGATATAACTCAGTGCATTGCATTTGGTTAGTTTTATTAAAAACTGATATAACTCACTGCATTGCATTTTGTTAGTTTAATTAAAAACAGATATAACTCAGTGCATTGCATTTGGTTAGTTTTATTAAAAATTGATATAACTCACTGCATTGCATTTTGTTAGTTTAATTAAAAACAGATATAACTCAGTGCATTGCATTTTGTTAGTTTTATTAAAAACTGATACAACTCCCTGCATTGCATTTTGTTAGTTTAATTAAAAACAGATATAACTCAGTGCATTGCATTTTGTCAGTTTTATTAAAAACTGATACAAGTCACTGCATTGCATTTTGTTAGTTTAATTAAAAACAGATATAACTCAGTGCATTGCATTTTGTTAGTTTTATTAAAAACTGATACAACTCCCTGCATTGCATTTTGTTAGTTTAATTAAAAACAGATATAACTCAGTGCATTGCATTTGGTTAGTTTTATTAAAAATTGATATAACTCACTGCATTGCATTTTGTTAGTTTAATTAAAAACAGATATAACTCAGTGCATTGCATTTTGTTAGTTTTATTAAAAACTGATACAACTCCCTGCATTGCATTTTGTTAGTTTAATTAAAAACAGATATAACTCAGTGCATTGCATTTTGTCAGTTTTATTAAAAACTGATACAAGTCACTGCATTGCATTTTGTTAGTTTAATTAAAAACAGATATAACTCAGTGCATTGCATTTGTTAGTTTTATTAAAAACTGATACAACTCCCTGCATTGCATTTTGTTAGTTTAATTAAAAACAGATATAACTCAGTGCATTGCATTTGGTTAGTTTTATTAAAAATTGATATAACTCACTGCATTGCATTTTGTTAGTTTAATTAAAAACAGATATAACTCAGTGCATTGCATTTTGTTAGTTTTATTAAAAACTGATACAACTCCCTGCATTGCATTTTGTTAGTTTAATTAAAAACAGATATAACTCAGTGCATTGCATTTTGTCAGTTTTATTAAAAACTGATACAAGTCACTGCATTGCATTTTGTTAGTTTAATTAAAAACAGATATAACTCAGTGCATTGCATTTTGTTAGTTTTATTAAAAACTGATACAACTCCCTGCATTGCATTTTGTTAGTTTAATTAAAAACAGATATAACTCAGTGCATTGCATTTTGTTAGTTTAATTAAAAACTGATACAACTCCCTGCATTGCATTTTGTTAGTTTAATTAAAAACAGATATAACTCAGTGCATTGCATTTGGTTAGTTTTATTAAAAATTGATATAACTCACTGCATTGCATTTTGTTAGTTTAATTAAAAACAGATATAACTCAGTGCATTGCATTTTGTTAGTTTTATTAAAAACTGATACAACTCCCTGCATTGCATTTTGTTAGTTTAATTAAAAACAGATATAACTCAGTGCATTGCATTTTGTCAGTTTTATTAAAAACTGATACAAGTCACTGCATTGCATTTTGTTAGTTTAATTAAAAACAGATATAACTCAGTGCATTGCATTTTGTTAGTTTTATTAAAACTGATACAACTCCCTGCATTGCATTTTGTTAGTTTAATTAAAAACAGATATAACTCAGTGCATTGCATTTGGTTAGTTTTATTAAAATTGATATAACTCACTGCATTGCATTTTGTTAGTTTAATTAAAAACAGATATAACTCAGTGCATTGCATTTTGTTAGTTTTATTAAAAACTGATACAACTCCCTGCATTGCATTTTGTTAGTTTAATTAAAAACAGATATAACTCAGTGCATTGCATTTTGTCAGTTTTATTAAAAACTGATACAAGTCACTGCATTGCATTTTGTTAGTTTAATTAAAAACAGATATAACTCAGTGCATTGCATTTTGTTAGTTTTATTAAAAACTGATACAACTCCCTGCATTGCATTTTGTTAGTTTAATTAAAAACAGATATAACTCAGTGCATTGCATTTTGTCAGTTTTATTAAAAACTGATACAAGTCACTGCATTGCATTTTGTTAGTTTAATTAAAAACAGATATAACTCAGTGCATTGCATTTTGTTAGTTTAATTAAAAACTGATACAACTCCCTGCATTGCATTTTGTTAGTTTAATTAAAAACAGATATAACTCAGTGCATTGCATTTTGTTAGTTTTATTAAAAACTGATACAACTCCCTGCATTGCATTTTGTTAGTTTAATTAAAAACAGATATAACTCAGTGCATTGCATTTGGTTAGTTTTATTAAAAATTGATATAACTCAGTGCATTGCATTTTGTTAGTTTAATTAAAAACTGATATAACTCAGTGCATTGCATTTTGTTAGTTTAATTAAAAACAGATATAACTCAGTGCATTGCATTTGGTTAGTTTTATTAAAAATTGATATAACTCAGTGCATTGCATTTTGTTAGTTTAATTAAAAACTGATATAACTCAGTGCATTGCATTTTGTTAGTTTAATTAAAAACAGATATAACTCAGTGCATTGCATTTTGTTAGTTTTATTAAAAACTGATACAACTCCCTGCATTGCATTTTGTTAGTTTAATTAAAAACAGATATAACTCAGTGCATTGCATTTGGTTAGTTTTATTAAAAATTGATATAACTCAGTGCATTGCATTTTGTTAGTTTAATTAAAAACTGATATAACTCAGTGCATTGCATTTTGTTAGTTTAATTAAAAACAGATATAACTCAGTGCATTGCATTTTGTTAGTTTTATTAAAAACTGATACAACTCCCTGCATTGCATTTTGTTAGTTTAATTAAAAACAGATATAACTCAGTGCATTGCATTTGGTTAGTTTTATTAAAAATTGATATAACTCACTGCATTGCATTTTGTTAGTTTAATTAAAAACAGATATAACTCAGTGCATTGCATTTTGTTAGTTTTATTAAAAACTGATACAACTCCCTGCATTGCATTTTGTTAGTTTAATTAAAAACAGATATAACTCAGTGCATTGCATTTTGTCAGTTTTATTAAAAACTGATACAAGTCACTGCATTGCATTTTGTTAGTTTAATTAAAAACAGATATAACTCAGTGCATTGCATTTTGTTAGTTTTATTAAAAACTGATACAACTCCCTGCATTGCATTTTGTTAGTTTAATTAAAAACAGATATAACTCAGTGCATTGCATTTGGTTAGTTTTATTAAAAATTGATATAACTCACTGCATTGCATTTTGTTAGTTTAATTAAAAACAGATATAACTCAGTGCATTGCATTTTGTTAGTTTTATTAAAAACTGATACAACTCCCTGCATTGCATTTTGTTAGTTTAATTAAAAACAGATATAACTCAGTGCATTGCATTTGGTTAGTTTTATTAAAAACTGATACAAGTCACTGCATTGCATTTTGTTAGTTTAATTAAAAACAGATATAACTCAGTGCATTGCATTTTGTTAGTTTTATTAAAAACTGATACAACTCCCTGCATTGCATTTTGTTAGTTTAATTAAAAACAGATATAACTCAGTGCATTGCATTTGGTTAGTTTTATTAAAAATTGATATAACTCACTGCATTGCATTTTGTTAGTTTAATTAAAAACAGATATAACTCAGTGCATTGCATTTTGTTAGTTTTATTAAAAACTGATACAACTCCCTGCATTGCATTTTGTTAGTTTAATTAAAAACAGATATAACTCAGTGCATTGCATTTGGTTAGTTTTATTAAAAATTGATATAACTCACTGCATTGCATTTTGTTAGTTTAATTAAAAACAGATATAACTCAGTGCATTGCATTTGTTAGTTTTATTAAAAACTGATACAACTCCCTGCATTGCATTTTGTTAGTTTAATTAAAAACAGATATAACTCAGTGCATTGCATTTGGTTAGTTTTATTAAAAATTGATATAACTCACTGCATTGCATTTTGTTAGTTTAATTAAAAACAGATATAACTCAGTGCATTGCATTTTGTTAGTTTTATTAAAACTGATATAACTCACTGCATTGCATTTTGTTAGTTTAATTAAAAACAGATATAACTCAGTGCATTGCATTTGGTTAGTTTTATTAAAAATTGATATAACTCACTGCATTGCATTTTGTTAGTTTAATTAAAAACAGATATAACTCAGTGCATTGCATTTTGTCAGTTTTATTAAAAACTGATACAACTCCCTGCATTGCATTTTGTTAGTTAATTAAAAACAGATATAACTCAGTGCATTGCATTTTGTCAGTTTTATTAAAAACTGATACAAGTCACTGCATTGCATTTTGTTAGTTTAATTAAAAACAGATATAACTCAGTGCATTGCATTTTGTTAGTTTTATTAAAAACTGATACAACTCCCTGCATTGCATTTTGTTAGTTTAATTAAAAACAGATATAACTCAGTGCATTGCATTTGGTTAGTTTTATTAAAAATTGATATAACTCACTGCATTGCATTTTGTTAGTTTAATTAAAAACAGATATAACTCAGTGCATTGCATTTTGTTAGTTTTATTAAAAACTGATACAACTCCCTGCATTGCATTTTGTTAGTTTAATTAAAAACAGATATAACTCAGTGCATTGCATTTTGTCAGTTTTATTAAAAACTGATACAAGTCACTGCATTGCATTTTGTTAGTTTAATTAAAAACAGATATAACTCAGTGCATTGCATTTTGTTAGTTTTATTAAAAACTGATACAACTCCCTGCATTGCATTTTGTTAGTTTAATTAAAAACAGATATAACTCAGTGCATTGCATTTGGTTAGTTTTATTAAAAATTGATATAACTCACTGCATTGCATTTTGTTAGTTTAATTAAAAACAGATATAACTCAGTGCATTGCATTTTGTTAGTTTTATTAAAAACTGATACAACTCCCTGCATTGCATTTTGTTAGTTTAATTAAAAACAGATATAACTCAGTGCATTGCATTTGGTTAGTTTTATTAAAAACTGATACAAGTCACTGCATTGCATTTTGTTAGTTTAATTAAAAACAGATATAACTCAGTGCATTGCATTTTGTTAGTTTTATTAAAAACTGATACAACTCCCTGCATTGCATTTTGTTAGTTTAATTAAAAACAGATATAACTCAGTGCATTGCATTTGGTTAGTTTTATTAAAAATTGATATAACTCACTGCATTGCATTTTGTTAGTTTAATTAAAAACAGATATAACTCAGTGCATTGCATTTTGTTAGTTTTATTAAAAACTGATACAACTCCCTGCATTGCATTTTGTTAGTTTAATTAAAAACAGATATAACTCAGTGCATTGCATTTGGTTAGTTTTATTAAAAATTGATATAACTCACTGCATTGCATTTTGTTAGTTTAATTAAAAACAGATATAACTCAGTGCATTGCATTTTGTTAGTTTTATTAAAAACTGATACAACTCCCTGCATTGCATTTTGTTAGTTTAATTAAAAACAGATATAACTCAGTGCATTGCATTTGGTTAGTTTATTAAAATTGATATAACTCACTGCATTGCATTTTGTTAGTTTAATTAAAAACAGATATAACTCAGTGCATTGCATTTGGTTAGTTTTATTAAAAATTGATATAACTCACTGCATTGCATTTTGTTAGTTTAATTAAAAACAGATATAACTCAGTGCATTGCATTTTGTTAGTTTTATTAAAAACTGATACAACTCCCTGCATTGCATTTTGTTAGTTTAATTAAAAACAGATATAACTCAGTGCATTGCATTTGGTTAGTTTTATTAAAAATTGATATAACTCACTGCATTGCATTTTGTTAGTTTAATTAAAAACAGATATAACTCAGTGCATTGCATTTTGTTAGTTTTATTAAAAACTGATACAACTCCCTGCATTGCATTTTGTTAGTTTAATTAAAAACAGATATAACTCAGTGCATTGCATTTTGTCAGTTTTATTAAAAACTGATACAACTCCTGCATTGCATTTTGTTAGTTTAATTAAAAACAGATATAACTCAGTGCATTGCATTTGGTTAGTTTTATTAAAAATTGATATAACTCACTGCATTGCATTTTGTTAGTTTAATTAAAAACAGATATAACTCAGTGCATTGCATTTTGTTAGTTTTATTAAAACTGATACAACTCCCTGCATTGCATTTTGTTAGTTTAATTAAAAACAGATATAACTCAGTGCATTGCATTTGGTTAGTTTAATTAAAAACAGATATAACTCAGTGCATTGCATTTTGTTAGTTTTATTAAAAACTGATACAACTCCCTGCATTGCATTTTGTTAGTTTAATTAAAAACAGATATAACTCAGTGCATTGCATTTGGTTAGTTTTATTAAAAATTGATATAACTCACTGCATTGCATTTTGTTAGTTTAATTAAAAACAGATATAACTCAGTGCATTGCATTTGTTAGTTTTATTAAAAACTGATACAACTCCCTGCATTGCATTTTGTTAGTTTAATTAAAAACAGATATAACTCAGTGCATTGCATTTTGTCAGTTTTATTAAAAACTGATACAAGTCACTGCATTGCATTTTGTTAGTTTTATTAAAAACTGATACAACTCCCTGCATTGCATTTTGTTAGTTTAATTAAAAACAGATATAACTCAGTGCATTGCATTTGGTTAGTTTTATTAAAAATTGATATAACTCACTGCATTGCATTTTGTTAGTTTAATTAAAAACAGATATAACTCAGTGCATTGCATTTTGTTAGTTTTATTAAAAACTGATACAACTCCCTGCATTGCATTTTGTTAGTTTAATTAAAAACAGATATAACTCAGTGCATTGCATTTGGTTAGTTTTATTAAAAATTGATATAACTCACTGCATTGCATTTTGTTAGTTTAATTAAAAACAGATATAACTCAGTGCATTGCATTTTGTTAGTTTTATTAAAAACTGATACAACTCCCTGCATTGCATTTTGTTAGTTTAATTAAAAACAGATATAACTCAGTGCATTGCATTTGGTTAGTTTTATTAAAAATTGATATAACTCACTGCATTGCATTTTGTTAGTTTAATTAAAAACAGATATAACTCAGTGCATTGCATTTTGTTAGTTTTATTAAAAACTGATACAACTCCCTGCATTGCATTTTGTTAGTTTAATTAAAAACAGATATAACTCAGTGCATTGCATTTGGTTAGTTTTATTAAAAATTGATACAACTCACTGCATTGCATTTTGTTAGTTTAATTAAAAACAGATATAACTCAGTGCATTGCATTTTGTTAGTTTTATTAAAAACTGATACAACTCCCTGCATTGCATTTTGTTAGTTTAATTAAAAACAGATATAACTCAGTGCATTGCATTTTGTTAGTTTAATTAAAAACTGATACAACTCCCTGCATTGCATTTTGTTAGTTTTATTAAAAACTGATACAACTCCCTGCATTGCATTTTGTTAGTTTAATTAAAAACAGATATAACTCAGTGCATTGCATTTGGTTAGTTTTATTAAAAATTGATATAACTCAGTGCATTGCATTTTGTTAGTTTAATTAAAAACAGATATAACTCAGTGCATTGCATTTTGTCAGTTTTATTAAAAACTGATACAACTCACTGCATTGCATTTTGTTAGTTTAATTAAAAACAGATATAACTCAGTGCATTGCATTTTGTTAGTTTTATTAAAAACTGATACAACTCCCTGCATTGCATTTTGTTAGTTTAATTAAAAACAGATATAACTCAGTGCATTGCATTTTGTTAGTTTTATTAAAAACTGATACAACTCCCTGCATTGCATTTTGTTAGTTTAATTAAAAACAGATATAACTCAGTGCATTGCATTTTGTTAGTTTAATTAAAAACTGATACAACTCCCTGCATTGCATTTTGTTAGTTTTATTAAAAACTGATACAACTCCCTGCATTGCATTTTGTTAGTTTAATTAAAAACAGATATAACTCAGTGCATTGCATTTGGTTAGTTTTATTAAAAATTGATATAACTCAGTGCATTGCATTTTGTTAGTTTAATTAAAAACAGATATAACTCAGTGCATTGCATTTTGTCAGTTTTATTAAAAACTGATACAACTCACTGCATTGCATTTTGTTAGTTTAATTAAAAACAGATATAACTCAGTGCATTGCATTTTGTTAGTTTTATTAAAAACTGATACAACTCACTGCATTGCATTTTGTTAGTTTAATTAAAAACAGATATAACTCAGTGCATTGCATTTTGTTAGTTTTATTAAAAACTGATACAACTCCCTGCATTGCATTTTGTTAGTTTAATTAAAAACAGATATAACTCAGTGCATTGCATTTTGTTAGTTTTATTAAAAACTGATACATTTCACTGCATTGCATTTTGTTAGTTTAATTAAAAACAGATATAACTCAGTGCATTGCATTTTGTTAGTTTTATTAAAAACTGATACATTTCACTGCATTGCATTTTGTTAGTTTAATTAAAAACAGATATAACTCAGTGCATTGCATTTTGTTAGTTTTATTAAAAACTGATACAACTCACTGCATTGCATTTTGTTAGTTTAATTAAAAACAGATATAACTCAGTGCATTGCATTTTGTTAGTTTTATTAAAAACTGATACAACTCCCTGCATTGCATTTTGTTAGTTTAATTAAAAACAGATATAACTCAGTGCATTGCATTTTGTTAGTTTTATTAAAAACTGATACATTTCACTGCATTGCATTTTGTTAGTTTAATTAAAAACAGATATAACTCAGTGCATTGCATTTTGTTAGTTTTATTAAAAACTGATACAACTCCCTGCATTGCATTTTGTTAGTTTAATTAAAAACAGATATAACTCAGTGCATTGCATTTTGTTAGTTTATTAAAAACTGATACATTTCACTGCATTGCATTTTGTTAGTTTTATTAAAAACTGATACAACTCCCTGCATTGCATTTTGTTAGTTTAATTAAAAACAGATATAACTCAGTGCATTGCATTTTGTTAGTTTTATTAAAAACTGATACAACTCCCTGCATTGCATTTTGTTAGTTTAATTAAAAACAGATATAACTCAGTGCATTGCATTTTGTTAGTTTTATTAAAAACTGATACAACTCCCTGCATTGCATTTTGTTAGTTTAATTAAAAACAGATATAACTCAGTGCATTGCATTTTGTTAGTTTTATTAAAAACTGATACATTTCACTGCATAGCATTTTGTTAGTTTAATTAAAAACAGATATAACTCAGTGCATTGCATTTTGTTAGTTTTATTAAAAACTGATACAACTCCCTGCATTGCATTTTGTTAGTTTAATTAAAAACAGATATAACTCAGTGCATTGCATTTTGTTAGTTTTATTAAAAACTGATACAACTCCCTGCATTGCATTTTGTTAGTTTAATTAAAAACAGATATAACTCAGTGCATTGCATTTTGTTAGTTTTATTAAAAACTGATACATTTCACTGCATTGCATTTTGTTAGTTTAATTAAAAACAGATATAACTCAGTGCATTGCATTTTGTTAGTTTTATTAAAAACTGATACAACTCCCTGCATTGCATTTTGTTAGTTTAATTAAAAACAGATATAACTCAGTGCATTGCATTTTGTTAGTTTTATTAAAAACTGATACAACTCCCTGCATTGCATTTTGTTAGTTTAATTAAAAACAGATATAACTCAGTGCATTGCATTTTGTTAGTTTTATTAAAAACTGATACATTTCACTGCATTGCATTTTGTTAGTTTAATTAAAAACAGATATAACTCAGTGCATTGCATTTTGTTAGTTTTATTAAAAACTGATACAACTCCCTGCATTGCATTTTGTTAGTTTAATTAAAAACAGATATAACTCAGTGCATTGCATTTTGTTAGTTTTATTAAAAACTGATACATTTCACTGCATTGCATTTTGTTAGTTTAATTAAAAACAGATATAACTCAGTGCATTGCATTTTGTTAGTTTTATTAAAAACTGATACAACTCCCTGCATTGCATTTTGTTAGTTTAATTAAAAACAGATATAACTCAGTGCATTGCATTTTGTTAGTTTTATTAAAAACTGATACAACTCCCTGCATTGCATTTTGTTAGTTTAATTAAAAACAGATATAACTCAGTGCATTGCATTTTGTTAGTTTTATTAAAAACTGATACATTTCACTGCATTGCATTTTGTTAGTTTAATTAAAAACAGATATAACTCAGTGCATTGCATTTTGTTAGTTTTATTAAAAACTGATACAACTCCCTGCATTGCATTTTGTTAGTTTAATTAAAAACAGATATAACTCAGTGCATTGCATTTTGTTAGTTTTATTAAAAACTGATACAACTCCCTGCATTGCATTTTGTTAGTTTAATTAAAAACAGATATAACTCAGTGCATTGCATTTTGTTAGTTTTATTAAAAACTGATACATTTCACTGCATTGCATTTTGTTAGTTTAATTAAAAACAGATATAACTCAGTGCATTGCATTTTGTTAGTTTTATTAAAAACTGATACAACTCCCTGCATTGCATTTTGTTAGTTTAATTAAAAACAGATATAACTCAGTGCATTGCATTTTGTTAGTTTTATTAAAAACTGATACAACTCCCTGCATTGCATTTTGTTAGTTTAATTAAAAACAGATATAACTCAGTGCATTGCATTTTGTTAGTTTTATTAAAAACTGATACATTTCACTGCATTGCATTTTGTTAGTTTAATTAAAAACAGATATAACTCAGTGCATTGCATTTTGTTAGTTTTATTAAAAACTGATACAACTCCCTGCATTGCATTTTGTTAGTTTAATTAAAAACAGATATAACTCAGTGCATTGCATTTTGTTAGTTTTATTAAAAACTGATACATTTCACTGCATTGCATTTTGTTAGTTTAATTAAAAACAGATATAACTCAGTGCATTGCATTTTGTTAGTTTTATTAAAAACTGATACAACTCCCTGCATTGCATTTTGTTAGTTTAATTAAAAACAGATATAACTCAGTGCATTGCATTTTGTTAGTTTTATTAAAAACTGATACATTTCACTGCATTGCATTTTGTTAGTTTAATTAAAAACAGATATAACTCAGTGCATTGCATTTTGTTAGTTTTATTAAAAACTGATACAACTCCCTGCATTGCATTTTGTTAGTTTAATTAAAAACAGATATAACTCAGTGCATTGCATTTTGTTAGTTTTATTAAAAACTGATACATTTCACTGCATTGCATTTTGTTAGTTTTATTAAAAACTGATACAACTCCCTGCATTGCATTTTGTTAGTTTAATTAAAAACAGATATAACTCAGTGCATTGCATTTTGTTAGTTTTATTAAAAACTGATACAACTCACTGCATTGCATTTTGTTAGTTTAATTAAAAACAGATATAACTCAGTGCATTGCATTTTGTTAGTTTTATTAAAAACTGATACAACTCCCTGCATTGCATTTTGTTAGTTTAATTAAAAACAGATATAACTCAGTGCATTGCATTTTGTTAGTTTTATTAAAAACTGATACATTTCACTGCATTGCATTTTGTTAGTTTAATTAAAAACAGATATAACTCAGTGCATTGCATTTTGTTAGTTTTATTAAAAACTGATACAACTCCCTGCATTGCATTTTGTTAGTTTAATTAAAAACAGATATAACTCAGTGCATTGCATTTTGTTAGTTTTATTAAAAACTGATACATTTCACTGCATTGCATTTTGTTAGTTTTATTAAAAACTGATACAACTCCCTGCATTGCATTTTGTTAGTTTAATTAAAAACAGATATAACTCAGTGCATTGCATTTTGTTAGTTTTATTAAAAACTGATACAACTCCCTGCATTGCATTTTGTTAGTTTAATTAAAAACAGATATAACTCAGTGCATTGCATTTTGTTAGTTTTATTAAAAACTGATACATTTCACTGCATTGCATTTTGTTAGTTTAATTAAAAACAGATATAACTCAGTGCATTGCATTTTGTTAGTTTTATTAAAAACTGATACAACTCACTGCATTGCATTTTGTTAGTTTAATTAAAAACAGATATAACTCAGTGCATTGCATTTTGTTAGTTTTATTAAAAACTGATACAACTCCCTGCATTGCATTTTGTTAGTTTAATTAAAAACAGATATAACTCAGTGCATTGCATTTTGTCAGTTTTATTAAAAACTGATACAACTCACTGCATTGCATTTTGTTAGTTTAATTAAAAACAGATATAACTCAGTGCATTGCATTTTGTTAGTTTTATTAAAAACTGATACAACTCACTGCATTGCATTTTGTTAGTTTAATTAAAAACAGATATAACTCAGTGCATTGCATTTTGTTAGTTTTATTAAAAACTGATACAACTCCCTGCATTGCATTTTGTTAGTTTAATTAAAAACAGATATAACTCAGTGCATTGCATTTTGTTAGTTTAATTAAAAACTGATACAACTCCCTGCATTGCATTTTGTTAGTTTTATTAAAAACTGATACAACTCCCTGCATTGCATTTTGTTAGTTTAATTAAAAACAGATATAACTCAGTGCATTGCATTTGGTTAGTTTTATTAAAAATTGATATAACTCAGTGCATTGCATTTTGTTAGTTTAATTAAAAACAGATATAACTCAGTGCATTGCATTTTGTCAGTTTTATTAAAAACTGATACAACTCACTGCATTGCATTTTGTTAGTTTAATTAAAAACAGATATAACTCAGTGCATTGCATTTTGTTAGTTTTATTAAAAACTGATACAACTCCCTGCATTGCATTTTGTTAGTTTAATTAAAAACAGATATAACTCAGTGCATTGCATTTTGTTAGTTTTATTAAAAACAGATATAGCTCAGTGCATTGCATTTTGTTAGTTTTATTAAAAACTGATACAACTCACTGCATTGCATTTTGTTAGTTTTATTAAAAACAGATATAGCTCAGTGCATTGCATTTTGTTAGTTTTATTAAAAACTGATACAACTCACTGCATTGCATTTTGTTAGTTTTATTAAAAACAGTATAGCTCAGTGCATTGCATTTTGTTAGTTTTATTAAAAACTGATACATTTCACTGCATTGCATTTTGTTAGTTTAATTAAAAACAGATATAACTCAGTGCATTGCATTTTGTTAGTTTTATTAAAAACTGATACAACTCCCTGCATTGCATTTTGTTAGTTTAATTAAAAACAGATATAACTCAGTGCATTGCATTTGGTTAGTTTTATTAAAAACTGATACAACTCACTGCATTGCATTTTGTTAGTTTTATTAAAAACAGATATAGCTCAGTGCATTGCATTTTGTTAGTTTTATTAAAAACTGATACAACTCACTGCATTGCATTTTGTTAGTTTAATTAAAAACAGATATAACTCAGTGCATTGCATTTTGTTAGTTTTATTAAAAACTGATACAACTCCCTGCATTGCATTTTGTTAGTTTAATTAAAAACAGATATAACTCAGTGCATTGCATTTGGTTAGTTTTATTAAAAACTGATACAACTCACTGCATTGCATTTTGTTAGTTTTATTAAAAACAGATATAGCTCAGTGCATTGCATTTTGTTAGTTTTATTAAAAACTGATACAACTCACTGCATTGCATTTTGTTAGTTTTATTAAAAACAGATATAGCTCAGTGCATTGCATTTTGTCAGTTTTATTAAAAACGGATATAACTCAGTGCATTGCATTTTGTTAGTTTAATTAAAAACAGATATAACTCAGTGCATTGCATTTTGTCAGTTTTATTAAAAACTGATACAACTCACTGTATTGCATTTTGTTAGTTTAATTAAAAACTGATATAACTCAGTGCAGTGCATTTTGTTAGTTTTATTAAAAACAGATATGACTCAGTGCATTGCATTTGGTTAGTTTTATGAAAAACGGATATAACTCAGTGCATTGCATTTGGTTAGTTTTATTAAAAACTGATATAACTCACTGTATTGCATTTTGTTAGTTTAATTAAAAACTGATATAACTCAGTGCAGTGCATTTTGTTAGTTTTATGAAAAACGGATATAACTCAGTGCATTGCATTTTGTTAGTTTTATTAAAAACTGATACAACTCACTGCATTGCATTTTGTTAGTTTTATTAAAAACAGATATAGCTCAGTGCATTGCATTTTGTCAGTTTTATTAAAAACGGATATAACTCAGTGCATTGCATTTTGTTAGTTTAATTAAAAACAGATATAACTCAGTGCATTGCATTTTGTCAGTTTTATTAAAAACTGATACAACTCACTGCATTGCATTTTGTTAGTTTAATTAAAAACTGATATAACTCAGTGCAGTGCATTTTGTTAGTTTTATTAAAAACAGATATGACTCAGTGCATTGCATTTGGTTAGTTTTATGAAAAACGGATATAACTCAGTGCATTGCATTTTGTTAGTTTTATTAAAAACAGATATAACTCACTGCATTGCATTTTGTTAGTTTAATTAAAAACTGATATAACTCAGTGCAGTGCATTTTGTTAGTTTTATTAAAAACAGATATGACTCAGTGCATTGCATTTGGTTAGTTTTATGAAAAACGGATATAACTCAGTGCATTGCATTTGGTTGGTTTTATGAAAAACGGATGTAACTCACTGTATTGCATTTTGTTAGTTTTATTAAAAACAGATATAACTCACTGCATTGCATTTTGTTAGTTTAATTAAAAACTGATATAACTCAGTGCAGTGCATTTTGTTAGTTTTATTAAAAACAGATATGACTCAGTGCATTGCATTTGGTTAGTTTTATGAAAAGCGGATATAACTCAGTGCATTGCATTTGGTTAGTTTTATTAAAAACTGATATAACTCACTGTATTGCATTTTGTTAGTTTTATTAAAAACAGATATAACTCATGCATTGCATTTGGTTAGTTTTATGAAAAACGGATATAACTCAGTGCATTGCATTTGGTTAGTTTTATGAAAAACGGATGTAACTCACTGTATTGCATTTTGTTAGTTTTATTAAAAACAGATATAACTCACTGCATTGCATTTTGTTAGTTTAATTAAAAACTGATATAACTCAGTGCAGTGCATTTTGTTAGTTTTATTAAAAACAGATATAACTCAGTGCATTGCATTTGGTTAGTTTTATTAAAAACAGATAGAACTCAGAGCATTGCATTCTGTCAGTTTCATTAAAAACTGATATAACTCAGTGCATAGCATTTGGCTAGTTTTATTAAAAACTGATATAACTCAGTGCATTGCATTTGGTTAGTTTTAGTAAAAACTGATATAACTCAGTGTATTGCATTTTGTTAGTTTTATTAAAAACAGATATAACTAAGTACATTGCATTTTGTCAGTTTTATTAAAAACTGATATAACTCAGTGCATTGCATTTGGTTAGTTTTATTAAAAACAGATATAACTCAGTGCATTGCATTTGGTTAGTTTTATGAAAAACGGATATAACTCAGTGCATTGTATTTTGTTAGTTTTATTAAAAACTGATACAACTCACTGCATTGCATTTTGTTAGTTTAATTAAAAGCTAATATAACTCAGTGCAGTGCATTTTGTTAGTTTTATTAAAAACAGATATGACTCAGTGCATTGCATTTGGTTAGTTTTATTAAAAACGGATATAACTCAGTGCATTGCATTTTGTTAGTTTTATTAAAAACGGATATAACTCACTGTATTGCATTTTGTTAGTTTTATTAAAAACAGATATAGCTCAGTGCATTGCATTTTGTCAGTTTTATTAAAAACTGATATAACTCAGTGCATTGCATTTTGTTAGTTTTATTAAAAACTGATACAACTCACTGCATTGCATTTTGTTAGTTTTATTAAAAACAGATATAGCTCAGTGCATTGCATTTTGTCAGTTTTATTAAAAACTGATATAACTCAGTGCATTGCATTTTGTTAGTTTTATTAAAAACTGATACAACTCCCTGCATTGCATTTTGTTAGTTTAATTAAAAACAGATATAACTCAGTGCATTGCATTTGGTTAGTTTTATTAAAAACTGATACAACTCACTGCATTGCATTTTGGTAGTTTTATTAAAAACTGATATAACTCAGTGCATTGCATTTTGTTAGTTTTATTAAAAACTGATACAACTCCCTGCATTGCATTTTGTTAGTTTAATTAAAAACAGATATAACTCAGTGCATTGCATTTGGTTAGTTTTATTAAAAACTGATACAACTCACTGCATTGCATTTTGTTAGTTTTATTAAAAACAGATATAGCTCAGTGCATTGCATTTTGTTAGTTTTAATAAAAACTGATACAACTCACTGCATTGCATTTTGTTAGTTTTATTAAAAACAGATATAGCTCAGTGCATTGCATTTTGTTAGTTTTATTAAAAACTGATACAACTCACTGCATTGCATTTTGTTAGTTTTATTAAAAACAGATATAGCTCAGTGCATTGCATTTTGTCAGTTTTATTAAAAACGGATATAACTCAGTGCATTGCATTTTGTTAGTTTAATTAAAAACAGATATAACTCAGTGCATTGCATTTGGTTAGTTTTATTAAAAACTGATACAACTCACTGCATTGCATTTTGTTAGTTTTATTAAAAACAGATATAGCTCAGTGCATTGCATTTTGTTAGTTTTATTAAAAACTGATACAACTCACTGCATTGCATTTTGTTAGTTTAATTAAAAACAGATGTAACTCAGTGCATTGCATTTTGTTAGTTTTATTAAAAACTGATACAACTCCCTGCATTGCATTTTGTTAGTTTAATTAAAAACAGATATAACTCAGTGCATTGCATTTGGTTAGTTTTATTAAAAACTGATACAACTCACTGCATTGCATTTTGTTAGTTTTATTAAAAACAGATATAGCTCAGTGCATTGCATTTTGTTAGTTTTATTAAAAACTGATACAACTCACTGCATTGCATTTTGTTAGTTTAATTAAAAACAGATATAACTCAGTGCATTGCATTTTGTTAGTTTTATTAAAAACTGATACAACTCCCTGCATTGCATTTTGTTAGTTTAATTAAAAACATATAACTCAGTGCATTGCATTTGGTTAGTTTTATTAAAAACTGATACAACTCACTGCATTGCATTTTGTTAGTTTTATTAAAAACAGATATAGCTCAGTGCATTGCATTTTGTTAGTTTTATTAAAAACTGATACAACTCACTGCATTGCATTTTGTTAGTTTTATTAAAAACAGATATAGCTCAGTGCATTGCATTTTGTCAGTTTTATTAAAAACGGATATAACTCAGTGCATTGCATTTTGTTAGTTTAATTAAAAACAGATATAACTCAGTGCATTGCATTTTGTCAGTTTTATTAAAAACTGATACAACTCACTGCATTGCATTTTGTTAGTTTAATTAAAAACAGATATAACTCAGTGCATTGCATTTTGTTAGTTTTATTAAAAACTGATACAACTCCCTGCATTGCATTTTGTTAGTTTAATTAAAAACAGATATAACTCAGTGCATTGCATTTTGTTAGTTTTATTAAAAACTGATACAACTCACTGCATTGCATTTTGTTAGTTTTATTAAAAACAGATATAGCTCAGTGCATTGCATTTTGTCAGTTTTATTAAAAACGGATATAACTCAGTGCATTGCATTTTGTTAGTTTAATTAAAAACAGATATAACTCAGTGCATTGCATTTGGTTAGTTTTATTAAAAACTGATACAACTCACTGCATTGCATTTTGTTAGTTTAATTAAAAACAGATATAACTCAGTGCATTGCATTTTGTTAGTTTTATTAAAAACTGACACAACTCACTGCATTGCATTTTGTTAGTTTTATTAAAAACAGATATAGCTCAGTGCATTGCATTTTGTTAGTTTTATTAAAAACTGATACAACTCACTGCATTGCATTTTGTTAGTTTTATTAAAAACAGATATAGCTCAGTGCATTGCATTTTGTCAGTTTTATTAAAAACGGATATAACTCAGTGCATTGCATTTTGTTAGTTTAATTAAAAACAGATATAACTCAGTGCATTGCATTTTGTCAGTTTTATTAAAAACTGATACAACTCACTGCATTGCATTTTGTTAGTTTACTTAAAAACAGATATAACTCAGTGCATTGCATTTTGTTAGTTTTATTAAAAACTGATACAACTCACTGCATTGCATTTTGTTAGTTTTATTAAAAACAGATATAGCTCAGTGCATTGCATTTTGTCAGTTTTATTAAAAACTGATACAACTCACTGCATTGCATTTTGTTAGTTTAATTAAAAACAGATATAACTCAGTGCATTGCATTTGGTTAGTTTTATTAAAAACTGATACAACTCACTGCATTGCATTTTGTTAGTTTAATTAAAAACAGATATAACTCAGTGCATTGCATTTTGTTAGTTTTATTAAAAACTGATACAACTCACTGCATTGCATTTTGTTAGTTTAATTAAAAACAGATATAGCTCAGTGCATTGCATTTTGTTAGTTTTATTAAAAACTGATACAACTCACTGCATTGCATTTTGTTAGTTTTATTAAAAACAGATATAGCTCAGTGCATTGCATTTTGTTAGTTTTATTAAAAACTGATACAACTCACTGCATTGCATTTTGTTAGTTTAATTAAAAACAGATATAACTCAGTGCATTGCATTTTGTTAGTTTTATTAAAAACTGATACAACTCCCTGCATTGCATTTTGTTAGTTTAATTAAAAACAGATATAACTCAGTGCATTGCATTTGGTTAGTTTTATTAAAAACTGATACAACTCACTGCATTGCATTTTGTTAGTTTTATTAAAAACAGATATAGCTCAGTGCATTGCATTTTGTTAGTTTTATTAAAAACTGATACAACTCACTGCATTGCATTTTGTTAGTTTAATTAAAAACAGATATAACTCAGTGCATTGCATTTTGTTAGTTTTATTAAAAACTGATACAACTCCCTGCATTGCATTTTGTTAGTTTAATTAAAAACATATAACTCAGTGCATTGCATTTGGTTAGTTTTATTAAAAACTGATACAACTCACTGCATTGCATTTTGTTAGTTTTATTAAAAACAGATATAGCTCAGTGCATTGCATTTTGTTAGTTTTATTAAAAACTGATACAACTCACTGCATTGCATTTTGTTAGTTTTATTAAAAACAGATATAGCTCAGTGCATTGCATTTTGTCAGTTTTATTAAAAACGGATATAACTCAGTGCATTGCATTTTGTTAGTTTAATTAAAAACAGATATAACTCAGTGCATTGCATTTTGTCAGTTTTATTAAAAACTGATACAACTCACTGCATTGCATTTTGTTAGTTTAATTAAAAACAGATATAACTCAGTGCATTGCATTTTGTTAGTTTTATTAAAAACTGATACAACTCCCTGCATTGCATTTTGTTAGTTTAATTAAAAACAGATATAACTCAGTGCATTGCATTTTGTTAGTTTTATTAAAAACTGATACAACTCACTGCATTGCATTTTGTTAGTTTTATTAAAAACAGATATAGCTCAGTGCATTGCATTTTGTCAGTTTTATTAAAAACGGATATAACTCAGTGCATTGCATTTTGTTAGTTTAATTAAAAACAGATATAACTCAGTGCATTGCATTTGGTTAGTTTTATTAAAAACTGATACAACTCACTGCATTGCATTTTGTTAGTTTAATTAAAAACAGATATAACTCAGTGCATTGCATTTTGTTAGTTTTATTAAAAACTGACACAACTCACTGCATTGCATTTTGTTAGTTTTATTAAAAACAGATATAGCTCAGTGCATTGCATTTTGTTAGTTTTATTAAAAACTGATACAACTCACTGCATTGCATTTTGTTAGTTTTATTAAAAACAGATATAGCTCAGTGCATTGCATTTTGTCAGTTTTATTAAAAACGGATATAACTCAGTGCATTGCATTTTGTTAGTTTAATTAAAAACAGATATAACTCAGTGCATTGCATTTTGTCAGTTTTATTAAAAACTGATACAACTCACTGCATTGCATTTTGTTAGTTTACTTAAAAACAGATATAACTCAGTGCATTGCATTTTGTTAGTTTTATTAAAAACTGATACAACTCACTGCATTGCATTTTGTTAGTTTTATTAAAAACAGATATAGCTCAGTGCATTGCATTTTGTCAGTTTTATTAAAAACTGATACAACTCACTGCATTGCATTTTGTTAGTTTAATTAAAAACAGATATAACTCAGTGCATTGCATTTGGTTAGTTTTATTAAAAACTGATACAACTCACTGCATTGCATTTTGTTAGTTTAATTAAAAACAGATATAACTCAGTGCATTGCATTTTGTTAGTTTTATTAAAAACTGATACAACTCACTGCATTGCATTTTGTTAGTTTAATTAAAAACAGATATAGCTCAGTGCATTGCATTTTGTTAGTTTTATTAAAAACTGATACAACTCACTGCATTGCATTTTGTTAGTTTTATTAAAAACAGATATAGCTCAGTGCATTGCATTTTGTCAGTTTTATTAAAAACGGATATAACTCAGTGCATTGCATTTTGTTAGTTTAATTAAAAACAGATATAACTCAGTGCAATGCATTTTGTCAATTTTATTAAAAACTGATACAACTCACTGCATTGCATTTTGTTAGTTTAATTAAAAACAGATATAACTCAGTGCATTGCATTTTGTTAGTTTTATTAAAAACTGATACAACTCACTGCATTGCATTTTGTTAGTTTTATTAAAAACAGATATAGCTCAGTGCATTGCATTTTGTCAGTTTTATTAAAAACGGATATAACTCAGTGCATTGCATTTTGTTAGTTTAATTAAAAACAGATATAACTCAGTGCATTGCATTTTGTCAGTTTTATTAAAAACTGATACAACTCACTGCATTGCATTTTGTTAGTTTAATTAAAAACAGATATAACTCAGTGCATTGCATTTGGTTAGTTTTATTAAAAACTGATACAACTCACTGCATTGCATTTTGTTAGTTTAATTAAAAACAGATATAACTCAGTGCATTGCATTTTGTTAGTTTTATTAAAAACTGATACAACTCACTGCATTGCATTTTGTTAGTTTAATTAAAAACAGATATAGCTCAGTGCATTGCATTTTGTTAGTTTTATTAAAAACTGATACAACTCACTGCATTGCATTTTGTTAGTTTTATTAAAAACAGATATAGCTCAGTGCATTGCATTTTGTCAGTTTTATTAAAAACGGATATAACTCAGTGCATTGCATTTTGTTAGTTTAATTAAAAACAGATATAACTCAGTGCATTGCATTTTGTCAGTTTTATTAAAAACTGATACAACTCACTGCATTGCATTTTGTTAGTTTAATTAAAAACAGATATAACTCAGTGCATTGCATTTTGTTAGTTTAATTAAAAACAGATATAACTCAGTGCATTGCATTTTGTTAGTTTTATTAAAAACAGATATAGCTCAGTGCATTGCATTTTGTCAGTTTTATTAAAAACGGATATAACTCAGTGCATTGCATTTTGTTAGTTTAATTAAAAACAGATATAACTCAGTGCATTGCATTTTGTCAGTTTTATTAAAAACTGATACAACTCACTGCATTGCATTTTGTTAGTTTAATTAAAAACAGATATAACTCAGTGCATTGCATTTTGTTAGTTTTATTAAAAACTGATACAACTCACTGCATTGCATTTTGTTAGTTTTATTAAAAACAGATATAGCTCAGTGCATTGCATTTTGTCAGTTTTATTAAAAACGGATATAACTCAGTGCATTGCATTTTGTTAGTTTAATTAAAAACAGATATAACTCAGTGCATTGCATTTTGTCAGTTTTATTAAAAACTGATACAACTCACTGCATTGCATTTTGTTAGTTTAATTAAAAACAGATATAACTCAGTGCATTGCATTTGGTTAGTTTTATTAAAAACTGATACAACTCACTGCATTGCATTTTGTTAGTTTAATTAAAAACAGATATAACTCAGTGCATTGCATTTTGTCAGTTTTATTAAAAACTGATACAACTCACTGCATTGCATTTTGTTAGTTTAATTAAAAACAGATATAACTCAGTGCATTGCATTTGGTTAGTTTTATTAAAAACTGATACAACTCACTGCATTGCATTTTGTTAGTTTAATTAAAAACAGATATAACTCAGTGCATTGCATTTTGTTAGTTTAATTAAAAACAGATATAACTCAGTGCATTGCATTTTGTCAGTTTTATTAAAAACTGATACAACTCACTGCATTGCATTTTGTTAGTTTAATTAAAAACAGATATAACTCAGTGCATTGCATTTTGTTAGTTTAATTAAAAACAGATATAACTCAGTGCATTGCATTTTGTCAGTTTTATTAAAAACTGATACAACTCACTGCATTGCATTTTGTTAGTTTAATTAAAAACAGATATAACTCAGTGCATTGCATTTGGTTAGTTTTATTAAAAACTGATACAACTCACTGCATTGCATTTTGTTAGTTTAATTAAAAACAGATATAACTCAGTGCATTGCATTTTGTCAGTTTTATTAAAAACTGATACAACTCACTGCATTGCATTTTGTTAGTTTAATTAAAAACAGATATAACTCAGTGCATTGCATTTTGTTAGTTTAATTAAAAACAGATATAACTCAGTGCATTGCATTTTGTCAGTTTTATTAAAAACTGATACAACTCACTGCATTGCATTTTGTTAGTTTAATTAAAAACAGATATAACTCAGTGCATTGCATTTTGTTAGTTTAATTAAAAACAGATATAACTCAGTGCATTGCATTTTGTCAGTTTTATTAAAAACTGATACAACTCACTGCATTGCATTTTGTTAGTTTAATTAAAAACAGATATAACTCAGTGCATTGCATTTGGTTAGTTTTATTAAAAACTGATACAACTCACTGCATTGCATTTTGTTAGTTTAATTAAAAACAGATATAACTCAGTGCATTGCATTTTGTTAGTTTTATTAAAAACTGATACAACTCACTGCATTGCATTTTGTTAGTTTAATTAAAAACAGATATAGCTCAGTGCATTGCATTTTGTTAGTTTTATTAAAAACTGATACAACTCACTGCATTGCATTTTGTTAGTTTTATTAAAAACAGATATAGCTCAGTGCATTGCATTTTGTCAGTTTTATTAAAAACGGATATAACTCAGTGCATTGCATTTTGTTAGTTTAATTAAAAACAGATATAACTCAGTGCATTGCATTTTGTCAATTTTATTAAAAACTGATACAACTCACTGCATTGCATTTTGTTAGTTTAATTAAAAACAGATATAACTCAGTGCATTGCATTTTGTTAGTTTTATTAAAAACTGATACAACTCACTGCATTGCATTTTGTTAGTTTTATTAAAAACAGATATAGCTCAGTGCATTGCATTTTGTCAGTTTTATTAAAAACGGATATAACTCAGTGCATTGCATTTTGTTAGTTTAATTAAAAACAGATATAACTCAGTGCATTGCATTTTGTCAGTTTTATTAAAAACTGATACAACTCACTGCATTGCATTTTGTTAGTTTAATTAAAAACAGATATAACTCAGTGCATTGCATTTGGTTAGTTTTATTAAAAACTGATACAACTCACTGCATTGCATTTTGTTAGTTTAATTAAAAACAGATATAACTCAGTGCATTGCATTTTGTTAGTTTTATTAAAAACTGATACAACTCACTGCATTGCATTTTGTTAGTTTAATTAAAAACAGATATAGCTCAGTGCATTGCATTTTGTTAGTTTTATTAAAAACTGATACAACTCACTGCATTGCATTTTGTTAGTTTTATTAAAAACAGATATAGCTCAGTGCATTGCATTTTGTCAGTTTTATTAAAAACGGATATAACTCAGTGCATTGCATTTTGTTAGTTTAATTAAAAACAGATATAACTCAGTGCATTGCATTTTGTCAGTTTTATTAAAAACTGATACAACTCACTGCATTGCATTTTGTTAGTTTAATTAAAAACAGATATAACTCAGTGCATTGCATTTTGTTAGTTTAATTAAAAACAGATATAACTCAGTGCATTGCATTTTGTTAGTTTTATTAAAAACAGATATAGCTCAGTGCATTGCATTTTGTCAGTTTTATTAAAAACGGATATAACTCAGTGCATTGCATTTTGTTAGTTTAATTAAAAACAGATATAACTCAGTGCATTGCATTTTGTCAGTTTTATTAAAAACTGATACAACTCACTGCATTGCATTTTGTTAGTTTAATTAAAAACAGATATAACTCAGTGCATTGCATTTTGTTAGTTTTATTAAAAACTGATACAACTCACTGCATTGCATTTTGTTAGTTTTATTAAAAACAGATATAGCTCAGTGCATTGCATTTTGTCAGTTTTATTAAAAACGGATATAACTCAGTGCATTGCATTTTGTTAGTTTAATTAAAAACAGATATAACTCAGTGCATTGCATTTTGTCAGTTTTATTAAAAACTGATACAACTCACTGCATTGCATTTTGTTAGTTTAATTAAAAACAGATATAACTCAGTGCATTGCATTTGGTTAGTTTTATTAAAAACTGATACAACTCACTGCATTGCATTTTGTTAGTTTAATTAAAAACAGATATAACTCAGTGCATTGCATTTTGTCAGTTTTATTAAAAACTGATACAACTCACTGCATTGCATTTTGTTAGTTTAATTAAAAACAGATATAACTCAGTGCATTGCATTTGGTTAGTTTTATTAAAAACTGATACAACTCACTGCATTGCATTTTGTTAGTTTAATTAAAAACAGATATAACTCAGTGCATTGCATTTTGTTAGTTTAATTAAAAACAGATATAACTCAGTGCATTGCATTTTGTCAGTTTTATTAAAAACTGATACAACTCACTGCATTGCATTTTGTTAGTTTAATTAAAAACAGATATAACTCAGTGCATTGCATTTTGTTAGTTTAATTAAAAACAGATATAACTCAGTGCATTGCATTTTGTCAGTTTTATTAAAAACTGATACAACTCACTGCATTGCATTTTGTTAGTTTAATTAAAAACAGATATAACTCAGTGCATTGCATTTTGTTAGTTTAATTAAAAACAGATATAACTCAGTGCATTGCATTTTGTCAGTTTTATTAAAAACTGATACAACTCACTGCATTGCATTTTGTTAGTTTAATTAAAAACAGATATAACTCAGTGCATTGCATTTTGTTAGTTTAATTAAAAACAGATATAACTCAGTGCATTGCATTTTGTCAGTTTTATTAAAAACTGATACAACTCACTGCATTGCATTTTGTTAGTTTAATTAAAAACAGATATAACTCAGTGCATTGCATTTGGTTAGTTTTATTAAAAACTGATACAACTCACTGCATTGCATTTTGTTAGTTTAATTAAAAACAGATATAACTCAGTGCATTGCATTTTGTTAGTTTAATTAAAAACAGATATAACTCAGTGCATTGCATTTTGTCAGTTTTATTAAAAACTGATACAACTCACTGCATTGCATTTTGTTAGTTTAATTAAAAACAGATATAACTCAGTGCATTGCATTTTGTTAGTTTAATTAAAAACAGATATAACTCAGTGCATTGCATTTTGTCAGTTTTATTAAAAACTGATACAACTCACTGCATTGCATTTTGTTAGTTTAATTAAAAACAGATATAACTCAGTGCATTGCATTTGGTTAGTTTTATTAAAAACTGATACAACTCACTGCATTGCATTTTGTTAGTTTAATTAAAAACAGATATAACTCAGTGCATTGCATTTTGTCAGTTTTATTAAAAACTGATACAACTCACTGCATTGCATTTTGTTAGTTTAATTAAAAACAGATATAACTCAGTGCATTGCATTTGGTTAGTTTTATTAAAAACTGATACAACTCACTGCATTGCATTTTGTTAGTTTAATTAAAAACAGATATAACTCAGTGCATTGCATTTTGTTAGTTTAATTAAAAACAGATATAACTCAGTGCATTGCATTTTGTCAGTTTTATTAAAAACTGATACAACTCACTGCATTGCATTTTGTTAGTTTAATTAAAAACAGATATAACTCAGTGCATTGCATTTGGTTAGTTTTATTAAAAACTGATACAACTCACTGCATTGCATTTTGTTAGTTTAATTAAAAACAGATATAACTCAGTGCATTGCATTTTGTTAGTTTAATTAAAAACAGATATAACTCAGTGCATTGCATTTTGTCAGTTTTATTAAAAACTGATACAACTCACTGCATTGCATTTTGTTAGTTTAATTAAAAACAGATATAACTCAGTGCATTGCATTTTGTTAGTTTTATTAAAAACTGATACAACTCCCTGCATTGCATTTTGTTAGTTTAATTAAAAACAGATATAACTCAGTGCATTGCATTTTGTTAGTTTTATTAAAAACTGATACAACTCACTGCATTGCATTTTGTTAGTTTTATTAAAAACAGATATAGCTCAGTGCATTGCATTTTGTCAGTTTTATTAAAAACGGATATAACTCAGTGCATTGCATTTTGTTAGTTTAATTAAAAACAGATATAACTCAGTGCATTGCATTTGGTTAGTTTTATTAAAAACTGATACAACTCACTGCATTGCATTTTGTTAGTTTAATTAAAAACAGATATAACTCAGTGCATTGCATTTTGTTAGTTTTATTAAAAACTGACACAACTCACTGCATAGCATTTTGTTAGTTTAATTAAAAACAGATATAGCTCAGTGTATTGCATTTTGTCAGTTTTATTAAAAACGGATATAACTCAGTGCATTGCATTTTGTTAGTTTAATTAAAAACAGATATAACTCAGTGCAGTGCATTTTGTCAGTTTCATTAAAAACTGATATAACTCAGTGCATTGCATTTTGTTAGTTTTATTAAAAACTGACACAACTCACTGCATAGCATTTTGTTAGTTTAATTAAAAACAGATATAACTCAGTGCATTGCATTTGGTTAGTTTTATTAAAAACTGATACAACTCACTGCATTGCATTTTGTTAGTTTAATTAAAAACAGATATAACTCAGTGCATTGCATTTGGTTAGTTTTATTAAAAACTGATACAACTCACTGCATTGCATTTTGTTAGTTTAATTAAAAACTAATATAACTCAGTGCAGTGCATTTTGTTAGTTTTATTAAAAACAGATATGACTCAGTGCATTGCATTTGGTTAGTTTTATTAAAAACGGATATAACTCAGTGCATTGCATTTTGTTAGTTTTATTAAAAACGGATATAACTCACTGTATTGCATTTTGTTAGTTTTATTAAAAACAGATATAGCTCAGTGCATTGCATTTTGTCAGTTTTATTAAAAACTGATATAACTCAGTGCATTGCATTTTGTTAGTTTTATTAAAATCTGATACAACTCACTGCATTGCATTTGGTTAGTTTTATTAAAAACAGATATAGCTCAGTGCATTGCATTTTGTCAGTTTTATTAAAAACTGATATAACTCAGTGCATTGCATTTTGTTAGTTTTATTAAAAACTGATACAACTCCCTGCATTGCATTTTGTTAGTTTAATTAAAAACAGATATAATTCAGTGCATTGCATTTGGTTAGTTTTATTAAAAACTGATACAACTCACTGCATTGCATTTTGTTAGTTTTATTAAAAACTGATATAACTCAGTGCATTGCATTTTGTTAGTTTTATTAAAAACTGATACAACTCCCTGCATTGCATTTTGTTAGTTTAATTAAAAACAGATATAACTCAGTGCATTGCATTTGGTTAGTTTTATTAAAAACTGATACAACTCACTGCATTGCATTTTGTTAGTTTTATTAAAAACAGATATAGCTCAGTGCATTGCATTTTGTTAGTTTTAATAAAAACTGATACAACTCACTGCATTGCATTTTGTTAGTTTTATTAAAAACAGATATAGCTCAGTGCATTGCATTTTGTTAGTTTTATTAAAAACTGATACAACTCACTGCATTGCATTTTGTTAGTTTTATTAAAAACAGATATAGCTCAGTGCATTGCATTTTGTCAGTTTTATTAAAAACGGATATAACTCAGTGCATTGCATTTTGTTAGTTTAATTAAAAACAGATATAGCTCAGTGCATTGCATTTTGTTAGTTTTATTAAAAACTGATACAACTCACTGCATTGCATTTTGTTAGTTTTATTAAAAACAGATATAGCTCAGTGCATTGCATTTTGTTAGTTTTATTAAAAACTGATACAACTCCCTGCATTGCATTTTGTTAGTTTTATTAAAAACAGATATAGCTCAGTGCATTGCATTTTGTTAGTTTTATTAAAAACTGATACAACTCCCTGCATTGCATTTTGTTAGTTTTATTAAAAACTGATACAACTCACTGCATTGCATTTTGTTAGTTTAATTAAAAACAGATATAACTCAGTGCATTGCATTTTGTTAGTTTTATTAAAAACTGATACAACTCCCTGCATTGCATTTTGTTAGTTTTATTAAAAACAGATATAGCTCAGTGCATTGCATTTTGTTAGTTTTATTAAAAACTGATACAACTCACTGCATTGCATTTTGTTAGTTTTATTAAAAACAGATATAGCTCAGTGCATTGCATTTTGTCAGTTTTATTAAAAACGGATATAACTCAGTGCATTGCATTTTGTTAGTTTAATTAAAAACAGATATAACTCAGTGCATTGCATTTTGTCAGTTTTATTAAAAACTGATACAACTCACTGCATTGCATTTTGTTAGTTTAATTAAAAACAGATATAACTCAGTGCATTGCATTTTGTTAGTTTTATTAAAAACTGATACAACTCCCTGCATTGCATTTTGTTAGTTTAATTAAAAACAGATATAACTCAGTGCATTGCATTTTGTTAGTTTTATTAAAAACTGATACAACTCACTGCATTGCATTTTGTTAGTTTTATTAAAAAACAGATATAACTCAGTGCATTGCATTTGGTTAGTTTTATTAAAAACTGATACAACTCACTGCATTGCATTTTGTTAGTTTTATTAAAAACAGATATAGCTCAGTGCATTGCATTTTGTTAGTTTTATTAAAAACTGATACAACTCCCTGCATTGCATTTTGTTAGTTTTATTAAAAACTGATACAACTCACTGCAATGCATTTTGTTAGTTTAATTAAAAACAGATATAACTCAGTGCATTGCATTTTGTTAGTTTTATTAAAAACTGATACAACTCCCTGCATTGCATTTTGTTAGTTTTATTAAAAACAGATATAGCTCAGTGCATTGCATTTTGTTAGTTTTATTAAAAACTGATACAACTCACTGCATTGCATTTTGTTAGTTTTATTAAAAACAGATATAGCTCAGTGCATTGCATTTTGTCAGTTTTATTAAAAACGGATATAACTCAGTGCATTGCATTTTGTTAGTTTAATTAAAAACAGATATAACTCAGTGCATTGCATTTTGTCAGTTTTATTAAAAACTGATACAACTCACTGCATTGCATTTTGTTAGTTTAATTAAAAACAGATATAACTCAGTGCATTGCATTTTGTTAGTTTTATTTAAAACTGATACAACTCCCTGCATTGCATTTTGCTAGTTTAATTAAAAACAGATATAACTCAGTGCATTGCATTTTGTTAGTTTTATTAAAAACTGATACAACTCACTGCATTGCATTTTGTTAGTTTTATTAAAAACAGATATAGCTCAGTGCATTGCATTTTGTTAGTTTTATTAAAAACTGATACAACTCCCTGCATTGCATTTTGTTAGTTTTATTAAAAACTGATACAACTCACTGCATTGCATTTTGTTAGTTTAATTAAAAACAGATATAACTCAGTGCATTGCATTTTGTTAGTTTTATTAAAAACTGATACAACTCCCTGCATTGCATTTTGTTAGTTTTATTAAAAACAGATATAGCTCAGTGCATTGCATTTTGTTAGTTTTATTAAAAACTGATACAACTCACTGCATTGCATTTTGTTAGTTTTATTAAAAACAGATATAGCTCAGTGCATTGCATTTTGTCAGTTTTATTAAAAACGGATATAACTCAGTGCATTGCATTTTGTTAGTTTAATTAAAAACAGATATAACTCAGTGCATTGCATTTTGTCAGTTTTATTAAAAACTGATACAACTCACTGCATTGCATTTTGTTAGTTTAATTAAAAACAGATATAGCTCAGTGCATTGCATTTTGTCAGTTTTATTAAAAACGGATATAACTCAGTGCATTGCATTTTGTTAGTTTAATTAAAAACAGATATAACTCAGTGCATTGCATTTGGTTAGTTTTATTAAAAACTGATACAACTCACTGCATTGCATTTTGTTAGTTTTATTAAAAACAGATATAGCTCAGTGCATTGCATTTTGTTAGTTTTATTAAAAACTGATACAACTCCCTGCATTGCATTTTGTTAGTTTTATTAAAAACTGATACAACTCACTGCATTGCATTTTGTTAGTTTAATTAAAAACAGATATAACTCAGTGCATTGCATTTTGTTAGTTTTATTAAAAACAGATATAGCTCAGTGCATTGCATTTTGTCAGTTTTATTAAAAACGGATATAACTCAGTGCATTGCATTTTGTTAGTTTAATTAAAAACAGATATAACTCAGTGCATTGCATTTTGTTAGTTTTATTAAAAACAGATATAGCTCAGTGCATTGCATTTTGTTAGTTTTATTAAAAACTGATACAACTCACTGCATTGCATTTTGTTAGTTTAATTAAAAACAGATATAACTCAGTGCATTGCATTTTGTTAGTTTTATTAAAAACGGATATAGCTCAGTGCATTGCATTTTGTTAGTTTTATTAAAAACTGATACAACTCACTGCATTGCATTTTGTTAGTTTTATTAAAAACAGATATAGCTCAGTGCATTGCATTTTGTCAGTTTTATTAAAAACGGATATAACTCAGTGCATTGCATTTTGTTAGTTTAATTAAAAACAGATATAACTCAGTGCATTGCATTTGGTTAGTTTTATTAAAAACTGATACAACTCACTGCATTGCATTTTGTTAGTTTTATTAAAAACAGATATAGCTCAGTGCATTGCATTTTGTTAGTTTTATTAAAAACTGATACAACTCACTGCATTGCATTTTGTTAGTTTTATTAAAAACAGATATAGCTCAGTGCATTGCATTTTGTCAGTTTTATTAAAAACGGATATAACTCAGTGCATTGCATTTTGTTAGTTTAATTAAAAACAGATATAACTCAGTGCATTGCATTTTGTCAGTTTTATTAAAAACTGATACAACTCACTGCATTGCATTTTGTTAGTTTAATTAAAAACAGATATAACTCAGTGCATTGCATTTTGTTAGTTTTATTAAAAACTGATACAACTCCCTGCATTGCATTTTGTTAGTTTAATTAAAAACAGATATAACTCAGTGCATTGCATTTTGTTAGTTTTATTAAAAACAGATATAGCTCAGTGCATTGCATTTTGTTAGTTTTATTAAAAACTGATACAACTCACTGCATTGCATTTTGTTAGTTTAATTAAAAACAGATATAACTCAGTGCATTGCATTTTGTTAGTTTTATTAAAAACTGATACAACTCACTGAATTGCATTTTGTTAGTTTTATTAAAAACAGATATAGCTCAGTGCATTGCATTTTGTCAGTTTTATTAAAAACGGATATAACTCAGTGCATTGCATTTTGTTAGTTTAATTAAAAACAGATATAACTCAGTGCATTGCATTTTGTCAGTTTTATTAAAAACTGATACAACTCACTGCATTGCATTTTGTTAGTTTAATTAAAAACAGATATAACTCAGTGCATTGCATTTTGTTAGTTTTATTAAAAACTGATACAACTCCCTGCGTTGCATTTTGTTAGTTTTATTAAAAACTGATACAACTCACTGCATTGCATTTTGTTAGTTTAATAAAAACAGATATAACTCAGTGCATTGCATTTTGTTAGTTTTATTAAAAACAGATATAACTCAGTGCATTGCATTTGGTTAGTTTTATTAAAAACTGATACAACTCACTGCATTGCATTTTGTTAGTTTAATTAAAAACAGATATAACTCAGTGCATTGCATTTTGTTAGTTTTATTAAAAACAGATATAGCTCAGTGCATTGCATTTTGTTAGTTTTATTAAAAACTGATACAACTCACTGCATTGCATTTTGTTAGTTTTATTAAAAACAGATATAGCTCAGTGCATTGCATTTTGTCAGTTTTATTAAAAACTGATACAACTCACTGCATTGCATTTTGTTAGTTTTATTAAAAACAGATATAGCTCAGTGCATTGCATATGGTTAGTTTTATTAAAAACGGATATAACTCAGTGCATTGCATTTTGTTAGTTTTATTAAAAACTGATATAACTTAAAGCATTGCATATGGTTAGTTTTATTAAAAACTGATATAACTCAATGCATTGCATTTTGTTAGTTTTATTAAAAACTGATATAACTTAAAGCATTGCATATGGTTAGTTTTATTAAAAACAGATATAGCTCAGTGCATTGCATTTTGTTAGTTTTATTAAAAACTGATACAACTCACTGCATTGCATTTTGTTAGTTTTATTAAAAACAGATATAGCTCAGTGCATTGCATTTTGTCAGTTTTATTAAAAACGGATATAACTCAGTGCATTGCATTTTGTTAGTTTAATTAAAAACAGATATAACTCAGTGCATTGCATTTTGTCAGTTTTAGTAAAAACTGATACAACTCACTGCATTGCATTTTGTTAGTTTAATTAAAAACAGATATAACTCAGTGCATTGCATTTTGTTAGTTTTATTAAAAACTGATACAACTCCCTGCATTGCATTTTGTTAGTTTAATTAAAAACAGATATAACTCAGTGCATTGCATTTTGTTAGTTTTATTAAAAACTGATACAACTCACTGCATTGCATTTTGTTAGTTTTATTGAAAACAGATATAGCTCAGTGCATTGCATTTTGTTAGTTTTATTAAAAACTGATACAACTCACTGCATTGCATTTTGTTAGTTTTATTAAAAACAGATATAGCTCAGTGCATTGCATTTTGTCAGTTTTATTAAAAACAGATATAACTCAGTGCATTGCATTTTGTTAGTTTAATTAAAAACAGATATAACTCAGTGCATTGCATTTGGTTAGTTTTATTGTATTAAAAACTGATACAACTCACTGCATTGCATTTTGTTAGTTTAATTAAAAACAGATATAACTCAGTGCATTGCATTTGGTTAGTTTTATTAAAAACTGATACAACTCACTGCATTGCATTTTGTTAGTTTTATTAAAAACAGATATAGCTCAGTGCATTGCATTTTGTCAGTTTTATTAAAAACGGATATAACTCAGTGCATTGCATTTTGTTAGTTTAATTAAAAACAGATATAACTCAGTGAATTGCATTTTGTCAGTTTTATTAAAAACTGATACAACTCACTGCATTGCATTTTGTTAGTTTTATTAAAAACAGATATAGCTCAGTGCATTGCATTTTGTTAGTTTTATTAAAACAGATATAACTCAGTGCAGTGCATTTTGTCAGTTTCATTAAAAACTGATATAACTCAGTGCATTGCATTTTGTTAGTTTTATTAAAAACTGACACAACTCACTGCATAGCATTTTGTTAGTTTAATTAAAAACAGATATAACTCAGTGCATTGCATTTGGTTAGTTTTATTAAAAACTGATACAACTCACTGCATTGCATTTTGTTAGTTTAATTAAAAACAGATATAACTCAGTGCATTGCATTTGGTTAGTTTTATTAAAAACTGATACAACTCACTGCATTGCATTTTGTTAGTTTAATTAAAAACAGATATAACTCAGTGCATTGCATTTGGTTAGTTTTATTAAAAACTGATACAACTCACTGCATTGCATTTTGTTAGTTTTATTAAAAACAGATATAACTCAGTGCATTGCATTTTGTTTATTTTATTAAAAACTGATAAAACTCACTGCATTGCATTTTGTTAGTTTAATTAAAAACAGATATAACTCAGTGCATTGCATTTGGTTAGTTTTATTAAAAACTGATACAACTCACTGCATTGCATTTTGTTAGTTTAATTAAAAACAGATATAACTCAGTGCATTGCATTTTGTTAGTTTTATTAAAAACTGATACAACTCACTGCATTGCATTTTGTTAGTTTAATTAAAAACAGATATAACTCAGTGCATTGCATTTTGTTAGTTTTATTAAAAACTGATACAACTCACTGCATTGCATTTTGTTAGTTTAATTAAAAACAGATATAACTCAGTGCATTGCATTTTGTTAGTTTTATTAAAAACTGATACAACTCACTGCATTGCATTTTGTTAGTTTAATTAAAAACAGATATAACTCAGTGCATTGCATTTGGTTAGTTTTATTAAAAACTGATACAACTCACTGCATTGCATTTTGTTAGTTTAATTAAAAACAGATATAACTCAGTGCATTGCATTTTGTTAGTTTTATTAAAAACTGATACAACTCACTGCATTGCATTTTGTTAGTTTAATTAAAAACAGATATAACTCAGTGCATTGCATTTTGTTAGTTTTATTAAAAACTGATACAACTCACTGCATTGCATTTTGTTAGTTTAATTAAAAACAGATATAACTCAGTGCATTGCATTTTGTTAGTTTTATTAAAAACTGATACAACTCACTGCATTGCATTTTGTTAGTTTAATTAAAAACAGATATAACTCAGTGCATTGCATTTGGTTAGTTTAATTAAAAACAGATATAACTCAGTGCATTGCATTTGGTTAGTTTAATTAAAAACAGATATAACTCAGTGCATTGCATTTTGTTAGTTTTATTAAAAACTGATACAACTCACTGCATTGCATTTTGTTAGTTTAATTAAAAACAGATATAACTCAGTGCATTGCATTTTGTTAGTTTTATTAAAAACTGATACAACTCACTGCATTGCATTTTGTTAGTTTAATTAAAAACAGATATAACTCAGTGCATTGCATTTTGTCAGTTTTATTAAAAACTGATACAACTCACTGCATTGTATTTTGTTAGTTTAATTAAAAACAGATATAACTCAGTGCATTGCATTTTGTTAGTTTTATTAAAAACTGATACAACTCCCTGCATTGCATTTTGTTAGTTTAATTAAAAACAGATATAACTCAGTGCATTGCATTTTGTTAGTTTTATTAAAAACTGATACAACTCACTGCATTGCATTTTGTTAGTTTTATTAAAAACAGATATAGCTCAGTGCATTGCATTTTGTTAGTTTTATTAAAAACTGATACAACTCACTGCATTACATTTTGTTAGTTTAATTAAAAACAGATATAACTCAGTGCATTGCATTTGGTTAGTTTTATTAAAAACTGATACAACTCACTGCATTGCATTTTGTTAGTTTAATTAAAAACAGATATAACTCAGTGCATTGCATTTGGTTAGTTTTATTAAAAACTGATACAACTCACTGCATTGCATTTTGTTAGTTTTATTAAAAACAGATATAACTCAGTGCATTGCATTTTGTTTATTTTATTAAAAACTGATAAAACTCACTGCATTGCATTTTGTTAGTTTAATTAAAAACAGATATAACTCAGTGCATTGCATTTGGTTAGTTTTATTAAAAACTGATACAACTCACTGCATTGCATTTTGTTAGTTTAATTAAAAACAGATATAACTCAGTGCATTGCATTTTGTTAGTTTTATTAAAAACTGATACAACTCACTGCATTGCATTTTGTTAGTTTAATTAAAAACAGATATAACTCAGTGCATTGCATTTTGTTAGTTTTATTAAAAACTGATACAACTCACTGCATTGCATTTTGTTAGTTTAATTAAAAACAGATATAACTCAGTGCATTGCATTTTGTTAGTTTTATTAAAAACTGATACAACTCACTGCATTGCATTTTGTTAGTTTAATTAAAAACAGATATAACTCAGTGCATTGCATTTGGTTAGTTTTATTAAAAACTGATACAACTCACTGCATTGCATTTTGTTAGTTTAATTAAAAACAGATATAACTCAGTGCATTGCATTTTGTTAGTTTTATTAAAAACTGATACAACTCACTGCATTGCATTTTGTTAGTTTAATTAAAAACAGATATAACTCAGTGCATTGCATTTTGTTAGTTTTATTAAAAACTGATACAACTCACTGCATTGCATTTTGTTAGTTTAATTAAAAACAGATATAACTCAGTGCATTGCATTTTGTTAGTTTTATTAAAAACTGATACAACTCACTGCATTGCATTTTGTTAGTTTAATTAAAAACAGATATAACTCAGTGCATTGCATTTGGTTAGTTTAATTAAAAACAGATATAACTCAGTGCATTGCATTTGGTTAGTTTAATTAAAAACAGATATAACTCAGTGCATTGCATTTTGTTAGTTTTATTAAAAACTGATACAACTCACTGCATTGCATTTTGTTAGTTTAATTAAAAACAGATATAACTCAGTGCATTGCATTTTGTTAGTTTTATTAAAAACTGATACAACTCACTGCATTGCATTTTGTTAGTTTAATTAAAAACAGATATAACTCAGTGCATTGCATTTTGTTAGTTTTATTAAAAACTGATACAACTCACTGCATTGCATTTTGTTAGTTTAATTAAAAACAGATATAACTCAGTGCATTGCATTTTGTTAGTTTTATTAAAAACTGATACAACTCACTGCATTGCATTTTGTTAGTTTAATTAAAAACAGATATAACTCAGTGCATTGCATTTGGTTAGTTTTATTAAAAACTGATACAACTCGCTGCATTGCATTTTGTCAGTTTTATTAAAAACGGATATAACTCAGTGCATTGCATTTTGTTAGTTTTATTAAAAACTGATAGAACTCACTGCATTGCATTTTGTTAGTTTAATTAAAAACAGATATAACTCAGTGCATTGCATTTTGTTAGTTTAATTAAAAACAGATATAACTCAGTGCATTGCATTTGGTTAGTTTAATTAAAAACAGATATAACTCAGTGCATTGCATTTTGTTAGTTTTATTAAAAACTGATACAACTCACTGCATTGCATTTTGTTAGTTTAATTAAAAACAGATATAACTCAGTGCATTGCATTTTGTTAGTTTTATTAAAAACTGATACAACTCACTGCATTGCATTTTGTTAGTTTAATTAAAAACAGATATAACTCAGTGCATTGCATTTTGTTAGTTTTATTAAAAACTGATACAACTCACTGCATTGCATTTTGTTAGTTTAATTAAAAACAGATATAACTCAGTGCATTGCATTTGGTTAGTTTTATTAAAAACTGATACAACTCACTGCATTGCATTTTGTTAGTTTTATTAAAAACAGATATAACTCAGTGCATTGCATTTTGTTAGTTTTATTAAAAACTGATACAACTCACTGCATTGCATTTTGTTAGTTTAATTAAAAACAGATATAACTCAGTGCATTGCATTTGGTTAGTTTTATTAAAAACTGATACAACTCACTGCATTGCATTTTGTTAGTTTAATTAAAAACTGATATAACTCAGTGCATTGCATTTTGTCAGTTTTATTAAAAACGGATATAACTCAGTGCATTGCATTTTGTTAGTTTAATTAAAAACAGATATAACTCAGTGCATTGCATTTGGTTAGTTTTATTAAAAACTGATACAACTCGCTGCATTGCATTTTGTCAGTTTTATTAAAAACGGATATAACTCAGTGCATTGCATTTTGTTAGTTTAATTAAAAACAGATATAACTCAGTGCATTGCATTTTGTTAGTTTTATTAAAAACTGATACAACTCACTGCATTGCATTTTGTTAGTTTAATTAAAAACAGATATAACTCAGTGCATTGCATTTTGTTAGTTTTATTAAAAACTGATACAACTCACTGCATTGCATTTTGTTAGTTTAATTAAAAACAGATATAACTCAGTGCATTGCATTTTGTTAGTTTTATTAAAAACTGATACAACTCACTGCATTGCATTTTGTTAGTTTAATTAAAAACAGATATAACTCAGTGCATTGCATTTGGTTAGTTTTATTAAAAACTGATACAACTCGCTGCATTGCATTTTGTCAGTTTTATTAAAAACGGATATAACTCAGTGCATTGCATTTTGTTAGTTTAATTAAAAACAGATATAACTCAGTGCATTGCATTTTGTCAGTTTTATTAAAAACTGATACAACTCACTGCATTGCATTTTGTTAGTTTTATTAAAAACAGATATAGCTCAGTGCATTGCATTTTGTTAGTTTTATTAAAAACAAATATAACTCAGTGCAGTGCATTTTGTCAGTTTCATTAAAAACTGATATAACTCACTGCATTGCATTTTGTTAGTTTAATTAAAAACAGATATAACTCAGTGCATTGCATTTTGTTAGTTTTATTAAAAACTGATACAACTCACTGCATTGCATTTTGTTAGTTTTATTAAAAACAGATATAGCTCAGTGCATTGCATTTTGTTAGTTTTATTAAAAACAGATATAACTCAGTGCAGTGCATTTTGTCAGTTTCATTAAAAACTGATATAACTCAGTGCATTGCATTTTGTTAGTTTAATTAAAAACAGATATAACTCAGTGCATTGCATTTGGTTAGTTTTATTAAAAACTGATACAACTCACTGCATTGCATTTTGTTAGTTTTATTAAAAACAGATATAGCTCAGTGCATTGCATTTTGTTAGTTTTATTAAAAACAGATATAACTCAGTGCAGTGCATTTTGTCAGTTTCATTAAAAACTGATATAACTCAGTGCATTGCATTTTGTTAGTTTTATTAAAAACTGATACAACTCACTGCATTGCATTTTGTTAGTTTAATTAAAAACAGATATAACTCAGTGCATTGCATTTGGTTAGTTTTATTAAAAACTGATACAACTCACTGCATTGCATTTTGTTAGTTTAATTAAAAACAGATATAACTCAGTGCATTGCATTTGGTTAGTTTTATTAAAAACTGATACAACTCACTGCATTGCATTTTGTTAGTTTAATTAAAAACAGATATAACTCAGTGCATTGCATTTGGTTAGTTTTATTAAAAACTGATACAACTCACTGCATTGCATTTTGTTAGTTTTATTAAAAACAGATCTAACTCAGTGCATTGCATTTTGTTAGTTTTATTAAAAACTGATACAACTCACTGCATTGCATTTTGTTAGTTTAATTAAAAACAGATATAACTCAGTGCATTGCATTTGGTTAGTTTTATTAAAAACTGATACAACTCACTGCATTGCATTTTGTTAGTTTAATTAAAAACAGATATAACTCAGTGCATTGCATTTTGTTAGTTTTATTAAAAACTGATACAACTCACTGCATTGCATTTTGTTAGTTTAATTAAAAACAGATATAACTCAGTGCATTGCATTTGGTTAGTTTTATTAAAAACTGATACAACTCACTGCATTGCATTTTGTTAGTTTAATTAAAAACAGATATAACTCAGTGCATTGCATTTGGTTAGTTTTATTAAAAACTGATACAACTCACTGCATTGCATTTTGTTAGTTTTATTAAAAACAGATATAGCTCAGTGCATTGCATTTTGTCAGTTTTATTAAAAACGGATATAACTCAGTGCATTGCATTTTGTTAGTTTAATTAAAAACAGATATAACTCAGTGCATTGCATTTTGTCAGTTTTATTAAAAACTGATACAACTGACTGCATTGCATTTTGTTAGTTTTATTAAAAACAGATATAGCTCAGTGCATTGCATTTTGTTAGTTTTATTAAAAACAGATACAACTCAGTGCATTGCATTTTGTTAGTTTAATGAAAAACAGATATAACTCAGTGCATTGCATTTTGTCAGTTTTATTAAAAACTGATACAACTCACTGCATTGCATTTTGTTAGTTTAATTTAAAACAGATATAACTCAGTGCATTGCATTTTGTTAGTTTTATTAAAAACTGATACAACTCACTGCATTGCATTTTGTTAGTTTTATTAAAAACAGATATAGCTCAGTGCATTGCATTTTGTTAGTTTTATTAAAAACTGATACAACTCACTGCATTGCATTTTGTTAGTTTTATTAAAAGCAGATATAGCTCAGTGCATTGCATTTTGTCAGTTTTATTAAAAACGGATATAACTCAGTGCATTGCATTTTGTTAGTTTAATTAAAAACAGATATAGCTCAGTGCATTGCATTTTGTTAGTTTTATTAAAAACTGATACAACTCACTGCATTGCATTTTGTTAGTTTAATTAAAAACAGATATAACTCAGTGCATTGCATTTTGTCAGTTTTATTAAAAACGGATATAACTCAGTGCATTGCATTTTGTTAGTTTAATTAAAAACAGATATAACTCAGTGCATTGCATTTTGTCAGTTTTATTAAAAACTGATACAACTCACTGCATTGCATTTTGTTAGTTTAATTAAAAACAGATATAACTCAGTGCATTGCATTTTGTTAGTTTTATTAAAAACAGATATAACTCAGTGCATTGCATTTTGTCAGTTTTATTAAAAACGGATATAACTCAGTGCATTGCATTTTGTTAGTTTAATTAAAAACAGATATAACTCAGTGCATTGCATTTTGTCAGTTTTATTAAAAACTGATACAACTCACTGCATTGCATTTTGTTAGTTTAATTAAAAACAGATATAACTCAGTGCATTGCATTTTGTCAGTTTTATTAAAAACGGATATAACTCAGTGCAATGCATTTTGTTAGTTTAATTAAAAACAGATATAACTCAGTGCATTGCATTTTGTCAGTTTTATTAAAAACTGATACAACTCACTGCATTGCATTTTGTTAGTTTAATTAAAAACAGATATAACTCAGTGCATTGCATTTTGTCAGTTTATTAAAAACGATATAACTCAGTGCATTGCATTTTGTTAGTTTAATTAAAAACAGATATAACTCAGTGCATTGCATTTTGTCAGTTTTATTAAAAACTGATACAACTCACTGCATTGCATTTTGTTAGTTTAATTAAAAACAGATATAACTCAGTGCATTGCATTTGTCAGTTTTATTAAAAACGGATATAACTCAGTGCATTGCATTTTGTTAGTTTAATTAAAAACAGATATAACTCAGTGCATTGCATTATGTCAGTTTTATTAAAACTGATACAACTCACTGCATTGCATTTTGTTAGTTTAATTAAAAACAGATATAACTCAGTGCATTGCATTTTGTTAGTTTTATTAAAAACAGATATAACTCAGTGCATTGCATTTTGTTAGTTTAATTAAAAACAGATATAACTCAGTGCATTGCATTTTGTCAGTTTTATTAAAAACTGATACAACTCACTGCATTGCATTTTGTTAGTTTAATTAAAAACAGATATAACTCAGTGCATTGCATTTTGTCAGTTTTATTAAAAACGGATATAACTCAGTGCATTGCATTTTGTTAGTTTAATTAAAAACAGATATAACTCAGTGCATTGCATTTTGTTAGTTTTATTAAAAACTGATACAACTCACTGCATTGCATTTTGTTAGTTTAATTAAAAACAGATATAACTCAGTGCATTGCATTTTGTCAGTTTTATTAAAAACGGATATAACTCAGTGCATTGCATTTTGTTAGTTTAATTAAAAGCAGATATAACTCAGTGCATTGCATTTTGTCAGTTTTATTAAAAACTGATATTACTCACTGCATTGCATTTTGTTAGTTTAATTAAAAACAGATATAACTCAGTGCATTGCATTTTGTCAGTTTTATTAAAAACTGATACAACTCACTGCATTGCATTTTGTTAGTTTAATTAAAAACAGATATAACTCAGTGCATTGCATTTTGTCAGTTTTATTAAAAACGATATAACTCAGTGCATTGCATTTTGTTAGTTTAATTAAAAACAGATATAACTCAGTGCATTGCATTTTGTCAGTTTTATTAAAAACTGATATAACTCAGTGCATTGCATTTTGTTAGTTTAATTAAAAACAGATATAACTCAGTGCATTGCATTTTGTCAGTTTTATTAAAAACTGATACAACTCACTGCATTGCATTTTGTTAGTTTAATTAAAAACAGATATAACTCAGTGCATTGCATTTGGTCAGTTTTATTAAAAACTGATACAACTCACTGCATTGCATTTTGTTAGTTTAATTAAAAACAGATATAACTCAGTGCATTGCATTTTGTCAGTTTTATTAAAAACGGATATAACTCAGTGCATTGCATTTTGTTAGTTTAATTAAAAACAGATATAACTCAGTGCATTGCATTTTGTCAGTTTTATTAAAAACTGATACAACTCACTGCATTGCATTTTGTTAGTTTAATTAAAAACAGATATAACTCAGTGCATTGCATTTTGTTAGTTTTATTAAAACGGATATAACTCAGTGCATTGCATTTTGTTAGTTTAATTAAAAACAGATATAACTCAGTGCATTGCATTTTGTCAGTTTTATTAAAAACTGATACAACTCACTGCATTGCATTTTGTTAGTTTAATTAAAAACAGATATAACTCAGTGCATTGCATTTGTCAGTTTTATTAAAAACGGATATAACTCAGTGCATTGCATTTTGTTAGTTTAATTAAAAACAGATATAACTCAGTGCATTGCATTTTGTCAGTTTTATTAAAAACGGATATAACTCAGTGCATTGCATTTTGTTAGTTTAATTAAAAACAGATATAACTCAGTGCATTGCATTTTGTCAGTTTTATTAAAAACTGATACAACTCACTGCATTGCATTTTGTAGTTTAATTAAAAACAGATATAACTCAGTGCATTGCATTTTGTCAGTTTTATTAAAAACTGATACAACTCACTGCATTGCATTTTGTTAGTTTAATTAAAAACAGATATAACTCAGTGCATTGCATTTTGTCAGTTTTATTAAAAACTGATACAACTCACTGCATTGCATTTTGTTAGTTTAATTAAAAACAGATATAACTCAGTGCATTGCATTTTGTCAGTTTTATTAAAAACGGATATAACTCAGTGCATTGCATTTTGTTAGTTTAATTAAAAACAGATATAACTCAGTGCATTGCATTTTGTCAGTTTTATTAAAAACTGATACAACTCACTGCATTGCATTTTGTTAGTTTAATTAAAAACAGATATAACTCAGTGCATTGCATTTTGTCAGTTTTATTAAAAACTGATACAACTCACTGCATTGCATTTTGTTAGTTTAATTAAAAACAGATATAACTCAGTGCATTGCATTTTGTCAGTTTTATTAAAAACGGATATAACTCAGTGCATTGCATTTTGTTAGTTTAATTAAAAACAGATATAACTCAGTGCATTGCATTTTGTCAGTTTTATTAAAAACTGATACAACTCACTGCATTGCAATTTGTTAGTTTAATTAAAAACAGATATAACTCAGTGCATTGCATTTTGTTAGTTTTATTAAAAACAGATATAACTCAGTGCATTGCATTTTGTTAGTTTAATTAAAAACAGATATAACTCAGTGCATTGCATTTTGTCAGTTTTATTAAAAACTGATACAACTCACTGCATTGCATTTTGTTAGTTTAATTAAAAACAGATATAACTCAGTGCATTGCATTTTGTCAGTTTTATTAAAAACTGATACAACTCACTGCATTGCATTTTGTTAGTTTAATTAAAAACAGATATAACTCAGTGCATTGCATTTTGTCAGTTTTATTAAAAACGGATATAACTCAGTGCATTGCATTTTGTTAGTTTAATTAAAAACAGATATAACTCAGTGCATTGCATTTTGTCAGTTTTATTAAAAACGGATATAACTCAGTGCATTGCATTTGTTAGTTTAATTAAAACAGATATAACTCAGTGCATTGCATTTTGTCAGTTTTATTAAAAACTGATACAACTCACTGCATTGCATTTTGTTAGTTTAATTAAAAACAGATATAACTCAGTGCATTGCATTTTGTCAGTTTTATTAAAAACTGATACAACTCACTGCATTGCATTTTGTTAGTTTAATTAAAAACAGATATAACTCAGTGCATTGCATTTTGTCAGTTTTATTAAAAACTGATACAACTCACTGCATTGCATTTTGTTAGTTTAATTAAAAACAGATATAACTCAGTGCATTGCATTTTGTCAGTTTTATTAAAAACGGATATAACTCAGTGCATTGCATTTTGTTAGTTTAATTAAAAACAGATATAACTCAGTGCATTGCATTTTGTCAGTTTTATTAAAAACTGATACAACTCACTGCATTGCATTTTGTTAGTTTAATTAAAAACAGATATAACTCAGTGCATTGCATTTTGTCAGTTTTATTAAAAACTGATACAACTCACTGCATTGCATTTTGTTAGTTTAATTAAAAACAGATATAACTCAGTGCATTGCATTTTGTCAGTTTTATTAAAACGGATATAACTCAGTGCATTGCATTTTGTTAGTTTAATTAAAAACAGATATACTCAGTGCATTGCATTTTGTCAGTTTTATTAAAAACTGATACAACTCACTGCATTGCAATTTGTTAGTTTAATTAAAAACAGATATAACTCAGTGCATTGCATTTTGTTAGTTTTATTAAAAACAGATATAACTCAGTGCATTGCATTTTGTTAGTTTAATTAAAAACAGATATAACTCAGTGCATTGCATTTTGTCAGTTTTATTAAAAACTGATACAACTCACTGCATTGCATTTTGTTAGTTTAATTAAAAACAGATATAACTCAGTGCATTGCATTTTGTCAGTTTTATTAAAAACTGATACAACTCACTGCATTGCATTTTGTTAGTTTAATTAAAAACAGATATAACTCAGTGCATTGCATTTTGTCAGTTTTATTAAAACTGATACAACTCACTGCATTGCATTTTGTTAGTTTAATTAAAAACAGATATAACTCAGTGCATTGCATTTTGTCAGTTTTATTAAAAACTGATACAACTCACTGCATTGCATTTTGTCAGTTTTATTAAAAACTGATACAACTCACTGCATTGCATTTTGTCAGTTTTATTAAAACTGATACAACTCACTGCATTGCATTTTGTTAGTTTAATTAAAAACAGATATAACTCAGTGCATTGCATTTTGTCAGTTTTATTAAAAACTGATACAACTCACTGCATTGCATTTTGTTAGTTTAATTAAAAACAGATATAACTCAGTGCATTGCATTTTGTCAGTTTTATTAAAAACTGATACAACTCACTGCATTGCATTTTGTTAGTTTAATTAAAAACAGATATAACTCAGTGCATTGCATTTTGTCAGTTTTATTAAAAACTGATACAACTCACTGCATTGCATTTTGTTAGTTTAATTAAAAACAGATATAACTCAGTGCATTGCATTTTGTCAGTTTTATTAAAAACTGATACAACTCACTGCATTGCATTTTGTTAGTTTAATTAAAAACAGATATAACTCAGTGCATTGCATTTTGTTAGTTTTATTAAAAACAGATATAACTCAGTGCATTGCATTTTGTTAGTTTAATTAAAAACAGATATAACTCAGTGCATTGCATTTTGTCAGTTTTATTAAAAACTGATACAACTCACTGCATTGCATTTTGTTAGTTTAATTAAAAACAGATATAACTCAGTGCATTGCATTTTGTCAGTTTTATTAAAAACTGATACAACTCACTGCATTGCATTTTGTTAGTTTAATTAAAAACAGATATAACTCAGTGCATTGCATTTTGTCAGTTTTATTAAAACTGATACAACTCACTGCATTGCATTTTGTTAGTTTAATTAAAAACAGATATAACTCAGTGCATTGCATTTTGTCAGTTTTATTAAAAACTGATACAACTCACTGCATTGCATTTTGTTAGTTTAATTAAAAACAGATATAACTCAGTGCATTGCATTTTGTCAGTTTTATTAAAAACTGATACAACTCACTGCATTGCATTTTGTTAGTTTAATTAAAAACAGATATAACTCAGTGCATTGCATTTTGTCAGTTTTATTAAAAACTGATACAACTCACTGCATTGCATTTTGTTAGTTTAATTAAAAACAGATATAACTCAGTGCATTGCATTTTGTTAGTTTTATTAAAAACAGATATAACTCAGTGCATTGCATTTTGTTAGTTTAATTAAAAACAGATATAACTCAGTGCATTGCATTTTGTCAGTTTTATTAAAAACTGATACAACTCACTGCATTGCATTTTGTTAGTTTAATTAAAAACAGATATAACTCAGTGCATTGCATTTTGTCAGTTTTATTAAAAACTGATACAACTCACTGCATTGCATTTTGTTAGTTTAATTAAAAACAGATATAACTCAGTGCATTGCATTTTGTCAGTTTTATTAAAAACTGATACAACTCACTGCATTGCATTTTGTTAGTTTAATTAAAAACAGATATAACTCAGTGCATTGCATTTTGTCAGTTTTATTAAAAACTGATACAACTCACTGCATTGCATTTTGTTAGTTTAATTAAAAACAGATATAACTCAGTGCATTGCATTTTGTCAGTTTTATTAAAAACTGATACAACTCACTGCATTGCATTTTGTTAGTTTAATTAAAAACAGATATAACTCAGTGCATTGCATTTTGTCAGTTTTATTAAAAACTGATACAACTCACTGCATTGCATTTTGTTAGTTTAATTAAAAACAGATATAACTCAGTGCATTGCATTTTGTCAGTTTTATTAAAAACTGATACAACTCACTGCATTGCATTTTGTCAGTTTTATTAAAAACTGATACAACTCACTGCATTGCATTTTGTCAGTTTTATTAAAAACTGATACAACTCACTGCATTGCATTTTGTTAGTTTAATTAAAAACAGATATAACTCAGTGCATTGCATTTTGTCAGTTTTATTAAAAACTGATACAACTCACTGCATTGCATTTTGTTAGTTTAATTAAAAACAGATATAACTCAGTGCATTGCATTTTGTCAGTTTTATTAAAAACTGATACAACTCACTGCATTGCATTTTGTTAGTTTAATTAAAAACAGATATAACTCAGTGCATTGCATTTTGTCAGTTTTATTAAAAACTGATACAACTCACTGCATTGCAATTTGTTAGTTTAATTAAAAACAGATATAACTCAGTGCATTGCATTTTGTTAGTTTTATTAAAAACAGATATAACTCAGTGCATTGCATTTTGTTAGTTTAATTAAAAACAGATATAACTCAGTGCATTGCATTTTGTCAGTTTTATTAAAAACTGATACAACTCACTGCATTGCATTTTGTTAGTTTAATTAAAAACAGATATAACTCAGTGCATTGCATTTTGTCAGTTTTATTAAAAACTGATACAACTCACTGCATTGCATTTTGTTAGTTTAATTAAAAACAGATATAACTCAGTGCATTGCATTTTGTTAGTTTTATTAAAAACAGATATAACTCAGTGCATTGCATTTTGTTAGTTTAATTAAAAACAGATATAACTCAGTGCATTGCATTTTGTCAGTTTTATTAAAAACTGATACAACTCACTGCATTGCATTTTGTTAGTTTAATTAAAAACAGATATAACTCAGTGCATTGCATTTTGTCAGTTTTATTAAAAACTGATACAACTCACTGCATTGCATTTTGTTAGTTTAATTAAAAACAGATATAACTCAGTGCATTGCATTTTGTCAGTTTTATTAAAAACTGATACAACTCACTGCATTGCATTTTGTTAGTTTAATTAAAAACAGATATAACTCAGTGCATTGCATTTTGTCAGTTTTATTAAAAACGGATATAACTCAGTGCATTGCATTTTGTTAGTTTAATTAAAAACAGATATAACTCAGTGCATTGCATTTTGTCAGTTTTATTAAAAACTGATACAACTCACTGCATTGCATTTTGTTAGTTTAATTAAAAACAGATATAACTCAGTGCATTGCATTTTGTCAGTTTTATTAAAAACTGATACAACTCACTGCATTGCATTTTGTTAGTTTTATTAAAAACAGATATAGCTCAGTGCATTGCATTTTGTCAGTTTTATTAAAAACGGATATAACTCAGTGCATTGAATTTTGTTAGTTTAATTAAAAACAGATATAACTCAGTGCATTGCATTTTGTCAGTTTTATTAAAAACTGATACAACTCACTGCATTGCATTTTGTTAGTTTAATTAAAAACAGATATAACTCAGTGCATTGCATTTTGTCAGTTTTATTAAAAACTGATACAACTCACTGCATTGCATTTTGTTAGTTTAATTAAAAACAGATATAACTCAGTGCATTGCATTTTGTCAGTTTTATTAAAAACTGATACAACTCAGTGCATTGCATTTTGTTAGTTTAATTAAAAACAGATATAACTCAGTGCATTGCATTTTGTCAGTTTTATTAAAAACTGATACAACTGACTGCATTGCATTTTGTTAGTTTTATTAAAAACAGATATAGCTCAGTGCATTGCATTTTGTTAGTTTTATTAAAAACTGATACAACTCACTGCATTGCATTTTGTTAGTTTAATTAAAAACAGATATAACTCAGTGCATTGCATTTTGTCAGTTTTATTAAAAACTGATACAACTCACTGCATTGCATTTTGTTAGTTTTATTAAAAACAGATATAGCTCAGTGCATTGCATTTTGTCAGTTTTATTAAAAACTGATACAACTCAGTGCATTGCATTTTGTTAGTTTAATTAAAAACAGATATAACTCAGTGCATTGCATTTTGTCAGTTTTATTAAAAACTGATACAACTGACTGCATTGCATTTTGTTAGTTTTATTAAAAACAGATATAGCTCAGTGCATTGAATTTTGTTAGTTTTATTAAAAACTGATACAACTCACTGCATTGCATTTTGTTAGTTTAATTAAAAACAGATATAACTCAGTGCATTGCATTTTGTCAGTTTTATTAAAAACTGATACAACTCACTGCATTGCATTTTGTTAGTTTTATTAAAAACAGATATAGCTCAGTGCATTGCATTTTGTCAGTTTTATTAAAAACGGATATAACTCAGTGCATTGCATTTTGTTAGTTTAATTAAAAACAGATATAACTCAGTGCATTGCATTTTGTCAGTTTTATTAAAAACTGATACAACTCACTGCATTGCATTTTGTGCATTGCATTTTGTTAGTTTAATTAAAAACAGATATAACTCAGTGCATTGCATTTTGTCAGTTTTATTAAAAACTGATACAACTCACTGCATTGCATTTTGTTAGTTTAATTAAAAACAGATATAACTCAGTGCATTGCATTTTGTCAGTTTTATTAAAAACTGATACAACTCAGTGCATTGCATTTTGTTAGTTTAATTAAAAACAGATATAACTCAGTGCATTGCATTTTGTCAGTTTTATTAAAAACTGATACAACTGACTGCATTGCATTTTGTTAGTTTTATTAAAAACAGATATAGCTCAGTGCATTGCATTTTGTTAGTTTTATTAAAAACTGATACAACTCACTGCATTGCATTTTGTTAGTTTAATTAAAAACAGATATAACTCAGTGCATTGCATTTTGTCAGTTTTATTAAAAACTGATACAACTCACTGCATTGCATTTTGTTAGTTTTATTAAAAACAGATATAGCTCAGTGCATTGCATTTTGTCAGTTTTATTAAAAACGGATATAACTCAGTGCATTGCATTTTGTTAGTTTAATTAAAAACAGATATAACTCAGTGCATTGCATTTTGTCAGTTTTATTAAAAACTGATACAACTCACTGCATTGCATTTTGTTAGTTTAATTAAAAACAGATATAACTCAGTGCATTGCATTTTGTCAGTTTTATTAAAAACTGATACAACTCACTGCATTGCATTTTGTTAGTTTAATTAAAAACAGATATAACTCAGTGCATTGCATTTTGTCAGTTTAATTAAAAACAGATATAACTCAGTGCATTGCATTTTGTTAGTTTAATTAAAAACAGATATAACTCAGTGCATTGCATTTTGTCAGTTTTATTAAAAACTGATACAACTGACTGCATTGCATTTTGTTAGTTTTATTAAAAACAGATATAGCTCAGTGCATTGCATTTTGTTAGTTTTATTAAAAACAGATATAACTCAGTGCAGTGCATTTTGTCAGTTTCATTAAAAACAGATATAACTCAGTGCATTGCATTTTGTCAGTTTTATTAAAAACTGATACAACTCACTGCATTGCATTTTGTTAGTTTAATTAAAAACAGATATAACTCAGTGCATTGCATTTTGTCAGTTTTATTAAAAACGGATATAACTCAGTGCATTGCATTTTGTTAGTTTAATTAAAAACAGATATAACTCAGTGCATTGCATTTTGTCAGTTTTATTAAAAACGGATATAACTCAGTGCATTGCATTTTGTTAGTTTAATTAAAAACAGATATAACTCAGTGCATTGCATTTTGTCAGTTTTATTAAAAACGGATATAACTCAGTGCATTGCATTTTGTTAGTTTAATTAAAAACAGATATAACTCAGTGCATTGCATTTTGTCAGTTTTATTAAAAACTGATACAACTCACTGCATTGCATTTTGTTAGTTTAATTAAAAACAGATATAACTCAGTGCATTGCATTTTGTCAGTTTTATTAAAAACTGATACAACTCACTGCATTGCATTTTGTTAGTTTAATTAAAAACAGATATAACTCAGTGCATTGCATTTTGTCAGTTTTATTAAAAACGGATATAACTCAGTGCATTGCATTTTGTTAGTTTAATTAAAAACAGATATAACTCAGTGCATTGCATTTTGTCAGTTTTATTAAAAACTGATACAACTCACTGCATTGCATTTTGTTAGTTTAATTAAAAACAGATATAACTCAGTGCATTGCATTTTGTTAGTTTTATTAAAAACAGATATAACTCAGTGCATTGCATTTTGTTAGTTTAATTAAAAACAGATATAACTCAGTGCATTGCATTTTGTCAGTTTTATTAAAAACTGATACAACTCACTGCATTGCATTTTGTTAGTTTAATTAAAAACAGATATAACTCAGTGCATTGCATTTTGTCAGTTTTATTAAAAACTGATACAACTCACTGCATTGCATTTTGTTAGTTTAATTAAAAACAGATATAACTCAGTGCATTGCATTTTGTCAGTTTTATTAAAAACGGATATAACTCAGTGCATTGCATTTTGTTAGTTTAATTAAAAACAGATATAACTCAGTGCATTGCATTTTGTCAGTTTTATTAAAAACTGATACAACTCACTGCATTGCATTTTGTTAGTTTAATTAAAAACAGATATAACTCAGTGCATTGCATTTTGTTAGTTTTATTAAAAACAGATATAACTCAGTGCATTGCATTTTGTTAGTTTAATTAAAAACAGATATAACTCAGTGCATTGCATTTTGTCAGTTTTATTAAAAACTGATACAACTCACTGCATTGCATTTTGTTAGTTTAATTAAAAACAGATATAACTCAGTGCATTGCATTTTGTCAGTTTTATTAAAAACTGATACAACTCACTGCATTGCATTTTGTTAGTTTAATTAAAAACAGATATAACTCAGTGCATTGCATTTTGTCAGTTTTATTAAAAATTGATACAACTCACTGCATTGCATTTTGTTAGTTTAATTAAAAACAGATATAACTCAGTGCATTGCATTTTGTCAGTTTTATTAAAAACGGATATAACTCAGTGCATTGCATTTTGTTAGTTTAATTAAAAACAGATATAACTCAGTGCATTGCATTTTGTCAGTTTTATTAAAAACTGATACAACTCACTGCATTGCATTTTGTTAGTTTAATTAAAAACAGATATAACTCAGTGCATTGCATTTTGTCAGTTTTATTAAAAACTGATACAACTCACTGCATTGCATTTTGTTAGTTTTATTAAAAACAGATATAGCTCAGTGCATTGCATTTTGTCAGTTTTATTAAAAACGGATATAACTCAGTGCATTGCATTTTGTTAGTTTAATTAAAAACAGATATAACTCAGTGCATTGGATTTTGTCAGTTTTATTAAAAACTGATACAACTCACTGCATTGCATTTTGTTAGTTTAATTAAAAACAGATATAACTCAGTGCATTGCATTTTGTCAGTTTTATTAAAAACTGATACAACTCACTGCATTGCATTTTGTTAGTTTAATTAAAAACAGATATAACTCAGTGCATTGCATTTTGTCAGTTTTATTAAAAACGGATATAACTCAGTGCATTGCATTTTGTTAGTTTAATTAAAAACAGATATAACTCAGTGCATTGCATTTTGTCAGTTTTATTAAAAACTGATACAACTGACTGCATTGCATTTTGTTAGTTTTATTAAAAACAGATATAGCTCAGTGCATTGCATTTTGTTAGTTTAATTAAAAACAGATATAACTCAGTGCATTGCATTTTGTCAGTTTTATTAAAAACGGATATAACTCAGTGCATTGCATTTTGTTAGTTTAATTAAAAACAGATATAACTCAGTGCATTGCATTTTGTCAGTTTTATTAAAAACTGATACAACTGACTGCATTGCATTTTGTTAGTTTTATTAAAAACAGATATAGCTCAGTGCATTGCATTTTGTTAGTTTTATTAAAAACAGATATAACTCAGTGCAGTGCATTTTGTCAGTTTCATTAAAAACAGATATAACTCAGTGCATTGCATTTTGTCAGTTTTATTAAAAACTGATACAACTCACTGCATTGCATTTTGTTAGTTTTATTAAAAACAGATATAGCTCAGTGCATTGCATTTTGTCAGTTTTATTAAAAACGGATATAACTCAGTGCATTGCATTTTGTTAGTTTAATTAAAAACAGATATAACTCAGTGCATTGCATTTTGTCAGTTTTATTAAAAACTGATACAACTCACTGCATTGCATTTTGTTAGTTTAATTAAAAACAGATATAACTCAGTGCATTGCATTTTGTCAGTTTTATTAAAAACTGATACAACTCACTGCATTGCATTTTGTTAGTTTAATTAAAAACAGATATAACTCAGTGCATTGCATTTTGTCAGTTTTATTAAAAACGGATATAACTCAGTGCATTGCTTTTTGTTAGTTTAATTAAAAACAGATATAACTCAGTGCATTGCATTTTGTCAGTTTTATTAAAAACGGATATAACTCAGTGCATTGCATTTTGTTAGTTTAATTAAAAACAGATATAACTCAGTGCATTGCATTTTGTCAGTTTTATTAAAAACTGATACAACTCACTGCATTGCATTTTGTTAGTTTAATTAAAAACAGATATAACTCAGTGCATTGCATTTTGTCAGTTTTATTAAAAACTGATACAACTCACTGCATTGCATTTTGTTAGTTTAATTAAAAACAGATATAACTCAGTGCATTGCATTTTGTCAGTTTTATTAAAAACGGATATAACTCAGTGCATTGCATTTTGTTAGTTTAATTAAAAACAGATATAACTCAGTGCATTGCATTTTGTCAGTTTTATTAAAAACTGATACAACTCACTGCATTGCATTTTGTTAGTTTAATTAAAAACAGATATAACTCAGTGCATTGCATTTTGTTAGTTTTATTAAAAACAGATATAACTCAGTGCATTGCATTTTGTTAGTTTAATTAAAAACAGATATAACTCAGTGCATTGCATTTTGTCAGTTTTATTAAAAACTGATACAACTCACTGCATTGCATTTTGTTAGTTTAATTAAAAACAGATATAACTCAGTGCTTTGCATTTTGTCAGTTTTATTAAAAACTGATACAACTCACTGCATTGCATTTTGTTAGTTTAATTAAAAACAGATATAACTCAGTGCATTGCATTTTGTCAGTTTTATTAAAAACGGATATAACTCAGTGCATTGCATTTTGTTAGTTTAATTAAAAACAGATATAACTCAGTGCATTGCATTTTGTCAGTTTTATTAAAAACTGATACAACTCACTGCATTGCATTTTGTTAGTTTAATTAAAAACAGATATAACTCAGTGCATTGCATTTTGTTAGTTTTATTAAAAACAGATATAACTCAGTGCATTGCATTTTGTTAGTTTAATTAAAAACAGATATAACTCAGTGCATTGCATTTTGTCAGTTTTATTAAAAACTGATACAACTCACTGCATTGCATTTTGTTAGTTTAATTAAAAACAGATATAACTCAGTGCATTGCATTTTGTCAGTTTTATTAAAAACTGATACAACTCACTGCATTGCATTTTGTTAGTTTAATTAAAAACAGATATAACTCAGTGCATTGCATTTTGTCAGTTTTATTAAAAACTGATACAACTCACTGCATTGCATTTTGTTAGTTTTATTAAAAACAGATATAGCTCAGTGCATTGCATTTTGTCAGTTTTATTAAAAACGGATATAACTCAGTGCATTGCATTTTGTTAGTTTAATTAAAAACAGATATAACTCAGTGCATTGCATTTTGTCAGTTTTATTAAAAACTGATACAACTCACTGCATTGCATTTTGTTAGTTTAATTAAAAACAGATATAACTCAGTGCATTGCATTTTGTCAGTTTTATTAAAAACTGATACAACTCACTGCATTGCATTTTGTTAGTTTAATTAAAAACAGATATAACTCAGTGCATTGCATTTTGTCAGTTTTATTAAAAACGGATATAACTCAGTGCATTGCATTTTGTTAGTTTAATTAAAAACAGATATAACTCAGTGCATTGCATTTTGTCAGTTTTATTAAAAACTGATACAACTGACTGCATTGCATTTTGTTAGTTTTATTAAAAACAGATATAGCTCAGTGCATTGCATTTTGTTAGTTTAATTAAAAACAGATATAACTCAGTGCATTGCATTTTGTCAGTTTAATTAAAAACAGATATAACTCAGTGCATTGCATTTTGTCAGTTTTATTAAAAACTGATACAACTGACTGCATTGCATTTTGTTAGTTTTATTAAAAACAGATATAGCTCAGTGCATTGCATTTTGTTAGTTTTATTAAAAACAGATATAACTCAGTGCAGTGCATTTTGTCAGTTTCATTAAAAACAGATATAACTCAGTGCATTGCATTTTGTCAGTTTTATTAAAAACTGATACAACTCACTGCATTGCATTTTGTTAGTTTTATTAAAAACAGATATAGCTCAGTGCATTGCATTTTGTCAGTTTTATTAAAAACGGATATAACTCAGTGCATTGCATTTTGTTAGTTTAATTAAAAACAGATATAACTCAGTGCATTGCATTTTGTCAGTTTTATTAAAAACTGATACAACTCACTGCATTGCATTTTGTTAGTTTAATTAAAAACAGATATAACTCAGTGCATTGCATTTTGTCAGTTTTATTAAAAACTGATACAACTCACTGCATTGCATTTTGTTAGTTTAATTAAAAACAGATATAACTCAGTGCATTGCATTTTGTCAGTTTTATTAAAAACGGATATAACTCAGTGCATTGCTTTTTGTTAGTTTAATTAAAAACAGATATAACTCAGTGCATTGCATTTTGTCAGTTTTATTAAAAACGGATATAACTCAGTGCATTGCATTTTGTTAGTTTAATTAAAAACAGATATAACTCAGTGCATTGCATTTTGTCAGTTTTATTAAAAACTGATACAACTCACTGCATTGCATTTTGTTAGTTTAATTAAAAACAGATATAACTCAGTGCATTGCATTTTGTCAGTTTTATTAAAAACTGATACAACTCACTGCATTGCATTTTGTTAGTTTAATTAAAAACAGATATAACTCAGTGCATTGCATTTTGTCAGTTTTATTAAAAACGGATATAACTCAGTGCATTGCATTTTGTTAGTTTAATTAAAAACAGATATAACTCAGTGCATTGCATTTTGTCAGTTTTATTAAAAACTGATACAACTCACTGCATTGCATTTTGTTAGTTTAATTAAAAACAGATATAACTCAGTGCATTGCATTTTGTTAGTTTTATTAAAAACAGATATAACTCAGTGCATTGCATTTTGTTAGTTTAATTAAAAACAGATATAACTCAGTGCATTGCATTTTGTCAGTTTTATTAAAAACTGATACAACTCACTGCATTGCATTTTGTTAGTTTAATTAAAAACAGATATAACTCAGTGCATTGCATTTTGTCAGTTTTATTAAAAACTGATACAACTCACTGCATTGCATTTTGTTAGTTTAATTAAAAACAGATATAACTCAGTGCATTGCATTTTGTCAGTTTTATTAAAAACGGATATAACTCAGTGCATTGCATTTTGTTAGTTTAATTAAAAACAGATATAACTCAGTGCATTGCATTTTGTCAGTTTTATTAAAAACTGATACAACTCACTGCATTGCATTTTGTTAGTTTAATTAAAAACAGATATAACTCAGTGCATTGCATTTTGTTAGTTTTATTAAAAACAGATATAACTCAGTGCATTGCATTTTGTTAGTTTAATTAAAAACAGATATAACTCAGTGCATTGCATTTTGTCAGTTTTATTAAAAACTGATACAACTCACTGCATTGCATTTTGTTAGTTTAATTAAAAACAGATATAACTCAGTGCATTGCATTTTGTCAGTTTTATTAAAAACTGATACAACTCACTGCATTGCATTTTGTTAGTTTAATTAAAAACAGATATAACTCAGTGCATTGCATTTTGTCAGTTTTATTAAAAACTGATACAACTCACTGCATTGCATTTTGTTAGTTTAATTAAAAACAGATATAACTCAGTGCATTGCATTTTGTCAGTTTTATTAAAAACGGATATAACTCAGTGCATTGCATTTTGTTAGTTTAATTAAAAACAGATATAACTCAGTGCATTGCATTTTGTCAGTTTTATTAAAAACTGATACAACTCACTGCATTGCATTTTGTTAGTTTAATTAAAAACAGATATAACTCAGTGCATTGCATTTTGTCAGTTTTATTAAAAACTGATACAACTCACTGCATTGCATTTTGTTAGTTTTATTAAAAACAGATATAGCTCAGTGCATTGCATTTTGTCAGTTTTATTAAAAACGGATATAACTCAGTGCATTGCATTTTGTTAGTTTAATTAAAAACAGATATAACTCAGTGCATTGCATTTTGTCAGTTTTATTAAAAACGGATATAACTCAGTGCATTGCATTTTGTTAGTTTAATTAAAAACAGATATAACTCAGTGCATTGCATTTTGTCAGTTTTATTAAAAACTGATACAACTCACTGCATTGCATTTTGTTAGTTTAATTAAAAACAGATATAACTCAGTGCATTGCATTTTGTTAGTTTTATTAAAAACAGATATAACTCAGTGCATTGCATTTTGTTAGTTTAATTAAAAACAGATATAACTCAGTGCATTGCATTTTGTCAGTTTTATTAAAAACTGATACAACTCACTGCATTGCATTTTGTTAGTTTAATTAAAAACAGATATAACTCAGTGCATTGCATTTTGTTAGTTTTATTAAAAACAGATATAACTCAGTGCATTGCATTTTGTTAGTTTAATTAAAAACAGATATAACTCAGTGCATTGCATTTTGTCAGTTTTATTAAAAACTGATACAACTCACTGCATTGCATTTTGTTAGTTTAATTAAAAACAGATATAACTCAGTGCATTGCATTTTGTCAGTTTTATTAAAAACTGATACAACTCACTGCATTGCATTTTGTTAGTTTAATTAAAAACAGATATAACTCAGTGCATTGCATTTTGTCAGTTTTATTAAAAATTGATACAACTCACTGCATTGCATTTTGTTAGTTTAATTAAAAACAGATATAACTCAGTGCATTGCATTTTGTCAGTTTTATTAAAAACGGATATAACTCAGTGCATTGCATTTTGTTAGTTTAATTAAAAACAGATATAACTCAGTGCATTGCATTTTGTCAGTTTTATTAAAAACTGATACAACTCACTGCATTGCATTTTGTTAGTTTAATTAAAAACAGATATAACTCAGTGCATTGCATTTTGTCAGTTTTATTAAAAACTGATACAACTCACTGCATTGCATTTTGTTAGTTTTATTAAAAACAGATATAGCTCAGTGCATTGCATTTTGTCAGTTTTATTAAAAACGGATATAACTCAGTGCATTGCATTTTGTTAGTTTAATTAAAAACAGATATAACTCAGTGCATTGCATTTTGTCAGTTTTATTAAAAACTGATACAACTCACTGCATTGCATTTTGTTAGTTTAATTAAAAACAGATATAACTCAGTGCATTGCATTTTGTCAGTTTTATTAAAAACTGATACAACTCACTGCATTGCATTTTGTTAGTTTAATTAAAAACAGATATAACTCAGTGCATTGCATTTTGTCAGTTTTATTAAAAACGGATATAACTCAGTGCATTGCATTTTGTTAGTTTAATTAAAAACAGACATAACTCAGTGCATTGCATTTTGTCAGTTTTATTAAAAACTGATACAACTGACTGCATTGCATTTTGTTAGTTTTATTAAAAACAGATATAGCTCAGTGCATTGCATTTTGTTAGTTTAATTAAAAACAGATATAACTCAGTGCATTGCATTTTGTCAGTTTAATTAAAAACAGATATAACTCAGTGCATTGCATTTTGTCAGTTTTATTAAAAACTGATACAACTGACTGCATTGCATTTTGTTAGTTTTATTAAAAACAGATATAGCTCAGTGCATTGCATTTTGTTAGTTTTATTAAAAACAGATATAACTCAGTGCAGTGCATTTTGTCAGTTTCATTAAAAACAGATATAACTCAGTGCATTGCATTTTGTCAGTTTTATTAAAAACTGATACAACTCACTGCATTGCATTTTGTTAGTTTTATTAAAAACAGATATAGCTCAGTGCATTGCATTTTGTCAGTTTTATTAAAAACGGATATAACTCAGTGCATTGCATTTTGTTAGTTTAATTAAAAACAGATATAACTCAGTGCATTGCATTTTGTCAGTTTTATTAAAAACTGATACAACTCACTGCATTGCATTTTGTTAGTTTAATTAAAAACAGATATAACTCAGTGCATTGCATTTTGTCAGTTTTATTAAAAACTGATACAACTCACTGCATTGCATTTTGTTAGTTTAATTAAAAACAGATATAACTCAGTGCATTGCATTTTGTCAGTTTTATTAAAAACGGATATAACTCAGTGCATTGCTTTTTGTTAGTTTAATTAAAAACAGATATAACTCAGTGCATTGCATTTTGTCAGTTTTATTAAAAACGGATATAACTCAGTGCATTGCATTTTGTTAGTTTAATTAAAAACAGATATAACTCAGTGCATTGCATTTTGTCAGTTTTATTAAAAACTGATACAACTCACTGCATTGCATTTTGTTAGTTTAATTAAAAACAGATATAACTCAGTGCATTGCATTTTGTCAGTTTTATTAAAAACTGATACAACTCACTGCATTGCATTTTGTTAGTTTAATTAAAAACAGATATAACTCAGTGCATTGCATTTTGTCAGTTTTATTAAAAACGGATATAACTCAGTGCATTGCATTTTGTTAGTTTAATTAAAAACAGATATAACTCAGTGCATTGCATTTTGTCAGTTTTATTAAAAACTGATACAACTCACTGCATTGCATTTTGTTAGTTTAATTAAAAACAGATATAACTCAGTGCATTGCATTTTGTTAGTTTTATTAAAAACAGATATAACTCAGTGCATTGCATTTTGTTAGTTTAATTAAAAACAGATATAACTCAGTGCATTGCATTTTGTCAGTTTTATTAAAAACTGATACAACTCACTGCATTGCATTTTGTTAGTTTAATTAAAAACAGATATAACTCAGTGCATTGCATTTTGTCAGTTTTATTAAAAACTGATACAACTCACTGCATTGCATTTTGTTAGTTTAATTAAAAACAGATATAACTCAGTGCATTGCATTTTGTCAGTTTTATTAAAAACGGATATAACTCAGTGCATTGCATTTTGTTAGTTTAATTAAAAACAGATATAACTCAGTGCATTGCATTTTGTCAGTTTTATTAAAAACTGATACAACTCACTGCATTGCATTTTGTTAGTTTAATTAAAAACAGATATAACTCAGTGCATTGCATTTTGTTAGTTTTATTAAAAACAGATATAACTCAGTGCATTGCATTTTGTTAGTTTAATTAAAAACAGATATAACTCAGTGCATTGCATTTTGTCAGTTTTATTAAAAACTGATACAACTCACTGCATTGCATTTTGTTAGTTTAATTAAAAACAGATATAACTCAGTGCATTGCATTTTGTCAGTTTTATTAAAAACTGATACAACTCACTGCATTGCATTTTGTTAGTTTAATTAAAAACAGATATAACTCAGTGCATTGCATTTTGTCAGTTTTATTAAAAACTGATACAACTCACTGCATTGCATTTTGTTAGTTTAATTAAAAACAGATATAACTCAGTGCATTGCATTTTGTCAGTTTTATTAAAAACGGATATAACTCAGTGCATTGCATTTTGTTAGTTTAATTAAAAACAGATATAACTCAGTGCATTGCATTTTGTCAGTTTTATTAAAAACTGATACAACTCACTGCATTGCATTTTGTTAGTTTAATTAAAAACAGATATAACTCAGTGCATTGCATTTTGTCAGTTTTATTAAAAACTGATACAACTCACTGCATTGCATTTTGTTAGTTTTATTAAAAACAGATATAGCTCAGTGCATTGCATTTTGTCAGTTTTATTAAAAACGGATATAACTCAGTGCATTGCATTTTGTTAGTTTAATTAAAAACAGATATAACTCAGTGCATTGCATTTTGTCAGTTTTATTAAAAACTGATACAACTCACTGCATTGCATTTTGTTAGTTTAATTAAAAACAGATATAACTCAGTGCATTGCATTTTGTCAGTTTTATTAAAAACTGATACAACTCACTGCATTGCATTTTGTTAGTTTAATTAAAAACAGATATAACTCAGTGCATTGCATTTTGTCAGTTTTATTAAAAACGGATATAACTCAGTGCCTTGCATTTTGTTAGTTTAATTAAAAACAGATATAACTCAGTGCATTGCATTTTGTCAGTTTTATTAAAAACTGATACAACTGACTGCATTGCATTTTGTTAGTTTTATTAAAAACAGATATAGCTCAGTGCATTGCATTTTGTTAGTTTTATTAAAAACAGATATAACTCAGTGCAGTGCATTTTGTCAGTTTCATTAAAAACAGATATAACTCAGTGCATTGCATTTTGTCAGTTTTATTAAAAACTGATACAACTCACTGCATTGCATTTTGTTAGTTTAATTAAAAACAGATATAACTCAGTGCATTGCATTTTGTCAGTTTTATTAAAAACGGATATAACTCAGTGCATTGCATTTTGTTAGTTTAATTAAAAACAGATATAACTCAGTGCATTGCATTTTGTCAGTTTTATTAAAAACGGATATAACTCAGTGCATTGCATTTTGTTAGTTTAATTAAAAACAGATATAACTCAGTGCATTGTATTTTGTCAGTTTTATTAAAAACTGATACAACTCACTGCATTGCATTTTGTTAGTTTAATTAAAAACTGATATAACTCAGTGCATTGCATTTTGTCAGTTTTATTAAAAACTGATACAACTCACTGCATTGCATTTTGTTAGTTTAATTAAAAACAGATATAACTCAGTGCATTGCATTTTGTCAGTTTTATTAAAAACGGATATAACTCAGTGCATTGCATTTTGTTAGTTTAATTAAAAACAGATATAACTCAGTGCATTGCATTTTGTCAGTTTTATTAAAAACTGATACAACTCACTGCATTGCATTTTGTTAGTTTAATTAAAAACAGATATAACTCAGTGCATTGCATTTTGTTAGTTTTATTAAAAACAGATATAACTCAGTGCATTGCATTTTGTTAGTTTAATTAAAAACAGATATAATTCAGTGCATTGCATTTTGTCAGTTTTATTAAAAACTGATACAACTCACTGCATTGCATTTTGTTAGTTTAATTAAAAACAGATATAACTCAATGCATTGCATTTTGTCAGTTTTATTAAAAACGGATATAACTCAGTGCATTGCATTTTGTTAGTTTAATTAAAAACAGATATAACTCAGTGCATTGCATTTTGTTAGTTTTATTAAAACCTGATACAACTCACTGCATTGCATTTTGTTAGTTTAATTAAAAACAGATATAACTCAGTGCATTGCATTTTGTCAGTTTTATTAAAAACGGATATAACTCAGTGCATTGCATTTTGTTAGTTTAATTAAAAACAGATATAACTCAGTGCATTGCATTTTGTCAGTTTTATTAAAAACTGATACAACTCACTGCATTGCATTTTGTTAGTTTAATTAAAAACAGATATAACTCAGTGCATTGCATTTTGTCAGTTTTATTAAAAACGGATATAACTCAGTGCATTGCATTTTGTTAGTTTAATTAAAAACAGATATAACTCAGTGCATTGCATTTTGTCAGTTTTATTAAAAACTGATACAACTCACTGCATTGCATTTTGTTAGTTTAATTAAAAACGGATATAACTCAGTGCATTGCATTTTGTTAGTTTAATTAAAAACAGATATAAATCAGTGCATTGCATTTTGTTAGTTTAATTAAAAACAGATATAACTCAGTGCAGTGCATTTTGTCAGTTTCATTAAAAACGGATATAACTCAGTGCATTGCATTTTGTTAGTTTAATGAAAAACAGATATAACTCAGTGCATTGCATTTTGTTAGTTTAATTAAAAACGGATATAACTCAGTGCATTGCATTTTGTTAGTTTAATTAAAAACAGATATAAATCAGTGCATTGCATTTTGTTAGTTTAATTAAAAACAGATATAACTCAGTGCAGTGCATTTTGTCAGTTTCATTAAAAACGGATATAACTCAGTGCATTGCATTTTGTTAGTTTAATTTAAAACAGATATAACTCAGTGCATTGCATTTTGTTAGTTTTATTAAAAACTGATACAACTCACTGCATTGCATTTTGTTAGTTTTATTAAAAACAGATATAGCTCAGTGCATTGCATTTTGTTAGTTTTATTAAAAACTGATACAACTCACTGCATTGCATTTTGTTAGTTTTATTAAAAACAGATATAGCTCAGTGCATTGCATTTTGCTAGTTTTATTAAAAACTGATACAACTCACTGCATTGCATTTTGTTAGTTTTATTAAAAACGGATATAACTCAGTGCATTGCATTTTGTTAGTTTAATTAAAAACAGATATAACTCAGTGCATTGCATTTTGTTAGTTTAATTAAAAACAGATATAACTCAGTGCATTGCATTTTGTCAGTTTTATTAAAAACTGATACAACTCACTGCATTGCATTTTGTTAGTTTAATTTAAAACAGATATAACTCAGTGCATTGCATTTTGTTAGTTTTATTAAAAACTGATACAACTCACTGCATTGCATTTTGTTAGTTTTATTAAAAACAGATATAGCTCAGTGCATTGCATTTTGTCAGTTTTATTAAAAACGGATATAACTCAGTGCATTGCATTTTGTTAGTTTAATTAAAAACAGATATAACTCAGTGCATTGCATTTTGTCAGTTTTATTAAAAACTGATACAACTCACTGCATTGCATTTTGTTAGTTTAATTAAAAACAGATATAACTCAGTGCATTGCATTTTGTTAGTTTTATTAAAAACTGATACAACTCCCTGCATTGCATTTTGTTAGTTTAATTAAAAACAGATATAACTCAGTGCATTGCATTTTGTTAGTTTTATTAAAAACTGATACAACTCACTGCATTGCATTTTGTTAGTTTTATTAAAAACAGATATAGCTCAGTGCATTGCATTTTGTTAGTTTTATTATAAACTGATACAACTCACTGCATTGCATTTTGTTAATTTTATTAAAAACAGATATAGCTCAGTGCATTGCATTTTGTCAGTTTTATTAAAAACGGATATAACTCAGTGCATTGCATTTTGTTAGTTTAATTAAAAACAGATATAACTCAGTGCATTGCATTTGGTCAGTTTTATTAAAAACTGATACAACTCCCTGCATTGCATTTTGTTAGTTTAATTAAAAACAGATATAACTCAGTGCATTGCATTTGGTTAGTTTTATTAAAAACTGATACAACTCACTGCATTGCATTTTGTTAGTTTTATTAAAAACAGATATAGCTCAGTGCATTGCATTTTGTTAGTTTTATTAAAAACTGATATAACTCAGTGCATTGCATTTTGTTAGTTTAATTAAAAACAGATATAACTCAGTGCATTACATTTTGTTAGTTTTATTAAAAACTGATACAACTCACTGCATTGCATTTTGTTAGTTTTATTAAAAACAGATATAGCTCAGTGCATTGCATTTGGTTAGTTTTATTAAAAACTGATACAACTCACTGCATTGCATTTTGTTAGTTTTATTAAAAACAGATATAGCTCAGTGCATTGCATTTTGTTAGTTTTATTAAAAACTGATACAACTCCCTGCATTGCATTTTGTTAGTTTAATTAAAAACAGATATAACTCAGTGCATTGCATTTGGTTAGTTTTATTAAAAACTGATACAACTCACTGCATTGCATTTTGTTAGTTTTATTAAAAACAGATATAGCTCAGTGCATTGCATTTTGTTAGTTTTATTAAAAACTGATACAACTCACTGCATTGCATTTTGTTAGTTTAATTAAAAACAGATATAACTCAGTGCATTGCATTTTGTTAGTTTTATTAAAAACTGATACAACTCCCTGCATTGCATTTTGTTAGTTTAATTAAAAACAGATATAACTCAGTGCATTGCATTTGGTTAGTTTTATTAAAAACTGATACAACTCACTGCATTGCATTTTGTTAGTTTTATTAAAAACAGATATAGCTCAGTGCATTGCACTTTGTTAGTTTTATTAAAAACTGATACAACTCACTGCATTGCATTTTGTTAGTTTTATTAAAAACAGATATAGCTCAGTGCATTGCATTTTGTCAGTTTTATTAAAAACGGATATAACTCAGTGCATTGCATTTTGTTAGTTTAATTAAAAACAGATATAACTCAGTGCATTGCATTTTGTCAGTTTTATTAAAAACTGATACAACTCACTGCATTGCATTTTGTTAGTTTAATTAAAAACAGATATAACTCAGTGCATTGCATTTTGTTAGTTTTATTTAAAACTGATACAACTCCCTGCATTGCATTTTGTTAGTTTAATTAAAAACAGATATAACTCAGTGCATTGCATTTTGTTAGTTTTATTAAAAACTGATACAACTCACTGCATTGCATTTTGTTAGTTTTATTAAAAACAGATATAGCTCAGTGCATTGCATTTTGTCAGTTTTATTAAAAACGGATATAACTCAGTGCATTGCATTTTGTTAGTTTTATTAAAAACTGATACAACTCACTGCATTGCATTTTGTTAGTTTTATTAAAAACAGATATAGCTCAGTGCATTGCATTTTGTCAGTTTTATTAAAAACTGATACAACTCCCTGCATTGCATTTTGTTAGTTTAATTAAAAACAGATATAACTCAGTGCATTGCATTTGGTTAGTTTTTATTAAAAACTGATACAACTCACTGCATTGCATTTTGTTAGTTTTATTAAAAACAGATATAGCTCAGTGCATTGCATTTTGTTAGTTTTATTAAAAACTGATACAACTCACTGCATTGCATTTTGTTAGTTTAATTAAAAACAGATATAACTCAGTGCATTGCATTTTGTTAGTTTTATTAAAAACTGATACAACTCCCTGCATTGCATTTTGTTAGTTTAATTAAAAACAGATATAACTCAGTGCATTGCATTTGGTTAGTTTTATTAAAAACTGATACAACTCACTGCATTGCATTTTGTTAGTTTTATTAAAAACTGATACAACTCACTGCATTGCATTTTGTTAGTTTTATTAAAAACTGATACAACTCACTGCATTGCATTTTGTTAGTTTAATTAAAAACAGATATAACTCAGTGCATTGCATTTTGTCAGTTTTATTAAAAACTGATACAACTCACTGCATTGCATTTTGTTAGTTTAATTAAAAACAGATATAACTCAGTGCATTGCATTTTGTCAGTTTTATTAAAAACTGATACAACTCACTGCATTGCATTTTGTTAGTTTTATTAAAAACAGATATAGCTCAGTGCATTGCATTTTGTTAGTTTTATTAAAAACAGATATAACTCAGTGCAGTGCATTTTGTCAGTTTCATTAAAAACAGATATAACTCAGTGCATTGCATTTTGTCAGTTTTATTAAAAACTGATACAACTCACTGCATTGCATTTTGTTAGTTTAATTAAAAACAGATATAACTCAGTGCATTGCATTTTGTCAGTTTTATTAAAAACGGATATAACTCAGTGCATTGCATTTTGTTAGTTTAATTAAAAACAGATATAACTCAGTGCATTGCATTTTGTCAGTTTTATTAAAAACGGATATAACTCAGTGCATTGCATTTTGTTAGTTTAATTAAAAACAGATATAACTCAGTGCATTGCATTTTGTTAGTTTAATTAAAAACAGATATAACTCAGTGCATTGTATTTTGTCAGTTTTATTAAAAACTGATACAACTCACTGCATTGCATTTTGTTAGTTTAATTAAAAACAGATATAACTCAGTGCATTGCATTTTGTCAGTTTTATTAAAAACTGATACAACTCACTGCATTGCATTTTGTTAGTTTAATTAAAAACAGATATAACTCAGTGCATTGCATTTTGTCAGTTTTATTAAAAACTGATACAACTCACTGCATTGCATTTTGTTAGTTTAATTAAAAACAGATATAACTCAGTGCATTGCATTTTGTCAGTTTTATTAAAAACGGATATAACTCAGTGCATTGCATTTTGTTAGTTTAATTAAAAACAGATATAACTCAGTGCATTGCATTTTGTCAGTTTTATTAAAAACTGATACAACTCACTGCATTGCATTTTGTTAGTTTAATTAAAAACAGATATAACTCAGTGCATTGCATTTTGTTAGTTTTATTAAAAACAGATATAACTCAGTGCATTGCATTTTGTTAGTTTAATTAAAAACAGATATAACTCAGTGCATTGCATTTTGTTAGTTTTATTAAAAACTGATACAACTCACTGCATTGCATTTTGTTAGTTTAATTAAAAACAGATATAACTCAGTGCATTGCATTTTGTCAGTTTTATTAAAAACTGATACAACTCACTGCATTGCATTTTGTTAGTTTAATTAAAAACAGATATAACTCAGTGCATTGCATTTTGTCAGTTTTATTAAAAACTGATACAACTCACTGCATTGCATTTTGTTAGTTTAATTAAAAACTGATACAACTCACTGCATTGCATTTTGTTAGTTTAATTAAAAACAGATATAACTCAGTGCATTGCATTTTGTCAGTTTTATTAAAAACTGATACAACTCACTGCATTGCATTTTGTTAGTTTAATTAAAAACAGATATAACTCAGTGCATTGCATTTTGTCAGTTTTATTAAAAACTGATACAACTCACTGCATTGCATTTTGTTAGTTTAATTAAAAACAGATATAACTCAGTGCATTGCATTTTGTCAGTTTTATTAAAAACTGATACAACTCACTGCATTGCATTTTGTTAGTTTAATTAAAAACAGATATAACTCAGTGCATTGCATTTTGTTAGTTTTATTAAAAACAGATATAACTCAGTGCATTGCATTTTGTTAGTTTAATTAAAAACAGATATAATTCAGTGCATTGCATTTTGTCAGTTTTATTAAAAACTGATACAACTCACTGCATTGCATTTTGTTAGTTTAATTAAAAACAGATATAACTCAGTGCATTGCATTTTGTCAGTTTTATTAAAAACTGATACAACTCACTGCATTGCATTTTGTTAGTTTAATTAAAAACAGATATAACTCAGTGCATTGCATTTTGTCAGTTTTATTAAAAACTGATACAACTCACTGCATTGCATTTTGTTAGTTTAATTAAAAACAGATATAACTCAGTGCATTGCATTTTGTCAGTTTTATTAAAAACTGATACAACTCACTGCATTGCGTTTTGTTAGTTTAATTAAAAACAGATATAACTCAGTGCATTGCATTTTGTCAGTTTTTTTAAAAACTGATACAACTCACTGCATTGCATTTTGTTAGTTTAATTAAAAACAGATATAACTCAGTGCATTGCATTTTGTCAGTTTTATTAAAAACTGATACAACTCACTGCATTGCATTTTGTTAGTTTAATTAAAAACAGATATAACTCAGTGCATTGCATTTTGTTAGTTTTATTAAAAACAGATATAACTCAGTGCATTGCATTTTGTTAGTTTAATTAAAAACAGATATAATTCAGTGCATTGCATTTTGTCAGTTTTATTAAAAACTGATACAACTCACTGCATTGCATTTTGTTAGTTTAATTAAAAACAGATATAACTCAGTGCATTGCATTTTGTCAGTTTTATTAAAAACTGATACAACTCACTGCATTGCATTTTGTTAGTTTAATTAAAAACAGATATAACTCAGTGCATTGCATTTTGTTAGTTTTATTAAAAACAGATATAACTCAGTGCATTGCATTTTGTTAGTTTAATTAAAAACAGATATAATTCAGTGCATTGCATTTTGTCAGTTTTATTAAAAACTGATACAACTCACTGCATTGCATTTTGTTAGTTTAATTAAAAACAGATATAACTCAGTGCATTGCATTTTGTCAGTTTTATTAAAAACTGATACAACTCACTGCATTGCATTTTGTTAGTTTAATTAAAAACAGATATAACTCAGTGCATTGCATTTTGTTAGTTTTATTAAAAACAGATATAACTCAGTGCATTGCATTTTGTTAGTTTAATTAAAAACAGATATAATTCAGTGCATTGCATTTTGTCAGTTTTATTAAAAACTGATACAACTCACTGCATTGCATTTTGTTAGTTTAATTAAAAACAGATATAACTCAGTGCATTGCATTTTGTCAGTTTTATTAAAAACTGATACAACTCACTGCATTGCATTTTGTTAGTTTAATTAAAAACAGATATAACTCAGTGCATTGCATTTTGTTAGTTTTATTAAAAACAGATATAACTCAGTGCATTGCATTTTGTTAGTTTAATTAAAAACAGATATAATTCAGTGCATTGCATTTTGTCAGTTTTATTAAAAACTGATACAACTCACTGCATTGCATTTTGTTAGTTTAATTAAAAACAGATATAACTCAGTGCATTGCATTTTGTCAGTTTTATTAAAAACTGATACAACTCACTGCATTGCATTTTGTTAGTTTAATTAAAAACAGATATAACTCAGTGCATTGCATTTTGTCAGTTTTATTAAAAACTGATACAACTCACTGCATTGCATTTTGTTAGTTTAATTAAAAACAGATATAACTCAGTGCATTGCATTTTGTCAGTTTTATTAAAAACTGATACAACTCACTGCATTGCATTTTGTTAGTTTAATTAAAAACAGATATAACTCAGTGCATTGCATTTTGTTAGTTTTATTAAAAACAGATATAACTCAGTGCATTGCATTTTGTTAGTTTAATTAAAAACAGATATAACTCAGTGCATTGCATTTTGTTAGTTTTATTAAAAACTGATACAACTCACTGCATTGCATTTTGTTAGTTTAATTAAAAACAGATATAACTCAGTGCATTGTATTTTGTCAGTTTTATTAAAAACTGATACAACTCACTGCATTGCATTTTGTTAGTTTAATTAAAAACAGATATAACTCAGTGCATTGCATTTTGTCAGTTTTATTAAAAACTGATACAACTCACTGCATTGCATTTTGTTAGTTTAATTAAAAACAGATATAATTCAGTGCATTGCATTTTGTCAGTTTTATTAAAAACTGATACAACTCACTGCATTGCATTTTGTTAGTTTAATTAAAAACAGATATAACTCAATGCATTGCATTTTGTCAGTTTTATTAAAAACGGATATAACTCAGTGCATTGCATTTTGTTAGTTTAATTAAAAACAGATATAACTCAGTGCATTGCATTTTGTTAGTTTTATTAAAAACTGATACAACTCACTGCATTGCATTTTGTTAGTTTAATTAAAAACAGATATAACTCAGTGCATTGCATTTTGTCAGTTTTATTAAAAACGGATATAACTCAGTGCATTGCATTTTGTTAGTTTAATTAAAAACAGATATAACTCAGTGCATTGCATTTTGTCAGTTTTATTAAAAACTGATACAACTCACTGCATTGCGTTTTGTTAGTTTAATTAAAAACAGATATAACTCAGTGCATTGCATTTTGTCAGTTTTATTAAAAACGGATATAACTCAGTGTATTGCATTTTGTTAGTTTAATTAAAAACAGATATAACTCAGTGCATTGCATTTTGTCAGTTTTATTAAAAACTGATACAACTCACTGCATTGCATTTTGTTAGTTTAATTAAAAACAGATATAACTCAGTGCATTGCATTTTGTTAGTTTTATTAAAAACAGATATAACTCAGTGCATTGCATTTTGTCAGTTTTATTAAAAACGGATATAACTCAGTGCATTGCATTTTGTTAGTTTAATTAAAAACAGATATAAATCAGTGCATTGCATTTTGTTAGTTTAATTAAAAACAGATATAACTCAGTGCAGTGCATTTTGTCAGTTTCATTAAAAATGGATATAACTCAGTGCATTGCATTTTGTTAGTTTAATTAAAAACAGATATAACTCAGTGCATTGCATTTTGTCAGTTTTATTAAAAACTGATACAACTCACTGCATTGCATTTTGTTAGTTTAATTTAAAACAGATATAACTCAGTGCATTGCATTTTGTTAGTTTTATTAAAAACTGATACAACTCACTGCATTGCATTTTGTTAGTTTTATTAAAAACTGATACAACTCACTGCATTGCATTTTGTTAGTTTTATTAAAAACAGATATAGCTCAGTGCATTGCATTTTGTCAGTTTTATTAAAAACGGATATAACTCAGTGCATTGCATTTTGTTAGTTTAATTTAAAACAGATATAACTCAGTGCATTGCATTTTGTTAGTTTTATTAAAAACTGATACAACTCACTGCATTGCATTTTGTTAGTTTTATTAAAAACAGATATAGCTCAGTGCATTGCATTTTGTCAGTTTTATTAAAAACGGATATAACTCACTGCATTGCATTTTGTTAGTTTAATTTAAAACAGATATAACTCAGTGCATTGCATTTTGTTAGTTTTATTAAAAACTGATACAACTCACTGCATTGCATTTTGTTAGTTTTATTAAAAACTGATACAACTCACTGCATTGCATTTTGTTAGTTTTATTAAAAACAGATATAGCTCAGTGCATTGCATTTTGTTAGTTTTATTAAAAACTGATACAACTCACTGCATTGCATTTTGTTAGTTTTATTAAAAACAGATATAGCTCAGTGCATTGCATTTTGTCAGTTTTATTAAAAACGGATATAACTCAGTGCATTGCATTTTGTTAGTTTAATTAAAAACAGATATAAATCAGTGCATTGCATTTTGTTAGTTTAATTAAAAACAGATATAACTCAGTGCAGTGCATTTTGTCAGTTTCATTAAAAATGGATATAACTCAGTGCATTGCATTTTGTTAGTTTAATTAAAAACAGATATAACTCAGTGCATTGCATTTTGTCAGTTTTATTAAAAACTGATACAACTCACTGCATTGCATTTTGTTAGTTTAATTTAAAACAGATATAACTCAGTGCATTGCATTTTGTTAGTTTTATTAAAAACTGATACAACTCACTGCATTGCATTTTGTTAGTTTTATTAAAAACAGATATAGCTCAGTGCATTGCATTTTGTTAGTTTTATTAAAAACTGATACAACTCACTGCATTGCATTTTGTTAGTTTTATTAAAAACAGATATAGCTCAGTGCATTGCATTTTGCTAGTTTTATTAAAAACTGATACAACTCACTGCATTGCATTTTGTTAGTTTTATTAAAAACAGATATAGCTCAGTGCATTGCATTTTGTCAGTTTTATTAAAAACGGATATAACTCAGTGCATTGCATTTTGTTAGTTTAATTAAAAACAGATATAACTCAGTGCATTGCATTTTGTCAGTTTTATTAAAAACTGATACAACTCACTGCATTGCATTTTGTTAGTTTAATTAAAAACAGATATAACTCAGTGCATTGCATTTTGTTAGTTTTATTAAAAACTGATACAACTCACTGCATTGCATTTTGTTAGTTTTATTAAAAACAGATATAGCTCAGTGCATTGCATTTTGTTAGTTTTATTAAAAACTGATACAACTCACTGCATTGCATTTTGTTAGTTTAATTAAAAACAGATATAACTCAGTGCATTGCATTTTGTTAGTTTTATTAAAAACTGATACAACTCCCTTCATTGCATTTTGTTAGTTTAATTAAAAACAGATATAACTCAGTGCATTGCATTTGGTTAGTTTTATTAAAAACTGATACAACTCACTGCATTGCATTTTGTTAGTTTTATTAAAAACAGATATAGCTCAGTGCATTGCATTTTGTCAGTTTTATTAAAAACGGATATAACTCAGTGCATTGCATTTTGTTAGTTTAATTAAAAACAGATATAACTCAGCGCATTGCATTTTGTCAGTTTTATTAAAAACTGATACAACTCACTGCATTGCATTTTGTTAGTTTAATTAAAAACAGATATAACTCAGTGCATTGCATTTTGTTAGTTTTATTAAAAACTGATACAACTCCCTGCATTGCATTTTGTTAGTTTAATTAAAAACAGATATAACTCAGTGCATTGCATTTTGTCAGTTTTATTAAAAACAGATATAGCTCAGTGCATTGCATTTTGTCAGTTTTATTAAAAACGGATATAACTCAGTGCATTGCATTTTGTTAGTTTAATTAAAAACAGATATAACTCAGCGCATTGCATTTTGTCAGTTTTATTAAAAACTGATACAACTCACTGCATTGCATTTTGTTAGTTTTATTAAAAACTGATACAACTCACTGCATTGCATTTTGTTAGTTTAATTAAAAACAGATATAACTCAGTGCATTGCATTTTGTTAGTTTTATTAAAAACTGATACAACTCACTGCATTGCATTTTGTTAGTTTTATTAAAAACAGATATAGCTCAGTGCATTGCATTTTGTCAGTTTTATTAAAAACGGATATAACTCAGTGCATTGCATTTTGTTAGTTTTATTAAAAACTGATACAACTCCCTGCATTGCATTTTGTTAGTTTAATTAAAAACAGATATAACTCAGTGCATTGCATTTGGTTAGTTTTATTAAAAACTGATACAACTCACTGCATTGCATTTTGTTAGTTTTATTAAAAACAGATATAGCTCAGTGCATTGCATTTTGTTAGTTTTATTAAAAACTGATACAACTCACTGCATTGCATTTTGTTAGTTTAATTAAAAACAGATATAACTCACTGCATTGCATTTTGTCAGTTTTATTAAAAACTGATACAACTCACTGCATTGCATTTTGTTAGTTTTATTAAAAACGGATATAACTCAGTGCATTGCATTTTGTTAGTTTAATTAAAAACAGATATAACTCAGCGCATTGCATTTTGTCAGTTTTATTAAAAACTGATACAACTCACTGCATTGCATTTTGTTAGTTTTATTAAAAACTGATACAACTCACTGCATTGCATTTTGTTAGTTTTATTAAAAACAGATATAGCTCAGTGCATTGCATTTTGTCAGTTTTATTAAAAACGGATATAACTCAGTGCATTGCATTTTGTTAGTTTAATTAAAAACAGATATAACTCAGCGCATTGCATTTTGTCAGTTTTATTAAAAACTGATACAACTCACTGCATTGCATTTTGTTAGTTTTATTAAAAACTGATACAACTCACTGCATTGCATTTTGTTAGTTTTATTAAAAACAGATATAGCTCAGTGCATTGCATTTTGTCAGTTTTATTAAAAACGGATATAACTCAGTGCATTGCATTTTGTTAGTTTAATTAAAAACAGATATAACTCAGCGCATTGCATTTTGTCAGTTTTATTAAAAACTGATACAACTCACTGCATTGCATTTTGTTAGTTTTATTAAAAACTGATACAACTCACTGCATTGCATTTTGTCAGTTTTATTAAAAACAGATATAGCTCAGTGCATTGCATTTTGTCAGTTTTATTAAAAACGGATATAACTCAGTGCATTGCATTTTGTTAGTTTAATTAAAAACAGATATAACTCAGCGCATTGCATTTTGTCAGTTTTATTAAAAACTGATACAACTCACTGCATTGCATTTTGTTAGTTTTATTAAAAACTGATACAACTCACTGCATTGCATTTTGTTAGTTTTATTAAAAACAGATATAGCTCAGTGCATTGCATTTTGTCAGTTTTATTAAAAACGGATATAACTCAGTGCATTGCATTTTGTTAGTTTAATTAAAAACAGATATAACTCAGCGCATTGCATTTTGTCAGTTTTATTAAAAACTGATACAACTCACTGCATTGCATTTTGTTAGTTTTATTAAAAACAGATATAGCTCAGTGCATTGCATTTTGTTAGTTTTATTAAAAACTGATACAACTCACTGCATTGCATTTTGTTAGTTTTATTAAAAACTGATACAACTCACTGCATTGCATTTTGTTAGTTTTATTAAAAACAGATATAGCTCAGTGCATTGCATTTTGTTAGTTTTATTAAAAACTGATACAACTCACTGCATTGCATTTTGTTAGTTTTATTAAAAACAGATATAGCTCAGTGCATTGCATTTTGTTAGTTTTATTAAAAACTGATACAACTCACTGCATTGCATTTTGTTAGTTTTATTAAAAACAGATATAGCTCAGTGCATTGCATTTTGTTAGTTTTATTAAAAACTGATACAACTCACTGCATTGCATTTTGTTAGTTTTATTAAAAACTGATACAACTCACTGCATTGCATTTTGTTAGTTTTATTAAAAACAGATATAGCTCAGTGCATTGCATTTTGTCAGTTTTATTAAAAACGGATATAACTCAGTGCATTGCATTTTGTTAGTTTTATTAAAAACTGATACAACTCCCTGCATTGCATTTTGTTAGTTTAATTAAAAACAGATATAACTCAGTGCATTGCATTTGGTTAGTTTTATTAAAAACTGATACAACTCACTGCATTGCATTTTGTTAGTTTTATTAAAAACAGATATAGCTCAGTGCATTGCATTTTGTTAGTTTTATTAAAAACTGATACAACTCACTGCATTGCATTTTGTTAGTTTAATTAAAAACAGATATAACTCAGTGCATTGCATTTTGTTAGTTTTATTAAAAACTGATACAACTCCCTGCATTGCATTTTGTTAGTTTAATTAAAAACAGATATAACTCAGTGCATTGCATTTGGTTAGTTTTATTAAAAACTGATACAACTCACTGCATTGCATTTTGTTAGTTTTATTAAAAACAGATATAGCTCAGTGCATTGCATTTTGTTAGTTTTATTAAAAACTGATACAACTCACTGCATTGCATTTTGTTAGTTTTATTAAAAACAGATATAGCTCAGTGCATTGCATTTTGTCAGTTTTATTAAAAACGGATATAACTCAGTGCATTGCATTTTGTTAGTTTAATTAAAAACAGATATAACTCAGTGCATTGCATTTTGTCAGTTTTATTAAAAACTGATACAACTCACTGCATTGCATTTTGTTAGTTTAATTAAAAACAGATATAACTCAGTGCATTGCATTTTGTTAGTTTTATTAAAAACTGATACAACTCCCTGCATTGCATTTTGTTAGTTTAATTAAAAACAGATATAACTCAGTGCATTGCATTTTGTTAGTTTTATTAAAAACTGATATAACTTAAAGCATTACATATGGTTAGTTTTATTAAAAACAGATATAGCTCAGTGCATTGCATTTTGTCAGTTTTATTAAAAACAGATATAACTCAGTGCATTGCATTTTGTTAGTTTTATTAAAAACTGATACAACTCACTGCATTGCATTTTGTTAGTTTTATTAAAAACAGATATAGCTCAGTGCATTGCATTTTGTCAGTTTTATTAAAAACTGATATAACTCCCTGCATTGCATTTTGTTAGTTTAATTAAAAACAGATATAACTCAGTGCATTGCATTTGGTTAGTTTTATTAAAAACTGATACAACTCACTGCATTGCATTTTGTTAGTTTTATTAAAAACAGATATAGCTCAGTACATTGCATTTTGTTAGTTTTATTAAAAACTGATACAACTCACTGCATTGCATTTTGTTAGTTTAATTAAAAACAGATATAACTCAGTGCATTGCATTTTGTTAGTTTTATTAAAAACTGATACAACTCCCTGCATTGCATTTTGTTAGTTTAATTAAAAACAGATATAACTCAGTGCATTGCATTTGGTTAGTTTTATTAAAAACTGATACAACTCACTGCATTGCATTTTGTTAGTTTTATTAAAAACAGATATAGCTCAGTGCATTGCATTTTGTCAGTTTTATTAAAAACGGATATAACTCAGTGCATTGCATTTTGTTAGTTTAATTAAAAACAGATATAACTCAGCGCATTGCATTTTGTCAGTTTTATTAAAAACTGATACAACTCACTGCATTGCATTTTGTTAGTTTAATTAAAAACAGATATAACTCAGTGCATTGCATTTTGTTAGTTTTATTAAAAACTGATACAACTCCCTGCATTGCATTTTGTTAGTTTAATTAAAAACAGATATAACTCAGTGCATTGCATTTTGTTAGTTTTATTAAAAACTGATACAACTCACTGCATTGCATTTTGTTAGTTTTATTAAAAACTGATACAACTCACTGCATTGCATTTTGTTAGTTTTATTAAAAACAGATATAGCTCAGTGCATTGCATTTTGTTAGTTTTATTAAAAACTGATACAACTCACTGCATTGCATTTTGTTAGTTTTATTAAAAACAGATATAGCTCAGTGCATTGCATTTTGTCTGTTTTATTAAAAACGGATATAACGCAGTGCATTGCATTTTGTTAGTTTAATTAAAAACAGATATAACTCAGTGCATTGCATTTTGTCAGTTTTATTAAAAACTGATGCAACTCACTGCATTGCATTTTGTTAGTTTAATTAAAAACAGATATAACTCAGTGCATTGCATTTTGTTAGTTTTATTAAAAACTGATACAACTCCCTGCATTGCATTTTGTTAGTTTAATTAAAAACAGATATAACTCAGTGCATTGCATTTTGTTAGTTTTATTAAAAACTGATACAACTCCCTGCATTGCATTTTGTTAGTATAATTAAAAACAGATATAACTCAGTGCATTGCATTTTGTTAGTTTTATTAAAAACTGATACAACTCACTGCATTGCATTTTGTTAGTTTTATTAAAAACAGATATAGCTCAGTGCATTGCATTTTGTCAGTTTTATTAAAAACGGATATAACTCAGTGCATTGCATTTTGTTAGTTTTATTAAAAACTGATACAACTCCCTGCATTGCATTTTGTTAGTTTAATTAAAAACAGATATAACTCAGTGCATTGCATTTTGTTAGTTTTATTAAAAACTGATACAACTCCCTGCATTGCATTTTGTTAGTTTAATTAAAAACAGATATAACTCAGTGCATTGCATTTTGTTAGTTTTATTAAAAACTGATACAACTCACTGCATTGCATTTTGTTAGTTTTATTAAAAACAGATATAACTCAGTGCATTGCATTTTGTTAGTTTTATTAAAAACTGATACAACTCACTGCATTGCATTTTGTTAGTTTTATTAAAAACAGATATAGCTCAGTGCATTGCATTTTGTTAGTTTTATTAAAAACGGATATAACTCAGTGCATTGCATTTTGTTAGTTTAATTAAAAACAGATATAACTCAGTGCATTGCATTTTGTTAGTTTTATTAAAAACTGATACAACTCACTGCATTGCATTTTGTTAGTTTTATTAAAAACAGATATAGCTCAGTGCATTGCATTTTGTCAGTTTTATTAAAAACGGATATAACTCAGTGCATTGCATTTTGTTAGTTTTATTAAAAACTGATACAACTCCCTGCATTGCATTTTGTTAGTTTAATTAAAAACAGATATAACTCAGTGCATTGCATTTTGTTAGTTTTATTAAAAACTGATACAACTCCCTGCATTGCATTTTGTTAGTTTAATTAAAAACAGATATAACTCAGTGCATTGCATTTTGTTAGTTTTATTAAAAACTGATACAACTCACTGCATTGCATTTTGTTAGTTTTATTAAAAACAGATACAGCTCAGTGCATTGGATTTTGTCAGTTTTATTAAAAACGGATTTAACTCAGTGCATTGCATTTTGTTAGTTTTATTAAAAACTGATATAGCTCAGTGCATTGCATTTTGTTAGTTTTATTAAAAACTGATACAACTCACTGCATTGCATTTTGTTAGTTTTATTAAAAACAGATACAGCTCAGTGCATTGGATTTTGTCAGTTTTATTAAAAACGGATTTAACTCACTGCATTGCATTTTGTTAGTTTTATTAAAAACAGATATAGCTCAGTGCATTGCATTTTGTTAGTTTTATTAAAAACTGATACAACTCACTGCATTGCATTTTGCCAGTTTTATTAAAAACGGATATAACTCAGTGCATTGCATTTTGTTAGTTTAATTAAAAACAGATATAACTCAGTGCATTGCATTTTGTTAGTTTTATTAAAAACTGATACAACTCACTGCATTGCATTTTGTTAGTTTTATTAAAAACAGATATAGCTCAGTGCATTGCATTTTGTCAGTTTTATTAAAAACGGATATAACTCACTGCATTGCATTTTGTTAGTTTAATTAAAAACAGATATAACTCAGTGCATTGCATTTTGTTAGTTTTATTAAAAACTGATACAACTCACTGCATTGCATTTTGTTAGTTTTATTAAAAACAGATACAGCTCAGTGCATTGGATTTTGTCAGTTTTATTAAAAACGGATTTAACTCACTGCATTGCATTTTGTTAGTTTTATTAAAAACAGATATAGCTCAGTGCATTGCATTTTGTTAGTTTTATTAAAAACTGATACAACTCACTGCATTGCATTTTGTTAGTTTAATTAAAAACAGATATAACTCAGTGCATTGCATTTTGTTAGTTTTATTAAAAACTGATACAACTCACTGCATTGCATTTTGTTAGTTTAATTAAAAACAGATATAACTCAGTGCATTGCATTTTGTTAGTTTTATTAAAAACTGATACAACTCACTGCATTGCATTTTGTTAGTTTTATTAAAAACAGATACAGCTCAGTGCATTGCATTTTGTCAGTTTTATTAAAAACGGATATAACTCAGTGCATTGCATTTTGTTAGTTTAATTAAAAACAGATATAACTCAGTGCATTGCATTTTGTCAGTTTTATTAAAAACTGATACAACTCACTGCATTGCATTTTGTTAGTTTAATTAAAAACAGATATAACTCAGTGCATTGCATTTTGTTAGTTTTATTAAAAACTGATACAACTCCCTGCATTGCATTTTGTTAGTTTAATTAAAAACAGATATAACTCAGTGCATTGCATTTTGTTAGTTTTATTAAAAACTGATATAACTTAAAGCATTACATATGGTTAGTTTTATTAAAAACAGATATAGCTCAGTGCATTGCATTTTGTCAGTTTTATTAAAAACAGATATAACTCAGTGCATTGCATTTTGTTAGTTTTATTAAAAACTGATACAACTCACTGCATTGCATTTTGTTAGTTTTATTAAAAACAGATATAGCTCAGTGCATTGCATTTTGTCAGTTTTATTAAAAACTGATATAACTCCCTGCATTGCATTTTGTTAGTTTAATTAAAAACAGATATAACTCAGTGCATTGCATTTGGTTAGTTTTATTAAAAACTGATACAACTCACTGCATTGCATTTTGTTAGTTTTATTAAAAACAGATATAGCTCAGTACATTGCATTTTGTTAGTTTTATTAAAAACTGATACAACTCACTGCATTGCATTTTGTTAGTTTAATTAAAAACAGATATAACTCAGTGCATTGCATTTTGTTAGTTTTATTAAAAACTGATACAACTCCCTGCATTGCATTTTGTTAGTTTAATTAAAAACAGATATAACTCAGTGCATTGCATTTGGTTAGTTTTATTAAAAACTGATACAACTCACTGCATTGCATTTTGTTAGTTTTATTAAAAACAGATATAGCTCAGTGCATTGCATTTTGTCAGTTTTATTAAAAACGGATATAACTCAGTGCATTGCATTTTGTTAGTTTAATTAAAAACAGATATAACTCAGCGCATTGCATTTTGTCAGTTTTATTAAAAACTGATACAACTCACTGCATTGCATTTTGTTAGTTTAATTAAAAACAGATATAACTCAGTGCATTGCATTTTGTTAGTTTTATTAAAAACTGATACAACTCCCTGCATTGCATTTTGTTAGTTTAATTAAAAACAGATATAACTCAGTGCATTGCATTTTGTTAGTTTTATTAAAAACTGATACAACTCACTGCATTGCATTTTGTTAGTTTTATTAAAAACTGATACAACTCACTGCATTGCATTTTGTTAGTTTTATTAAAAACAGATATAGCTCAGTGCATTGCATTTTGTTAGTTTTATTAAAAACTGATACAACTCACTGCATTGCATTTTGTTAGTTTTATTAAAAACAGATATAGCTCAGTGCATTGCATTTTGTCTGTTTTATTAAAAACGGATATAACGCAGTGCATTGCATTTTGTTAGTTTAATTAAAAACAGATATAACTCAGTGCATTGCATTTTGTCAGTTTTATTAAAAACTGATGCAACTCACTGCATTGCATTTTGTTAGTTTAATTAAAAACAGATATAACTCAGTGCATTGCATTTTGTTAGTTTTATTAAAAACTGATACAACTCCCTGCATTGCATTTTGTTAGTTTAATTAAAAACAGATATAACTCAGTGCATTGCATTTTGTTAGTTTTATTAAAAACTGATACAACTCCCTGCATTGCATTTTGTTAGTATAATTAAAAACAGATATAACTCAGTGCATTGCATTTTGTTAGTTTTATTAAAAACTGATACAACTCACTGCATTGCATTTTGTTAGTTTTATTAAAAACAGATATAGCTCAGTGCATTGCATTTTGTCAGTTTTATTAAAAACGGATATAACTCAGTGCATTGCATTTTGTTAGTTTTATTAAAAACTGATACAACTCCCTGCATTGCATTTTGTTAGTTTAATTAAAAACAGATATAACTCAGTGCATTGCATTTTGTTAGTTTTATTAAAAACTGATACAACTCCCTGCATTGCATTTTGTTAGTTTAATTAAAAACAGATATAACTCAGTGCATTGCATTTTGTTAGTTTTATTAAAAACTGATACAACTCACTGCATTGCATTTTGTTAGTTTTATTAAAAACAGATATAACTCAGTGCATTGCATTTTGTTAGTTTTATTAAAAACTGATACAACTCACTGCATTGCATTTTGTTAGTTTTATTAAAAACAGATATAGCTCAGTGCATTGCATTTTGTTAGTTTTATTAAAAACGGATATAACTCAGTGCATTGCATTTTGTTAGTTTAATTAAAAACAGATATAACTCAGTGCATTGCATTTTGTTAGTTTTATTAAAAACTGATACAACTCACTGCATTGCATTTTGTTAGTTTTATTAAAAACAGATATAGCTCAGTGCATTGCATTTTGTCAGTTTTATTAAAAACGGATATAACTCAGTGCATTGCATTTTGTTAGTTTTATTAAAAACTGATACAACTCCCTGCATTGCATTTTGTTAGTTTAATTAAAAACAGATATAACTCAGTGCATTGCATTTTGTTAGTTTTATTAAAAACTGATACAACTCCCTGCATTGCATTTTGTTAGTTTAATTAAAAACAGATATAACTCAGTGCATTGCATTTTGTTAGTTTTATTAAAAACTGATACAACTCACTGCATTGCATTTTGTTAGTTTTATTAAAAACAGATACAGCTCAGTGCATTGGATTTTGTCAGTTTTATTAAAAACGGATTTAACTCAGTGCATTGCATTTTGTTAGTTTTATTAAAAACTGATATAGCTCAGTGCATTGCATTTTGTTAGTTTTATTAAAAACTGATACAACTCACTGCATTGCATTTTGTTAGTTTTATTAAAAACAGATACAGCTCAGTGCATTGGATTTTGTCAGTTTTATTAAAAACGGATTTAACTCACTGCATTGCATTTTGTTAGTTTTATTAAAAACAGATATAGCTCAGTGCATTGCATTTTGTTAGTTTTATTAAAAACTGATACAACTCACTGCATTGCATTTTGCCAGTTTTATTAAAAACGGATATAACTCAGTGCATTGCATTTTGTTAGTTTAATTAAAAACAGATATAACTCAGTGCATTGCATTTTGTTAGTTTTATTAAAAACTGATACAACTCACTGCATTGCATTTTGTTAGTTTTATTAAAAACAGATATAGCTCAGTGCATTGCATTTTGTCAGTTTTATTAAAAACGGATATAACTCACTGCATTGCATTTTGTTAGTTTAATTAAAAACAGATATAACTCAGTGCATTGCATTTTGTTAGTTTTATTAAAAACTGATACAACTCACTGCATTGCATTTTGTTAGTTTTATTAAAAACAGATACAGCTCAGTGCATTGGATTTTGTCAGTTTTATTAAAAACGGATTTAACTCACTGCATTGCATTTTGTTAGTTTTATTAAAAACAGATATAGCTCAGTGCATTGCATTTTGTTAGTTTTATTAAAAACTGATACAACTCACTGCATTGCATTTTGTTAGTTTAATTAAAAACAGATATAACTCAGTGCATTGCATTTTGTTAGTTTTATTAAAAACTGATACAACTCACTGCATTGCATTTTGTTAGTTTAATTAAAAACAGATATAACTCAGTGCATTGCATTTTGTTAGTTTTATTAAAAACTGATACAACTCACTGCATTGCATTTTGTTAGTTTTATTAAAAACAGATACAGCTCAGTGCATTGGATTTTGTTAGTTTTATTAAAAACTGATACAACTCACTGCATTGCATTTTGCCAGTTTTATTAAAAACGGATATAACTCAGTGCATTGCATTTTGTTAGTTTAATTAAAAACAGATACAGCTCAGTGCATTGCATTTTGTTAGTTTTATTAAAAACTGATACAACTCCCTGCATTGCATTTTGTTAGTTTAATTAAAAACAGATATAACTCAGTGCATTGCATTTTGTTAGTTTTATTAAAAACTGATACAACTCACTGCATTGCATTTTGTTAGTTTTATTAAAAACAGATACAGCTCAGTGCATTGGATTTTGTCAGTTTTATTAAAAACGGATTTAACTCACTGCATTGCATTTTGTTAGTTTTATTAAAAACAGATATAACTCAGTGCATTGCATTTTGTTAGTTTTATTAAAAACTGATACAACTCACTGCATTGCATTTTGTTAGTTTTATTAAAAACAGATATAGCTCAGTGCATTGCATTTTGTCAGTTTTATTAAAAACGGATATAACTCAGTGCATTGCATTTTGTTAGTTTAATTAAAAACAGATATAACTCAGTGCATTGCATTTGGTTAGTTTTATTAAAAACTGATACAACTCACTGCATTGCATTTTGTTAGTTTTATTAAAAACAGATATAGCTCAGTGCATTGCATTTTGTTAGTTTTATTAAAAACTGATACAACTCACTGCATTGCATTTTGTTAGTTTTATTAAAAACAGATACAGCTCAGTGCATTGGATTTTGTCAGTTTTATTAAAAACGGATTTAACTCACTGCATTGCATTTTGTTAGTTTTATTAAAAACAGATATAGCTCAGTGCATTGCATTTTGTTAGTTTTATTAAAAACTGATACAACTCACTGCATTGCATTTTGTTAGTTTAATTAAAAACAGATATAACTCAGTGCATTGCATTTTGTTAGTTTTATTAAAAACTGATACAACTCACTGCATTGCATTTTGTTAGTTTAATTAAAAACAGATATAACTCAGTGCATTGCATTTTGTCAGTTTTATTAAAAACGGATATAACTCAGTGCATTGCATTTTGTTAGTTTAATTAAAAACAGATATAACTCAGTGCATTGCATTTGGTTAGTTTTATTAAAAACTGATACAACTCACTGCATTGCATTTTGTTAGTTTAATTAAAAACAGATATAACTCAGTGCATTGCATTTTGTTAGTTTTATTAAAAACTGATACAACTCACTGCATTGCATTTTGTTAGTTTTATTAAAAACAGATACAGCTCAGTGCATTGGATTTTGTCAGTTTTATTAAAAACGGATTTAACTCACTGCATTGCATTTTGTTAGTTTTATTAAAAACAGATATAGCTCAGTGCATTGCATTTTGTTAGTTTTATTAAAAACTGATACAACTCACTGCATTGCATTTTGCCAGTTTTATTAAAAACGGATATAACTCAGTGCATTGCATTTTGTTAGTTTAATTAAAAACAGATATAACTCAGTGCATTGCATTTGGTTAGTTTTATTAAAAACTGATACAACTCACTGCATTGCATTTTGTTAGTTTTATTAAAAACAGATATAGCTCAGTGCATTGCATTTTGTTAGTTTTATTAAAAACTGATACAACTCACTGCATTGCATTTTGTTAGTTTTATTAAAAACAGATACAGCTCAGTGCATTGGATTTTGTCAGTTTTATTAAAAACGGATTTAACTCACTGCATTGCATTTTGTTAGTTTTATTAAAAACAGATATAGCTCAGTGCATTGCATTTTGTTAGTTTTATTAAAAACTGATACAACTCACTGCATTGCATTTTGTTAGTTTAATTAAAAACAGATATAACTCAGTGCATTGCATTTTGTCAGTTTTATTAAAAACGGATATAACTCAGTGCATTGCATTTTGTTAGTTTAATTAAAAACAGATATAACTCAGTGCATTGCATTTGGTTAGTTTTATTAAAAACTGATACAACTCACTGCATTGCATTTTGTTAGTTTAATTAAAAACAGATATAACTCAGTGCATTGCATTTTGTTAGTTTTATTAAAAACTGATACAACTCACTGCATTGCATTTTGTTAGTTTTATTAAAAACAGATACAGCTCAGTGCATTGGATTTTGTCAGTTTTATTAAAAACGGATTTAACTCACTGCATTGCATTTTGTTAGTTTTATTAAAAACAGATATAGCTCAGTGCATTGCATTTTGTTAGTTTTATTAAAAACTGATACAACTCACTGCATTGCATTTTGCCAGTTTTATTAAAAACGGATATAACTCAGTGCATTGCATTTTGTTAGTTTAATTAAAAACAGATATAACTCAGTGCATTGCATTTTGTTAGTTTTATTAAAAACTGATACAACTCACTGCATTGCATTTTGTTAGTTTTATTAAAAACAGATATAGCTCAGTGCATTGCATTTTGTCAGTTTTATTAAAAACGGATATAACTCAGTGCATTGCATTTTGTTAGTTTAATTAAAAACAGATATAACTCAGTGCATTGCATTTGGTTAGTTTTATTAAAAACTGATACAACTCACTGCATTGCATTTTGTTAGTTTTATTAAAAACAGATATAGCTCAGTGCATTGCATTTTGTTAGTTTTATTAAAAACTGATACAACTCACTGCATTGCATTTTGTTAGTTTTATTAAAAACAGATATAACTCAGTGCATTGCATTTTGTTAGTTTTATTAAAAACTGATACAACTCACTGCATTGCATTTTGTTAGTTTAATTAAAAACAGATATAACTCAGTGCATTGCATTTTGTTAGTTTTATTAAAAACTGATACAACTCACTGCATTGCATTTTGTTAGTTTAATTAAAAACAGATATAACTCAGTGCATTGCATTTTGTTAGTTTTATTAAAAACTGATACAACTCACTGCATTGCATTTTGCCAGTTTTATTAAAAACGGATATAACTCAGTGCATTGCATTTTGTTAGTTTAATTAAAAACAGATATAACTCAGTGCATTGCATTTTGTTAGTTTTATTAAAAACTGATACAACTCACTGCATTGCATTTTGTTAGTTTTATTAAAAACAGATATAGCTCAGTGCATTGCATTTTGTCAGTTTTATTAAAAACGGATATAACTCAGTGCATTGCATTTTGTTAGTTTAATTAAAAACAGATATAACTCAGTGCATTGCATTTGGTTAGTTTTATTAAAAACTGATACAACTCACTGCATTGCATTTTGTTAGTTTAATTAAAAACAGATATAACTCAGTGCATTGCATTTGGTTAGTTTTATTAAAAACTGATACAACTCACTGCATTGCATTTTGTTAGTTTTATTAAAAACAGATATAACTCAGTGCATTGCATTTTGTTAGTTTTATTAAAAACTGATACAACTCACTGCATTGCATTTTGTTAGTTTAATTAAAAACAGATATAACTCAGTGCATTGCATTTTGTTAGTTTTATTAAAAACTGATACAACTCACTGCATTGCATTTTGTTAGTTTTATTAAAAACAGATATAGCTCAGTGCATTGCATTTTGTCAGTTTTATTAAAAACGGATATAACTCAGTGCATTGCATTTTGTTAGTTTAATTAAAAACAGATATAACTCAGTGCATTGCATTTGGTTAGTTTTATTAAAAACTGATACAACTCACTGCATTGCATTTTGTTAGTTTAATTAAAAACAGATATAACTCAGTGCATTGCATTTTGTTAGTTTTATTAAAAACTGATACAACTCACTGCATTGCATTTTGTTAGTTTTATTAAAAACAGATATAGCTCAGTGCATTGCATTTTGTCAGTTTTATTAAAAACGGATATAACTCAGTGCATTGCATTTTGTTAGTTTAATTAAAAACAGATATAACTCAGTGCATTGCATTTTGTTAGTTTTATTAAAAACTGATACAACTCACTGCATTGCATTTTGTTAGTTTAATTAAAAACAGATATAACTCAGTGCATTGCATTTTGTTAGTTTTATTAAAAACTGATACAACTCACTGCATTGCATTTTGTTAGTTTTATTAAAAACAGATATAGCTCAGTGCATTGCATTTTGTCAGTTTTATTAAAAACGGATATAACTCAGTGCATTGCATTTTGTTAGTTTAATTAAAAACAGATATAACTCAGTGCATTGCATTTGGTTAGTTTTATTAAAAACTGATACAACTCACTGCATTGCATTTTGTTAGTTTAATTAAAAACAGATATAACTCAGTGCATTGCATTTGGTTAGTTTTATTAAAAACTGATACAACTCACTGCATTGCATTTTGTTAGTTTTATTAAAAACAGATATAACTCAGTGCATTGCATTTTGTTAGTTTTATTAAAAACTGATACAACTCACTGCATTGCATTTTGTTAGTTTAATTAAAAACAGATATAACTCAGTGCATTGCATTTTGTTAGTTTTATTAAAAACTGATACAACTCACTGCATTGCATTTTGTTAGTTTTATTAAAAACAGATATAGCTCAGTGCATTGCATTTTGTCAGTTTTATTAAAAACGGATATAACTCAGTGCATTGCATTTTGTTAGTTTAATTAAAAACAGATATAACTCAGTGCATTGCATTTGGTTAGTTTTATTAAAAACTGATACAACTCACTGCATTGCATTTTGTTAGTTTAATTAAAAACAGATATAACTCAGTGCATTGCATTTGGTTAGTTTTATTAAAAACTGATACAACTCACTGCATTGCATTTTGTTAGTTTTATTAAAAACAGATATAACTCAGTGCATTGCATTTTGTTAGTTTTATTAAAAACTGATACAACTCACTGCATTGCATTTTGTTAGTTTAATTAAAAACAGATATAACTCAGTGCATTGCATTTTGTTAGTTTTATTAAAAACTGATACAACTCAGTGCATTGCATTTTGTTAGTTTTATTAAAAACAGATACAGCTCAGTGCATTGCATTTTGTTAGTTTTATTAAAAACTGATACAACTCCCTGCATTGCATTTTGTTAGTTTAATTAAAAACAGATATAACTCAGTGCATTGCATTTTGTTAGTTTTATTAAAAACTGATACAACTCACTGCATTGCATTTTGTTAGTTTTATTAAAAACAGATACAGCTCAGTGCATTGGATTTTGTCAGTTTTATTAAAAACGGATTTAACTCACTGCATTGCATTTTGTTAGTTTTATTAAAAACAGATATAGCTCAGTGCATTGCATTTTGTTAGTTTTATTAAAAACTGATACAACTCACTGCATTGCATTTTGCCAGTTTTATTAAAAACGGATATAACTCAGTGCATTGCATTTTGTTAGTTTAATTAAAAACAGATATAACTCAGTGCATTGCATTTTGTTAGTTTTATTAAAAACTGATACAACTCACTGCATTGCATTTTGTTAGTTTTATTAAAAACAGATATAGCTCAGTGCATTGCATTTTGTCAGTTTTATTAAAAACGGATATAACTCAGTGCATTGCATTTTGTTAGTTTAATTAAAAACAGATATAACTCAGTGCATTGCATTTGGTTAGTTTTATTAAAAACTGATACAACTCACTGCATTGCATTTTGTTAGTTTTATTAAAAACAGATATAGCTCAGTGCATTGCATTTTGTTAGTTTTATTAAAAACTGATACAACTCACTGCATTGCATTTTGTTAGTTTAATTAAAAACAGATATAACTCAGTGCATTGCATTTTGTTAGTTTTATTACAAACTGATACAACTCCCTGCATTGCATTTTGTTAGTTTAATTAAAAACAGATATAACTCAGTGCATTGCATTTGGTTAGTTTTATTAAAAACTGATACAACTCACTGCATTGCATTTTGTTAGTTTTATTAAAAACAGATATAGCTCAGTGCATTGCATTTTGTTAGTTTTATTAAAAACTGATACAACTCCCTGCATTGCATTTTGTTAGTTTAATTAAAAACAGATATAACTCAGTGCATTGCATTTTGTTAGTTTTATTAAAAACTGATACAACTCACTGCATTGCATTTTGTTAGTTTTATTAAAAACAGATATAGCTCAGTGCATTGCATTTTGTCAGTTTTATTAAAAACGGATATAACTCAGTGCATTGCATTTTGTTAGTTTTATTAAAAACTGATACAACTCACTGCATTGCATTTTGTTAGTTTTATTAAAAACAGATATAGCTCAGTGCATTGCATTTTGTCAGTTTTATTAAAAACTGATATAACTCAGTGCATTGCATTTGGTTAGTTTTATTAAAAACTGATATAACTCACTGTATTGCATTTTGTTAGTTTAATTAAAAACTGATATAACTCAGTGCAGTGCATTTTGTTAGTTTTATTAAAAACAGATTTGACTCAGTGCATTGCATTTGGTTAGTTTTATTAAAAACGGATATAACTCAGTGCATTGCATTTTGTTAGTTTTATTAAAAACGGACATAACTCAGTGCATTGCATTTGGTTAGTTTTATTAAAAACTGATGTAACTTACTGTAATGCATTTTGTTAGTTTTATTAAAAATAGATATAACTCAGTGCATTGCATTTTGTCAGTTTTATTAAAAACTGATATAACTCAGTGCATTGCATTTGGTTAGTTTTATTAAAAACTGATACAACTCCCTGCATTGCATTTTGTAAGTTTCATTAAAAACAGATATAACTCAGTGCATTGCATTTTGTCAGTTTTATTAAAAACTGATACAACTCACTGCATTGCATTTTGTTAGTTTAATTAAAAACGGATATAACTCAGTGCATTTCATTTGGTTAGTTTTATTAAAAACGGATTTAACTCAGTGCATTGCATTTTGTTAGTTTTATTAAAAACGGATATAAATCAGTGCATTTCATTTGGTTAGTTTTATTAAAAACTGATATAACTCACTGTTTTACATTTGGTTAGTTTTATTAAAAACGGATATAACTCAGTGCATTGCATTTTGTTAGTTTTATTAAAAACGGATATAACTCAGTGCATTTCATTTGGTTAGTTTTATTAAAAACTGATATAACTCACTGTATTACATTTTATTAGTTTTATTAAAAACAGATATAACTCAGTGCATTGCATTTGGTTAGTTTTATTAAAAACTGATACAACTCACTGCATTGCATTTTGTTAGTTTAATTAAGAACAGATATAACTCAGTGCATTGCATTTGGTTAGTTTTATTAAAAACGGATATAACTCAGTGCATTGCATTTTGTTAGTTTAATTAAAAACGGATATAACTCAGTGCATTTCATTTGGTTAGTTTTATTAAAAACGGATATAACTCAGTGCATTGCATTTTGTTAGTTTTATTAAAAACGGATATAACTCAGTGCATTGCATTTGGTTAGTTTTATTAAAAACGGATATAGCTCAGTGCATTGCATTTTGTAAGTTTTATTAAAAACTGATACAACTCACTGTATTGCATTTTGTTAGTTTTATTAAAAACGGATATAACTCAGTGCATTTCATTTGGTTAGTTTTATTAAAAACGGATATAACTCAGTGCATTGCATTTTGTTAGTTTTATTAAAAACGGATATAACTCAGTGCATTTCATTTGGTTAGTTTTATTAAAAACTGATATAACTCACTGTATTACATTTTGTTAGTTTTATTAAAAACAGATATAACTCAGTGCATTGCATTTGGTTAGTTTTATTAAAAACTGATACAACTCACTGCATTGCATTTTGTTAGTTTAATTAAAAACAGATATAACTCAGTGCATTGCATTTGGTTAGTTTTATTAAAAACGGATATAACTCAGTGCATTGCATTTTGTTAGTTTAATTAAAAACGGATATAACTCAGTGCATTTCATTTGGTTAGTTTTATTGAAAACAGATATAACTCAGTGCATTGCATTTTGTCAGTTTTATTAAAAACTGATACAACTCACTGCATTGCATTTTGTTAGTTTAATTAAAAACAGATATAACTCAGTGCATTGCATTTGGTTAGTTTTATTAAAAACGGATATAGCTCAGTGCATTGCATTTTTTTAGTTTAATTAAAAACAGATATAACTCAGTGCATTGCATTTGGTTAGTTTTATTAAAAACGGATATAGCTCAGTGCATTGCATTTTGTAAGTTTTATTAAAAACTGATACAACTCACTGTATTGCATTTTGTTAGTTTTATTAAAAACGGATATAACTCAGTGCATTTCATTTGGTTAGTTTTATTAAAAACGGATATAACTCAGTGCATTGCATTTTGTTAGTTTTATTAAAAACGGATATAACTCAGTGCATTTCATTTGGTTAGTTTTATTAAAAACGGATATAGCTCAGTGCATTGCATTTTGTAAGTTTTATTAAAAACTGATACAACTCACTGTATTGCATTTTGTTAGTTTTATTAAAAACGGATATAACTCAGTGCATTGCATTTTGTTAGTTTTATTAAAAACGGATATAACTCAGTGCATTGCATTTGGTTAGTTTTATTAAAAACTGATATAACTCACTGTATTACATTTTATTAGTTTTATTAAAAACAGATATAACTCAGTGCATTGCATTTGGTTAGTTTTATTAAAAACTGATACAACTCACTGCATTGCATTTTGTTAGTTTAATTAAGAACAGATATAACTCAGTGCATTGCATTTGGTTAGTTTTATTAAAAACTGATATAACTCACTGTATTACATTTTATTAGTTTTATTAAAAACAGATATAACTCAGTGCATTTCATTTGGTTAGTTTTATTAAAAACGGATATAGCTCAGTGCATTTCATTTTGTTAGTTTTATTAAAAACTGATACAAATCACTGCATTGCATTTTGTTAGTTTTATTAAAAACGGATATAACTCAGTGCATTTCATTTGGTTAGTTTTATTAAAAACGGATATAACTCAGTGCATTGCATTTTGTTAGTTTTATTAAAAACGGATATAACTCAGTGCATTTCATTTGGTTAGTTTTATTAAAAACGGATATAGCTCAGTGCATTGCATTTTGTAAGTTTTATTAAAAACTGATACAACTCACTGTATTGCATTTTGTTAGTTTTATTAAAAACGGATATAACTCAGTGCATTGCATTTTGTTAGTTTTATTAAAAACGGATATAACTCAGTGCATTGCATTTGGTTAGTTTTATTAAAAACTGATATAACTCACTGTATTACATTTTATTAGTTTTATTAAAAACAGATATAACTCAGTGCATTGCATTTGGTTAGTTTTATTAAAAACTGATACAACTCACTGTATTACATTTTATTAGTTTTATTAAAAACAGATATAACTCAGTGCATTTCATTTGGTTAGTTTTATTAAAAACGGATATAGCTCAGTGCATTGCATTTTGTAAGTTTTATTAAAAACTGATACAACTCACTGTATTGCATTTTGTTAGTTTTATTAAAAACGGATATAACTCAGTGCATTGCATTTTGTTAGTTTTATTAAAAACGGATATAACTCAGTGCATTGCATTTGGTTAGTTTTATTAAAAACTGATATAACTCACTGTATTACATTTTATTAGTTTTATTAAAAACAGATATAACTCAGTGCATTGCATTTGGTTAGTTTTATTAAAAACTGATACAACTCACTGCATTGCATTTTGTTAGTTTAATTAAGAACAGATATAACTCAGTGCATTGCATTTGGTTAGTTTTATTAAAAACTGATATAACTCACTGTATTACATTTTGTTAGTTTTATTAAAAACAGATATAACTCAGTGCATTGCATTTGGTTAGTTTTATTAAAAACTGATACAACTCACTGCATTGCATTTTGTTAGTTTAATTAAAAACAGATATAACTCAGTGCATTGCATTTGGTTAGTTTTATTAAAAACGGATATAACTCAGTGCATTGCATTTTGTTAGTTTAATTAAAAACGGATAAAACTCAGTGCATTTCATTTGGTTAGTTTTATTAAAAACGGATATAGCTCAGTGCATTTCATTTTGTTAGTTTTATTAAAAACTGATACAAATCACTGCATTGCATTTTGTTAGTTTTATTAAAAACGGATATAACTCAGTGCATTTCATTTGGTTAGTTTTATTAAAAACGGATATAACTCAGTGCATTGCATTTTGTTAGTTTTATTAAAAACGGATATAACTCGGTGCATTTCATTTGGTTAGTTTTATTAAAAACTGATATAACTCACTGTATTACATTTTATTAGTTTTATTAAAAACAGATATAACTCAGTGCATTGCATTTGGTTAGTTTTATTAAAAACTGATACAACTCACTGCATTGCATTTTGTTAGTTTAATTAAGAACAGATATAACTCAGTGCATTGCATTTGGTTAGTTTTATTAAAAACGGATATAACTCAGTGCATTGCATTTTGTTAGTTTAATTAAAAACGGATATAACTCAGTGCATTTCATTTGGTTAGTTTTATTAAAAACGGATATAACTCAGTGCATTGCATTTTGTTAGTTTTATTAAAAACGGATATAGCTCAGTGCATTGCATTTGGTTAGTTTTATTAAAAACGGATATAGCTCAGTGCATTGCATTTTGTAAGTTTTATTTAAAACTGATACAACTCACTGTATTGCATTTTGTTAGTTTTATTAAAAACGGATATAACTCAGTGCATTTCATTTGGTTAGTTTTATTAAAAACGGATATAACTCAGTGCATTGCATTTTGTTAGTTTTATTAAAAACGGATATAACTCAGTGCATTTCATTTGGTTAGTTTTATTAAAAACTGATATAACTCACTGTATTACATTTTGTTAGTTTTATTAAAAACAGATATAACTCAGTGCATTGCATTTGGTTAGTTTTATTAAAAACTGATACAACTCACTGCATTGCATTTTGTTAGTTTAATTAAAAACAGATATAACTCAGTGCATTGCATTTGGTTAGTTTTATTAAAAACGGATATAACTCAGTGCATTGCATTTTGTTAGTTTTATTAAAAACGGATATAACTCAGTGCATTTCATTTGGTTAGTTTTATTGAAAACAGATATAACTCAGTGCATTGCATTTTGTCAGTTTTATTAAAAACTGATACAACTCACTGCATTGCATTTTGTTAGTTTAATTAAAAACAGATATAACTCAGTGCATTGCATTTGGTTAGTTTTATTAAAAACGGATATAGCTCAGTGCATTGCATTTTTTTAGTTTAATTAAAAACAGATATAACTCAGTGCATTGCATTTGGTTAGTTTTATTAAAAACGGATATAGCTCAGTGCATTGCATTTTGTAAGTTTTATTAAAAACTGATACAACTCACTGTATTGCATTTTGTTAGTTTTATTAAAAACGGATATAACTCAGTGCATTGCATTTTGTTAGTTTTATTAAAAACGGATATAACTCAGTGCATTGCATTTGGTTAGTTTTATTAAAAACTGATATAACTCACTGTATTACATTTTATTAGTTTTATTAAAAACAGATATAACTCAGTGCATTGCATTTGGTTAGTTTTATTAAAAACTGATACAACTCACTGTATTACATTTTATTAGTTTTATTAAAAACAGATATAACTCAGTGCATTTCATTTGGTTAGTTTTATTAAAAACGGATATAGCTCAGTGCATTGCATTTTGTAAGTTTTATTAAAAACTGATACAACTCACTGTATTGCATTTTGTTAGTTTTATTAAAAACGGATATAACTCAGTGCATTGCATTTTGTTAGTTTTATTAAAAACGGATATAACTCAGTGCATTGCATTTGGTTAGTTTTATTAAAAACTGATATAACTCACTGTATTACATTTTATTAGTTTTATTAAAAACAGATATAACTCAGTGCATTGCATTTGGTTAGTTTTATTAAAAACTGATACAACTCACTGCATTGCATTTTGTTAGTTTAATTAAGAACAGATATAACTCAGTGCATTGCATTTGGTTAGTTTTATTAAAAACTGATATAACTCACTGTATTACATTTTGTTAGTTTAATTAAAAACAGATATAACTCAGTGCATTGCATTTGGTTAGTTTTATTAAAAACGGATATAACTCAGTGCATTGCATTTTGTTAGTTTAATTAAAAACGGATAAAACTCAGTGCATTTCATTTGGTTAGTTTTATTAAAAACGGATATAGCTCAGTGCATTTCATTTTGTTAGTTTTATTAAAAACTGATACAAATCACTGCATTGCATTTTGTTAGTTTTATTAAAAACGGATATAACTCAGTGCATTGCATTTTGTTAGTTTTATTAAAAACGGATATAACTCAGTGCATTTCATTTGGTTAGTTTTATTAAAAACTGATATAACTCACTGTATTACATTTTATTAGTTTTATTAAAAACAGATATAACTCAGTGCATTGCATTTGGTTAGTTTTATTAAAAACTGATACAACTCACTGCATTGCATTTTGTTAGTTTAATTAAGAACAGATATAACTCAGTGCATTGCATTTGGTTAGTTTTATTAAAAACGGATATAACTCAGTGCATTGCATTTTGTTAGTTTAATTAAAAACGGATATAACTCAGTGCATTTCATTTGGTTAGTTTTATTAAAAACGGATATAACTCAGTGCATTGCATTTTGTTAGTTTTATTAAAAACGGATATAACTCAGTGCATTGCATTTGGTTAGTTTTATTAAAAACGGATATAGCTCAGTGCATTGCATTTTGTAAGTTTTATTAAAAACTGATACAACTCACTGTATTGCATTTTGTTAGTTTTATTAAAAACGGATATAACTCAGTGCATTTCATTTGGTTAGTTTTATTAAAAACGGATATAACTCAGTGCATTGCATTTTGTTAGTTTTATTAAAAACGGATATAACTCAGTGCATTTCATTTGGTTAGTTTTATTAAAAACTGATATAACTCACTGTATTACATTTTGTTAGTTTTATTAAAAACAGATATAACTCAGTGCATTGCATTTGGTTAGTTTTATTAAAAACTGATACAACTCACTGCATTGCATTTTGTTAGTTTAATTAAAAACAGATATAACTCAGTGCATTGCATTTGGTTAGTTTTATTAAAAACGGATATAACTCAGTGCATTGCATTTTGTTAGTTTTATTAAAAACGGATATAACTCAGTGCATTTCATTTGGTTAGTTTTATTAAAAACGGATATAACTCAGTGCATTGCATTTGGTTAGTTTTATTAAAAACTGATATAACTCACTGTATTACATTTTATTAGTTTTATTAAAAACAGATATAACTCAGTGCATTGCATTTGGTTAGTTTTATTAAAAACTGATACAACTCACTGCATTGCATTTTGTTAGTTTAATTAAGAACAGATATAACTCAGTGCATTGCATTTGGTTAGTTTTATTAAAAACTGATATAACTCACTGTATTACATTTTGTTAGTTTTATTAAAAACAGATATAACTCAGTGCATTGCATTTGGTTAGTTTTATTAAAAACTGATACAACTCACTGCATTGCATTTTGTTAGTTTAATTAAAAACAGATATAACTCAGTGCATTGCATTTGGTTAGTTTTATTAAAAACGGATATAACTCAGTGCATTGCATTTTGTTAGTTTAATTAAAAACGGATAAAACTCAGTGCATTTCATTTGGTTAGTTTTATTAAAAACGGATATAGCTCAGTGCATTTCATTTTGTTAGTTTTATTAAAAACTGATACAAATCACTGCATTGCATTTTGTTAGTTTTATTAAAAACGGATATAACTCAGTGCATTTCATTTGGTTAGTTTTATTAAAAACGGATATAACTCAGTGCATTGCATTTTGTTAGTTTTATTAAAAACGGATATAACTCAGTGCATTTCATTTGGTTAGTTTTATTAAAAACTGATATAACTCACTGTATTACATTTTATTAGTTTTATTAAAAACAGATATAACTCAGTGCATTGCATTTGGTTAGTTTTATTAAAAACTGATACAACTCACTGCATTGCATTTTGTTAGTTTAATTAAGAACAGATATAACTCAGTGCATTGCATTTGGTTAGTTTTATTAAAAACGGATATAACTCAGTGCATTGCATTTTGTTAGTTTAATTAAAAACGGATATAACTCAGTGCATTTCATTTGGTTAGTTTTATTAAAAACGGATATAACTCAGTGCATTGCATTTTGTTAATTTTATTAAAAACGGATATAACTCAGTGCATTGCATTTGGTTAGTTTTATTAAAAACGGATATAGCTCAGTGCATTGCATTTTGTAAGTTTTATTAAAAACTGATACAACTCACTGTATTGCATTTTGTTAGTTTTATTAAAAACGGATATAACTCAGTGCATTTCATTTGGTTAGTTTTATTAAAAACGGATATAACTCAGTGCATTGCATTTTGTTAGTTTTATTAAAAACGGATATAACTCAGTGCATTTCATTTGGTTAGTTTTATTAAAAACTGATATAACTCACTGTATTACATTTTGTTAGTTTTATTAAAAACAGATATAACTCAGTGCATTGCATTTGGTTAGTTTTATTAAAAACTGATACAACTCACTGCATTGCATTTTGTTAGTTTAATTAAAAACAGATATAACTCAGTGCAATGCATTTTGTTAGTTTTATTAAAAACGGATATAACTCAGTGCATTTCATTTGGTTAGTTTTATTGAAAACAGATATAACTCAGTGCATTGCATTTTGTCAGTTTTATTAAAAACTGATACAACTCACTGTATTGCATTTTGTTAGTTTTATTAAAAACGGATATAACTCAGTGCATTTCATTTGGTTAGTTTTATTAAAAACGGATATAACTCAGTGCATTGCATTTTGTTAGTTTTATTAAAAACGGATATAACTCAGTGCATTTCATTTGGTTAGTTTTATTAAAAACTGATATAACTCACTGTATTACATTTTGTTAGTTTTATTAAAAACAGATATAACTCAGTGCATTGCATTTGGTTAGTTTTATTAAAAACTGATACAACTCACTGCATTGCATTTTGTTAGTTTAATTAAAAACAGATATAACTCAGTGCATTGCATTTGGTTAGTTTTATTAAAAACGGATATAACTCAGTGCATTGCATTTTGTTAGTTTAATTAAAAACGGATATAACTCAGTGCATTTCATTTGGTTAGTTTTATTGAAAACAGATATAACTCAGTGCATTGCATTTTGTAAGTTTTATTAAAAACTGATACAACTCACTGTATTGCATTTTGTTAGTTTAATTAAAAACGGATATAACTCAGTGCATTTCATTTGGTTAGTTTTATTAAAAACGGATATAACTCAGTGCATTGCATTTTGTTAGTTTTATTAAAAACGGATATAACTCAGTGCATTTCATTTGGTTAGTTTTATTAAAAACTGATACAACTCACTGCATTGCATTTTGTTAGTTTAATTAAAAACAGATATAACTCAGTGCATTGCATTTTGTTAGTTTTATTAAAAACGGATATAACTCAGTGCATTTCATTTGGTTAGTTTAATTAAAAACGGATATAACTCAGTGCATTTCATTTGGTTAGTTTTATTAAAAACGGATATAACTCAGTGCATTTCATTTGGTTAGTTTTATTAAAAACGGATATAACTCAGTGCATTGCATTTTGTTAGTTTAATTAAAAACGGATATAACTCAGTGCATTTCATTTGGTTAGTTTTATTGAAAACAGATATAACTCAGTGCATTGCATTTTGTAAGTTTTATTAAAAACTGATACAACTCACTGTATTGCATTTTGTTAGTTTAATTAAAAACGGATATAACTCAGTGCATTTCATTTGGTTAGTTTTATTAAAAACGGATATAACTCAGTGCATTGCATTTTGTTAGTTTTATTAAAAACGGATATAACTCAGTGCATTGCATTTGGTTAGTTTTATTAAAAACTGATACAACTCACTGTATTGCATTTTGTTAGTTTTATTAAAAACGGATATAACTCAGTGCATTTCATTTGGTTAGTTTTATTAAAAACGGATATAACTCAGTGCATTGCATTTTGTTAGTTTTATTAAAAACGGATATAACTCAGTGCATTTCATTTGGTTAGTTTTATTAAAAACTGATATAACTCACTGTATTACATTTTGTTAGTTTTATTAAAAACAGATATAACTCAGTGCATTGCATTTGGTTAGTTTTATTAAAAACTGATACAACTCACTGCATTGCATTTTGTTAGTTTAATTAAAAACAGATATAACTCAGTGCATTGCATTTTGTTAGTTTTATTAAAAACGGATATAACTCAGTGCATTTCATTTGGTTAGTTTTATTGAAAACAGATATAACTCAGTGCATTGCATTTTGTCAGTTTTATTAAAAACTGATACAACTCACTGCATTGCATTTTGTTAGTTTAATTAAAAACAGATATAACTCAGTGCATTGCATTTGGTTAGTTTTATTAAAAACGGATATAGCTCAGTGCATTGCATTTTTTTAGTTTAATTAAAAACAGATATAACTCAGTGCATTGCATTTGGTTAGTTTTATTAAAAACGGATATAACTCAGTGCATTGCATTTTTTTAGTTTAATTAAAAACAGATATAACTCAGTGCATTGCATTTGGTTAGTTTTATTAAAAACGGATATAGCTCAGTGCATTGCATTTTGTAAGTTTTATTAAAAACTGATACAACTCACTGTATTGCATTTTGTTAGTTTTATTAAAAACGGATATAACTCAGTGCATTGCATTTGGTTAGTTTTATTAAAAACTGATACAACTCACTGCATTGCATTTTGTTAGTTTAATTAAAAACAGATATAACTCAGTGCATTGCATTTGGTTAGTTTTATTAAAAACGGATATAACTCAGTGCATTGCATTTTGTTAGTTTAATTAAAAACGGATATAGCTCAGTGCATTTCATTTTGTTAGTTTTATTAAAAACTGATACAAATCACTGCATTGCATTTTGTTAGTTTTATTAAAAACGGATATAACTCAGTGCATTTCATTTGGTTAGTTTTATTAAAAACGGATATAACTCAGTGCATTGCATTTTGTTAGTTTTATTAAAAACGGATATAACTCAGTGCATTTCATTTGGTTAGTTTTATTAAAAACTGATATAACTCACTGTATTACATTTTATTAGTTTTATTAAAAACAGATATAACTCAGTGCATTGCATTTGGTTAGTTTTATTAAAAACTGATACAACTCACTGCATTGCATTTTGTTAGTTTAATTAAGAACAGATATAACTCAGTGCATTGCATTTGGTTAGTTTTATTAAAAACGGATATAACTCAGTGCATTGCATTTTGTTAGTTTAATTAAAAACGGATATAACTCAGTGCATTTCATTTGGTTAGTTTTATTAAAAACGGATATAACTCAGTGCATTGCATTTTGTTAGTTTTATTAAAAACGGATATAACTCAGTGCATTGCATTTGGTTAGTTTTATTAAAAACGGATATAGCTCAGTGCATTGCATTTTGTAAGTTTTATTAAAAACTGATACAACTCACTGTATTGCATTTTGTTAGTTTTATTAAAAACGGATATAACTCAGTGCATTTCATTTGGTTAGTTTTATTAAAAACGGATATAACTCAGTGCATTGCATTTTGTTAGTTTTATTAAAAACGGATATAACTCAGTGCATTTCATTTGGTTAGTTTTATTAAAAACTGATATAACTCACTGTATTACATTTTGTTAGTTTTATTAAAAACAGATATAACTCAGTGCATTGCATTTGGTTAGTTTTATTAAAAACTGATACAACTCACTGCATTGCATTTTGTTAGTTTAATTAAAAACAGATATAACTCAGTGCATTGCATTTGGTTAGTTTTATTAAAAACGGATATAACTCAGTGCATTTCATTTGGTTAGTTTTATTGAAAACAGATATAACTCAGTGCATTGCATTTTGTCAGTTTTATTAAAAACTGATACAACTCACTGTATTGCATTTTGTTAGTTTTATTAAAAACGGATATAACTCAGTGCATTTCATTTGGTTAGTTTTATTAAAAACGGATATAACTCAGTGCATTGCATTTTGTTAGTTTTATTAAAAACGGATATAACTCAGTGCATTTCATTTGGTTAGTTTTATTAAAAACTGATATAACTCACTGTATTACATTTTGTTAGTTTTATTAAAAACAGATATAACTCAGTGCATTGCATTTGGTTAGTTTTATTAAAAACTGATACAACTCACTGCATTGCATTTTGTTAGTTTAATTAAAAACAGATATAACTCAGTGCATTGCATTTGGTTAGTTTTATTAAAAACGGATATAACTCAGTGCATTGCATTTTGTTAGTTTAATTAAAAACGGATATAACTCAGTGCATTTCATTTGGTTAGTTTTATTGAAAACAGATATAACTCAGTGCATTGCATTTTGTAAGTTTTATTAAAAACTGATACAACTCACTGTATTGCATTTTGTTAGTTTAATTAAAAACGGATATAACTCAGTGCATTTCATTTGGTTAGTTTTATTAAAAACGGATATAACTCAGTGCATTGCATTTTGTTAGTTTTATTAAAAACGGATATAACTCAGTGCATTTCATTTGGTTAGTTTTATTAAAAACTGATACAACTCACTGCATTGCATTTTGTTAGTTTAATTAAAAACAGATATAACTCAGTGCATTGCATTTTGTTAGTTTTATTAAAAACGGATATAACTCAGTGCATTTCATTTGGTTAGTTTAATTAAAAACTGATACAACTCACTGCATTGCATTTTGTTAGTTTAATTAAAAACAGATATAACTCAGTGCATTGCATTTGGTTAGTTTTATTAAAAACGGATATAACTCAGTGCATTGCATTTTGTTAGTTTAATTAAAAACGGATATAGCTCAGTGCATTTCATTTTGTTAGTTTTATTAAAAACTGATACAAATCACTGCATTGCATTTTGTTAGTTTTATTAAAAACGGATATAACTCAGTGCATTTCATTTGGTTAGTTTTATTAAAAACGGATATAACTCAGTGCATTGCATTTTGTTAGTTTTATTAAAAACGGATATAACTCAGTGCATTTCATTTGGTTAGTTTTATTAAAAACTGATATAACTCACTGTATTACATTTTATTAGTTTTATTAAAAACAGATATAACTCAGTGCATTGCATTTGGTTAGTTTTATTAAAAACTGATACAACTCACTGCATTGCATTTTGTTAGTTTAATTAAGAACAGATATAACTCAGTGCATTGCATTTGGTTAGTTTTATTAAAAACGGATATAACTCAGTGCATTGCATTTTGTTAGTTTAATTAAAAACGGATATAACTCAGTGCATTTCATTTGGTTAGTTTTATTAAAAACGGATATAACTCAGTGCATTGCATTTTGTTAGTTTTATTAAAAACGGATATAACTCAGTGCATTGCATTTGGTTAGTTTTATTAAAAACGGATATAGCTCAGTGCATTGCATTTTGTAAGTTTTATTAAAAACTGATACAACTCACTGTATTGCATTTTGTTAGTTTTATTAAAAACGGATATAACTCAGTGCATTTCATTTGGTTAGTTTTATTAAAAACGGATATAACTCAGTGCATTGCATTTTGTTAGTTTTATTAAAAACGGATATAACTCAGTGCATTTCATTTGGTTAGTTTTATTAAAAACTGATATAACTCACTGTATTACATTTTGTTAGTTTTATTAAAAACAGATATAACTCAGTGCATTGCATTTGGTTAGTTTTATTAAAAACTGATACAACTCACTGCATTGCATTTTGTTAGTTTAATTAAAAACAGATATAACTCAGTGCATTGCATTTGGTTAGTTTTATTAAAAACGGATATAACTCAGTGCATTTCATTTGGTTAGTTTTATTGAAAACAGATATAACTCAGTGCATTGGATTTTGTCAGTTTTATTAAAAACTGATACAACTCACTGTATTGCATTTTGTTAGTTTTATTAAAAACGGATATAACTCAGTGCATTTCATTTGGTTAGTTTTATTAAAAACGGATATAACTCAGTGCATTGCATTTTGTTAGTTTTATTAAAAACGGATATAACTCAGTGCATTTCATTTGGTTAGTTTTATTAAAAACTGATATAACTCACTGTATTACATTTTGTTAGTTTTATTAAAAACAGATATAACTCAGTGCATTGCATTTGGTTAGTTTTATTAAAAACTGATACAACTCACTGCATTGCATTTTGTTAGTTTAATTAAAAACAGATATAACTCAGTGCATTGCATTTGGTTAGTTTTATTAAAAACGGATATAACTCAGTGCATTGCATTTTGTTAGTTTAATTAAAAACGGATATAACTCAGTGCATTTCATTTGGTTAGTTTTATTGAAAACAGATATAACTCAGTGCATTGCATTTTGTAAGTTTTATTAAAAACTGATACAACTCACTGTATTGCATTTTGTTAGTTTAATTAAAAACGGATATAACTCAGTGCATTTCATTTGGTTAGTTTTATTAAAAACGGATATAACTCAGTGCATTGCATTTTGTTAGTTTTATTAAAAACGGATATAACTCAGTGCATTTCATTTGGTTAGTTTTATTAAAAACTGATACAACTCACTGCATTGCATTTTGTTAGTTTAATTAAAAACAGATATAACTCAGTGCATTGCATTTTGTTAGTTTTATTAAAAACGGATATAACTCAGTGCATTTCATTTGGTTAGTTTAATTAAAAACGGATATAACTCAGTGCATTTCATTTGGTTAGTTTTATTAAAAACGGATATAACTCAGTGCATTTCATTTGGTTAGTTTTATTAAAAACGGATATAACTCAGTGCATTGCATTTTGTTAGTTTAATTAAAAACGGATATAACTCAGTGCATTTCATTTGGTTAGTTTTATTGAAAACAGATATAACTCAGTGCATTGCATTTTGTAAGTTTTATTAAAAACTGATACAACTCACTGTATTGCATTTTGTTAGTTTAATTAAAAACGGATATAACTCAGTGCATTTCATTTGGTTAGTTTTATTAAAAACGGATATAACTCAGTGCATTGCATTTTGTTAGTTTTATTAAAAACGGATATAACTCAGTGCATTGCATTTGGTTAGTTTTATTAAAAACTGATACAACTCACTGTATTGCATTTTGTTAGTTTTATTAAAAACGGATATAACTCAGTGCATTTCATTTGGTTAGTTTTATTAAAAACGGATATAACTCAGTGCATTGCATTTTGTTAGTTTTATTAAAAACGGATATAACTCAGTGCATTTCATTTGGTTAGTTTTATTAAAAACTGATATAACTCACTGTATTACATTTTGTTAGTTTTATTAAAAACAGATATAACTCAGTGCATTGCATTTGGTTAGTTTTATTAAAAACTGATACAACTCACTGCATTGCATTTTGTTAGTTTAATTAAAAACAGATATAACTCAGTGCATTGCATTTTGTTAGTTTTATTAAAAACGGATATAACTCAGTGCATTTCATTTGGTTAGTTTTATTGAAAACAGATATAACTCAGTGCATTGCATTTTGTCAGTTTTATTAAAAACTGATACAACTCACTGCATTGCATTTTGTTAGTTTAATTAAAAACAGATATAACTCAGTGCATTGCATTTGGTTAGTTTTATTAAAAACGGATATAGCTCAGTGCATTGCATTTTTTTAGTTTAATTAAAAACAGATATAACTCAGTGCATTGCATTTGGTTAGTTTTATTAAAAACGGATATAACTCAGTGCATTGCATTTTTTTAGTTTAATTAAAAACAGATATAACTCAGTGCATTGCATTTGGTTAGTTTTATTAAAAACGGATATAGCTCAGTGCATTGCATTTTGTAAGTTTTATTAAAAACTGATACAACTCACTGTATTGCATTTTGTTAGTTTTATTAAAAACGGATATAACTCAGTGCATTGCATTTGGTTAGTTTTATTAAAAACTGATACAACTCACTGCATTGCATTTTGTTAGTTTAATTAAAAACAGATATAACTCAGTGCATTGCATTTGGTTAGTTTTATTAAAAACGGATATATCTCAGTGCATTGCATTTTGTTAGTTTTATTAAAAACGGATATAACTCGGTGCATTGCATTTTGTTAGTTTTATTAAAATTTGTTATAACTTAAAGCATTGCATTTGGTTAGTTTTATTAAAAACTGATATAACTCACTGTATTACATTTTATTAGTTTTATTAAAAACAGATATAACTCAGTGCATTGCATTTGGTTAGTTTTATTAAAAACTGATACAACTCACTGCATTGCATTTTGTTAGTTTAATTAAGAACAGATATAACTCAGTGCATTGCATTTGGTTAGTTTTATTAAAAACTGATATAACTCACTGTATTACATTTTGTTAGTTTTATTAAAAACAGATATAACTCAGTGCATTGCATTTGGTTAGTTTTATTAAAAACTGATACAACTCACTGCATTGCATTTTGTTAGTTTAATTAAAAACAGATATAACTCAGTGCATTGCATTTGGTTAGTTTTATTAAAAACGGATATAACTCAGTGCATTGCATTTTGTTAGTTTAATTAAAAACGGATAAAACTCAGTGCATTTCATTTGGTTAGTTTTATTAAAAACGGATATAGCTCAGTGCATTTCATTTTGTTAGTTTTATTAAAAACTGATACAAATCACTGCATTGCATTTTGTTAGTTTTATTAAAAACGGATATAACTCAGTGCATTTCATTTGGTTAGTTTTATTAAAAACGGATATAACTCAGTGCATTGCATTTTGTTAGTTTTATTAAAAACGGATATAACTCAGTGCATTTCATTTGGTTAGTTTTATTAAAAACTGATATAACTCACTGTATTACATTTTATTAGTTTTATTAAAAACAGATATAACTCAGTGCATTGCATTTGGTTAGTTTTATTAAAAACTGATACAACTCACTGCATTGCATTTTGTTAGTTTAATTAAGAACAGATATAACTCAGTGCATTGCATTTGGTTAGTTTTATTAAAAACGGATATAACTCAGTGCATTGCATTTTGTTAGTTTAATTAAAAACGGATATAACTCAGTGCATTTCATTTGGTTAGTTTTATTAAAAACGGATATAACTCAGTGCATTGCATTTTGTTAGTTTTATTAAAAACGGATATAACTCAGTGCATTGCATTTGGTTAGTTTTATTAAAAACGGATATAGCTCAGTGCATTGCATTTTGTAAGTTTTATTAAAAACTGATACAACTCACTGTATTGCATTTTGTTAGTTTTATTAAAAACGGATATAACTCAGTGCATTTCATTTGGTTAGTTTTATTAAAAACGGATATAACTCAGTGCATTGCATTTTGTTAGTTTTATTAAAAACGGATATAACTCAGTGCATTTCATTTGGTTAGTTTTATTAAAAACTGATATAACTCACTGTATTACATTTTGTTAGTTTTATTAAAAACAGATATAACTCAGTGCATTGCATTTGGTTAGTTTTATTAAAAACTGATACAACTCACTGCATTGCATTTTGTTAGTTTAATTAAAAACAGATATAACTCAGTGCATTGCATTTGGTTAGTTTTATTAAAAACGGATATAACTCAGTGCATTTCATTTGGTTAGTTTTATTGAAAACTGATACAAATCACTGCATTGCATTTTGTTAGTTTTATTAAAAACGGATATAACTCAGTGCATTTCATTTGGTTAGTTTTATTAAAAACGGATATAACTCAGTGCATTGCATTTTGTTAGTTTTATTAAAAACGGATATAACTCAGTGCATTTCATTTGGTTAGTTTTATTAAAAACTGATATAACTCACTGTATTACATTTTATTAGTTTTATTAAAAACAGATATAACTCAGTGCATTGCATTTGGTTAGTTTTATTAAAAACTGATACAACTCACTGCATTGCATTTTGTTAGTTTAATTAAGAACAGATATAACTCAGTGCATTGCATTTGGTTAGTTTTATTAAAAACGGATATAACTCAGTGCATTGCATTTTGTTAGTTTAATTAAAAACGGATATAACTCAGTGCATTTCATTTGGTTAGTTTTATTAAAAACGGATATAACTCAGTGCATTGCATTTTGTTAGTTTTATTAAAAACGGATATAACTCAGTGCATTGCATTTGGTTAGTTTTATTAAAAACGGATATAGCTCAGTGCATTGCATTTTGTAAGTTTTATTAAAAACTGATACAACTCACTGTATTGCATTTTGTTAGTTTTATTAAAAACGGATATAACTCAGTGCATTGCATTTTGTTAGTTTTATTAAAAACGGATATAACTCAGTGCATTTCATTTGGTTAGTTTTATTAAAAACTGATATAACTCACTGTATTACATTTTGTTAGTTTTATTAAAAACAGATATAACTCAGTGCATTGCATTTGGTTAGTTTTATTAAAAACTGATACAACTCACTGCATTGCATTTTGTTAGTTTAATTAAAAACAGATATAACTCAGTGCATTGCATTTGGTTAGTTTTATTAAAAACGGATATAACTCAGTGCATTTCATTTGGTTAGTTTTATTGAAAACAGATATAACTCAGTGCATTGCATTTTGTCAGTTTTATTAAAAACTGATACAACTCACTGTATTGCATTTTGTTAGTTTTATTAAAAACGGATATAACTCAGTGCATTTCATTTGGTTAGTTTTATTAAAAACGGATATAACTCAGTGCATTGCATTTTGTTAGTTTTATTAAAAACGGATATAACTCAGTGCATTTCATTTGGTTAGTTTTATTAAAAACTGATATAACTCACTGTATTACATTTTGTTAGTTTTATTAAAAACAGATATAACTCAGTGCATTGCATTTGGTTAGTTTTATTAAAAACTGATACAACTCACTGCATTGCATTTTGTTAGTTTAATTAAAAACAGATATAACTCAGTGCATTGCATTTGGTTAGTTTTATTAAAAACGGATATAACTCAGTGCATTGCATTTTGTTAGTTTAATTAAAAACGGATATAACTCAGTGCATTTCATTTGGTTAGTTTTATTGAAAACAGATATAACTCAGTGCATTGCATTTTGTAAGTTTTATTAAAAACTGATACAACTCACTGTATTGCATTTTGTTAGTTTAATTAAAAACGGATATAACTCAGTGCATTTCATTTGGTTAGTTTTATTAAAAACGGATATAACTCAGTGCATTGCATTTTGTTAGTTTTATTAAAAACGGATATAACTCAGTGCATTTCATTTGGTTAGTTTTATTAAAAACTGATACAACTCACTGCATTGCATTTTGTTAGTTTAATTAAAAACAGATATAACTCAGTGCATTGCATTTTGTTAGTTTTATTAAAAACGGATATAACTCAGTGCATTTCATTTGGTTAGTTTAATTAAAAACGGATATAACTCAGTGCATTTCATTTGGTTAGTTTTATTAAAAACGGATATAACTCAGTGCATTTCATTTGGTTAGTTTTATTAAAAACGGATATAACTCAGTGCATTGCATTTTGTTAGTTTAATTAAAAACGGATATAACTCAGTGCATTTCATTTGGTTAGTTTTATTGAAAACAGATATAACTCACTGCATTGCATTTTGTTAGTTTTATTAAAAACGGATATAACTCAGTGCATTTCATTTGGTTAGTTTTATTAAAAACGGATATAACTCAGTGCATTGCATTTTGTTAGTTTTATTAAAAACGGATATAACTCAGTGCATTTCATTTGGTTAGTTTTATTAAAAACTGATATAACTCACTGTATTACATTTTATTAGTTTTATTAAAAACAGATATAACTCAGTGCATTGCATTTGGTTAGTTTTATTAAAAACTGATACAACTCACTGCATTGCATTTTGTTAGTTTAATTAAGAACAGATATAACTCAGTGCATTGCATTTGGTTAGTTTTATTAAAAACGGATATAACTCAGTGCATTGCATTTTGTTAGTTTAATTAAAAACGGATATAACTCAGTGCATTTCATTTGGTTAGTTTTATTAAAAACGGATATAACTCAGTGCATTGCATTTTGTTAGTTTTATTAAAAACGGATATAACTCAGTGCATTGCATTTGGTTAGTTTTATTAAAAACGGATATAGCTCAGTGCATTGCATTTTGTAAGTTTTATTAAAAACTGATACAACTCACTGTATTGCATTTTGTTAGTTTTATTAAAAACGGATATAACTCAGTGCATTTCATTTGGTTAGTTTTATTAAAAACGGATATAACTCAGTGCATTGCATTTTGTTAGTTTTATTAAAAACGGATATAACTCAGTGCATTTCATTTGGTTAGTTTTATTAAAAACTGATATAACTCACTGTATTACATTTTGTTAGTTTTATTAAAAACAGATATAACTCAGTGCATTGCATTTGGTTAGTTTTATTAAAAACTGATACAACTCACTGCATTGCATTTTGTTAGTTTAATTAAAAACAGATATAACTCAGTGCATTGCATTTGGTTAGTTTTATTAAAAACGGATATAACTCAGTGCATTTCATTTGGTTAGTTTTATTGAAAACTGATACAAATCACTGCATTGCATTTTGTTAGTTTTATTAAAAACGGATATAACTCAGTGCATTTCATTTGGTTAGTTTTATTAAAAACGGATATAACTCAGTGCATTGCATTTTGTTAGTTTTATTAAAAACGGATATAACTCAGTGCATTTCATTTGGTTAGTTTTATTAAAAACTGATATAACTCACTGTATTACATTTTATTAGTTTTATTAAAAACAGATATAACTCAGTGCATTGCATTTGGTTAGTTTTATTAAAAACTGATACAACTCACTGCATTGCATTTTGTTAGTTTAATTAAGAACAGATATAACTCAGTGCATTGCATTTGGTTAGTTTTATTAAAAACGGATATAACTCAGTGCATTGCATTTTGTTAGTTTAATTAAAAACGGATATAACTCAGTGCATTTCATTTGGTTAGTTTTATTAAAAACGGATATAACTCAGTGCATTGCATTTTGTTAGTTTTATTAAAAACGGATATAACTCAGTGCATTGCATTTGGTTAGTTTTATTAAAAACGGATATAGCTCAGTGCATTGCATTTTGTAAGTTTTATTAAAAACTGATACAACTCACTGTATTGCATTTTGTTAGTTTTATTAAAAACGGATATAACTCAGTGCATTTCATTTGGTTAGTTTTATTAAAAACGGATATAACTCAGTGCATTGCATTTTGTTAGTTTTATTAAAAACGGATATAACTCAGTGCATTTCATTTGGTTAGTTTTATTAAAAACTGATATAACTCACTGTATTACATTTTGTTAGTTTTATTAAAAACAGATATAACTCAGTGCATTGCATTTGGTTAGTTTTATTAAAAACTGATACAACTCACTGCATTGCATTTTGTTAGTTTAATTAAAAACAGATATAACTCAGTGCATTTCATTTGGTTAGTTTTATTAAAAACGGATATAACTCAGTGCATTGCATTTTGTTAGTTTTATTAAAAACGGATATAACTCACTGTATTGCATTTTGTTAGTTTTATTAAAAACGGATATAACTCAGTGCATTTCATTTGGTTAGTTTTATTAAAAACGGATATAACTCAGTGCATTGCATTTTGTTAGTTTAATTAAAAACAGATATAACTCAGTGCATTGCATTTGGTTAGTTTTATTAAAAACGGATATAACTCAGTGCATTGCATTTTGTTAGTTTAATTAAAAACGGATATAACTCAGTGCATTTCATTTGGTTAGTTTTATTGAAAACAGATATAACTCAGTGCATTGCATTTTGTAAGTTTTATTAAAAACTGATACAACTCACTGTATTGCATTTTGTTAGTTTAATTAAAAACGGATATAACTCAGTGCATTTCATTTGGTTAGTTTTATTAAAAACGGATATAACTCAGTGCATTGCATTTTGTTAGTTTTATTAAAAACGGATATAACTCAGTGCATTTCATTTGGTTAGTTTTATTAAAAACTGATACAACTCACTGCATTGCATTTTGTTAGTTTAATTAAAAACAGATATAACTCAGTGCATTGCATTTTGTTAGTTTTATTAAAAACGGATATAACTCAGTGCATTTCATTTGGTTAGTTTAATTAAAAACGGATATAACTCAGTGCATTTCATTTGGTTAGTTTTATTAAAAACGGATATAACTCAGTGCATTTCATTTGGTTAGTTTTATTAAAAACGGATATAACTCAGTGCATTGCATTTTGTTAGTTTAATTAAAAACGGATATAACTCAGTGCATTTCATTTGGTTAGTTTTATTGAAAACAGATATAACTCAGTGCATTGCATTTTGTAAGTTTTATTAAAAACTGATACAACTCACTGTATTGCATTTTGTTAGTTTAATTAAAAACGGATATAACTCAGTGCATTTCATTTGGTTAGTTTTATTAAAAACGGATATAACTCAGTGCATTGCATTTTGTTAGTTTTATTAAAAACGGATATAACTCAGTGCATTGCATTTGGTTAGTTTTATTAAAAACTGATACAACTCACTGTATTGCATTTTGTTAGTTTTATTAAAAACGGATATAACTCAGTGCATTTCATTTGGTTAGTTTTATTAAAAACGGATATAACTCAGTGCATTGCATTTTGTTAGTTTTATTAAAAACGGATATAACTCAGTGCATTTCATTTGGTTAGTTTTATTAAAAACTGATATAACTCACTGTATTACATTTTGTTAGTTTTATTAAAAACAGATATAACTCAGTGCATTGCATTTGGTTAGTTTTATTAAAAACTGATACAACTCACTGCATTGCATTTTGTTAGTTTAATTAAAAACAGATATAACTCAGTGCATTGCATTTTGTTAGTTTTATTAAAAACGGATATAACTCAGTGCATTTCATTTGGTTAGTTTTATTGAAAACAGATATAACTCAGTGCATTGCATTTTGTCAGTTTTATTAAAAACTGATACAACTCACTGCATTGCATTTTGTTAGTTTAATTAAAAACAGATATAACTCAGTGCATTGCATTTGGTTAGTTTTATTAAAAACGGATATAGCTCAGTGCATTGCATTTTTTTAGTTTAATTAAAAACAGATATAACTCAGTGCATTGCATTTGGTTAGTTTTATTAAAAACGGATATAACTCAGTGCATTGCATTTTTTTAGTTTAATTAAAAACAGATATAACTCAGTGCATTGCATTTGGTTAGTTTTATTAAAAACGGATATAGCTCAGTGCATTGCATTTTGTAAGTTTTATTAAAAACTGATACAACTCACTGTATTGCATTTTGTTAGTTTTATTAAAAACGGATATAACTCAGTGCATTTCATTTGGTTAGTTTTATTAAAAACGGATATAACTCAGTGCATTGCATTTTGTTAGTTTTATTAAAAACGGATATAACTCAGTGCATTTCATTTGGTTAGTTTTATTAAAAACTGATATAACTCACTGTATTACATTTTTTTAGTTTTATTAAAAACAGATATAACTCAGTGCATTGCATTTGGTTAGTTTTATTAAAAACTGATAAAACTCACTGCATTGCATTTTGTTAGTTTAATTAAAAACAGATATAACTCAGTGCATTGCATTTGGTTAGTTTTATTAAAAACGGATATAACTCAGTGCATTGCATTTTGTTAGTTTAATTAAAAACGGATATAACTCAGTGCATTTCATTTGGTTAGTTTTATTGAAAACAGATATAACTCAGTGCATTGCATTTTGTTAGTTTTATTAAAAACTGATACAACTCACTGCATTGCATTTTGTTAGTTTAATTAAAAACAGATATAACTCAGTGCATTGCATTTGGTTAGTTTTATTAAAAACGGATATAACTCAGTGCATTGCATTTGGTTAGTTTTATTAAAAAGGGATATAACTCAGTGCATTGCATTTTGTTAGTTTAATTAAAAACAGATATAACTCAGTGCATTGCATTTAGTTAGTTTTATTAAAAACGGATATAACTCAGTGCATTGCATTTTGTTAGTTTAATTAAAAACAGATATAACTCAGTGCATTGCATTTTGTTAGTTTAATTAAAAACGGATATAACTCAGTGCATTTCATTTGGTTAGTTTTATTAAAAACGGATATAGCTCAGTGAATTTCATTTTGTTAGTTTTATTAAAAACTGATACAAATCACTGCATTGCATTTTGTTAGTTTTATTAAAAACGGATATAACTCAGTGCATTTCATTTGGTTAGTTTTATTAAAAACGGATATAACTCAGTGCATTGCATTTTGTTAGTTTAATTAAAAACAGATATAACTCAGTGCATTGCATTTGGTTAGTTTTATTAAAAACGGATATAACTCAGTGCATTGCATTTTGTTAGTTTAATTAAAAACGGATATAACTCAGTGCATTTCATTTGGTTAGTTTTATTAAAAACGGATATAGCTCAGTGCATTTCATTTTGTTAGTTTTATTAAAAACTGATATAAATCACTGCATTGCATTTTGTTAGTTTAATTAAAAACAGATATAACTCAGTGCATTGCATTTGGTTAGTTTTATTAAAAACGGATATAACTCAGTGCATTGCATTTTGTTAGTTTAATTAAAAACAGATATAACTCAGTGCATTGCATTTGGTTAGTTTTATTAAAAACGGATATAACTCAGTGCATTGCATTTTGTTAGTTTAATTAAAAACAGATATAACTCAGTGCATTGCATTTGGTTAGTTTTATTAAAAACAGATATAACTCAGTGCATTGCATTTTGTTAGTTTTATTAAAAACGGATATAACTCAGTGCATTGCATTTTGTTAGTTTAATTAAAAACAGATATAACTCAGTGCATTGCATTTGGTTAGTTTTATTAAAAACGGATATAACTCAGTGCATTGCATTTTGTTAGTTTAATTAAAAACGGATATAACTCAGTGCATTTCATTTGGTTAGTTTTATTAAAAACGGATATAGCTCAGTGCATTTCATTTTGTTAGTTTTATTAAAAACGGATATAACTCAGTGCATTTCATTTGGTTAGTTTTATTAAAAACTGATATAACTCACTGTATTACATTTTATTAGTTTTATTAAAAACAGATATAACTCAGTGCATTGCATTTGGTTAGTTTTATTAAAAACTGATACAACTCACTGCATTGCATTTTGTTAGTTTAATTAAGAACAGATATAACTCAGTGCATTGCATTTGGTTAGTTTTATTAAAAACGGATATAACTCAGTGCATTTCATTTGGTTAGTTTTATTAAAAACGGATATAACTCAGTGCATTGCATTTTGTTAGTTTAATTAAAAACGGATATAACTCAGTGCATTTCATTTGGTTAGTTTTATTGAAAACAGATATAACTCAGTGCATTGCATTTTGTAAGTTTTATTAAAAACGGATATAACTCAGTGCATTGCATTTGGTTAGTTTTATTAAAAACTGATACAACTCACTGTATTGCATTTTGTTAGTTTTATTAAAAACGGATATAACTCAGTGCATTTCATTTGGTTAGTTTTATTAAAAACGGATATAACTCAGTGCATTGCATTTTGTTAGTTTTATTAAAAACGGATATAACTCAGTGCATTTCATTTGGTTAGTTTTATTAAAAACTGATATAACTCACTGTATTACATTTTGTTAGTTTTATTAAAAACAGATATAACTCAGTGCATTGCATTTGGTTAGTTTTATTAAAAACTGATACAACTCACTGCATTGCATTTTGTTAGTTTAATTAAAAACAGATATAACTCAGTGCATTGCATTTTGTTAGTTTTATTAAAAACGGATATAACTCAGTGCATTTCATTTGGTTAGTTTTATTGAAAACAGATATAACTCAGTGCATTGCATTTTGTCAGTTTTATTAAAAACTGATACAACTCACTGCATTGCATTTTGTTAGTTTAATTAAAAACAGATATAACTCAGTGCATTGCATTTGGTTAGTTTTATTAAAAACGGATATAGCTCAGTGCATTGCATTTTTTTAGTTTAATTAAAAACAGATATAACTCAGTGCATTGCATTTGGTTAGTTTTATTAAAAACGGATATAACTCAGTGCATTGCATTTTTTTAGTTTAATTAAAAACAGATATAACTCAGTGCATTGCATTTGGTTAGTTTTATTAAAAACGGATATAGCTCAGTGCATTGCATTTTGTAAGTTTTATTAAAAACTGATACAACTCACTGTATTGCATTTTGTTAGTTTTATTAAAAACGGATATAACTCAGTGCATTTCATTTGGTTAGTTTTATTAAAAACGGATATAACTCAGTGCATTGCATTTTGTTAGTTTTATTAAAAACGGATATAACTCAGTGCATTTCATTTGGTTAGTTTTATTAAAAACTGATATAACTCACTGTATTACATTTTGTTAGTTTTATTAAAAACAGATATAACTCAGTGCATTGCATTTGGTTAGTTTTATTAAAAACTGATAAAACTCACTGCATTGCATTTTGTTAGTTTAATTAAAAACAGATATAACTCAGTGCATTGCATTTGGTTAGTTTTATTAAAAACGGATATAACTCAGTGCATTGCATTTTGTTAGTTTAATTAAAAACGGATATAACTCAGTGCATTTCATTTGGTTAGTTTTATTGAAAACAGATATAACTCAGTGCATTGCATTTTGTTAGTTTTATTAAAAACTGATACAACTCACTGCATTGCATTTTGTTAGTTTAATTAAAAACAGATATAACTCAGTGCATTGCATTTGGTTAGTTTTATTAAAAACGGATATAACTCAGTGCATTGCATTTGGTTAGTTTTATTAAAAAGGGATATAACTCAGTGCATTGCATTTTGTTAGTTTAATTAAAAACAGATATAACTCAGTGCATTGCATTTAGTTAGTTTTATTAAAAACGGATATAACTCAGTGCATTGCATTTTGTTAGTTTAATTAAAAACAGATATAACTCAGTGCATTGCATTTTGTTAGTTTAATTAAAAACGGATATAACTCAGTGCATTTCATTTGGTTAGTTTTATTAAAAACGGATATAGCTCAGTGAATTTCATTTTGTTAGTTTTATTAAAAACTGATACAAATCACTGCATTGCATTTTGTTAGTTTTATTAAAAACGGATATAACTCAGTGCATTTCATTTGGTTAGTTTTATTAAAAACGGATATAACTCAGTGCATTGCATTTTGTTAGTTTAATTAAAAACAGATATAACTCAGTGCATTGCATTTGGTTAGTTTTATTAAAAACGGATATAACTCAGTGCATTGCATTTTGTTAGTTTAATTAAAAACGGATATAACTCAGTGCATTTCATTTGGTTAGTTTTATTAAAAACGGATATAGCTCAGTGCATTTCATTTTGTTAGTTTTATTAAAAACTGATATAAATCACTGCATTGCATTTTGTTAGTTTAATTAAAAACAGATATAACTCAGTGCATTGCATTTGGTTAGTTTTATTAAAAACGGATATAACTCAGTGCATTGCATTTTGTTAGTTTAATTAAAAACAGATATAACTCAGTGCATTGCATTTGGTTAGTTTTATTAAAAACGGATATAACTCAGTGCATTGCATTTTGTTAGTTTAATTAAAAACAGATATAACTCAGTGCATTGCATTTGGTTAGTTTTATTAAAAACAGATATAACTCAGTGCATTGCATTTTGTTAGTTTTATTAAAAACGGATATAACTCAGTGCATTGCATTTTGTTAGTTTAATTAAAAACAGATATAACTCAGTGCATTGCATTTGGTTAGTTTTATTAAAAACGGATATAACTCAGTGCATTGCATTTTGTTAGTTTAATTAAAAACGGATATAACTCAGTGCATTTCATTTGGTTAGTTTTATTAAAAACGGATATAGCTCAGTGCATTTCATTTTGTTAGTTTTATTAAAAACGGATATAACTCAGTGCATTTCATTTGGTTAGTTTTATTAAAAACTGATATAACTCACTGTATTACATTTTATTAGTTTTATTAAAAACAGATATAACTCAGTGCATTGCATTTGGTTAGTTTTATTAAAAACTGATACAACTCACTGCATTGCATTTTGTTAGTTTAATTAAGAACAGATATAACTCAGTGCATTGCATTTGGTTAGTTTTATTAAAAACGGATATAACTCAGTGCATTGCATTTTGTTAGTTTAATTAAAAACGGATATAACTCAGTGCATTTCATTTGGTTAGTTTTATTGAAAACAGATATAACTCAGTGCATTTCATTTTGTTAGTTTTATTAAAAACTGATACAAATCACTGCATTGCATTTTGTTAGTTTTATTAAAAACGGATATAACTCAGTGCATTTCATTTGGTTAGTTTTATTAAAAACGGATTTAACTCAGTGCATTGCATTTTGTTAGTTTTATTAAAAACGGATATAACTCAGTGCATTTCATTTGGTTAGTTTTATTAAAAACTGATATAACTCACTGTATTACATTTTGTTAGTTTTATTAAAAACAGATATAACTCAGTGCATTGCATTTTGTTAGTTTAATTAAAAACAGATATAACTCAGTGCATTGCATTTGGTTAGTTTTATTAAAAACGGATATAACTCAGTGCATTGCATTTTGTTAGTTTAATTAAAAACCGATATAACTCAGTGCATTTCATTTGGTTAGTTTTATTAAAAACGGATATAGCTCAGTGCATTTCATTTTGTTAGTTTTATTAAAAACTGATACAAATCACTGCATTGCATTTTGTTAGTTTTATTAAAAACGGATATAACTCAGTGCATTTCATTTGGTTAGTTTTATTAAAAACGGATATAACTCAGTGCATTGCATTTTGTTAGTTTTATTAAAAACGGATATAACTCAGTGCATTTCATTTGGTTAGTTTTATTAAAAACTGATATAACTCAGTGCATTGCATTTGGTTAGTTTTATTAAAAACTGATACAACTCACTGCATTGCATTTTGTTAGTTTAATTAAGAACAGATATAACTCAGTGCATTGCATTTGGTTAGTTTTATTAAAAACGGATATAACTCAGTGCATTGCATTTTGTTAGTTTAATTAAAAACGGATATAACTCAGTGCATTGCATTTTTTTAGTTTAATTAAAAACAGATATAACTCAGTGCATTGCATTTGGTTAGTTTTATTAAAAACGGATATAGCTCAGTGCATTGCATTTTGTAAGTTTTATTAAAAACTGATACAACTCACTGTATTGCATTTTGTTAGTTTTATTAAAAACGGATATAACTCAGTGCATTTCATTTGGTTAGTTTTATTAAAAACGGATATAACTCAGTGCATTGCATTTTGTTAGTTTTATTAAAAACGGATATAACTCAGTGCATTTCATTTGGTTAGTTTTATTAAAAACTGATATAACTCACTGTATTACATTTTGTTAGTTTTATTAAAAACAGATATAACTCAGTGCATTGCATTTGGTTAGTTTTATTAAAAACTGATACAACTCACTGCATTGCATTTTGTTAGTTTAATTAAAAACAGATATAACTCAGTGCATTGCATTTGGTTAGTTTTATTAAAAACGGATATAACTCAGTGCATTGCATTTTGTTAGTTTAATTAAAAACGGATATAACTCAGTGCATTTCATTTGGTTAGTTTTATTAAAAACGGATATAACTCAGTGCATTGCATTTTGTTAGTTTTATTAAAAACGGATATAACTCAGTGCATTGCATTTTGTTAGTTTAATTAAAAACAGTGCATTGCATTTGGTTAGTTTTATTAAAAACGGATATAGCTCAGTGCATTGCATTTTGTAAGTTTTATTAAAAACTGATACAACTCACTGTATTGCATTTTGTTAGTTTTATTAAAAACGGATATAACTCAGTGCATTGCAATTTGTCAGTTTTATTAAAAACTGATATAACTCAGTGCATTGCATTTGGTTAGTTTTATTAAAAACTGATATAACTCAGTGCATTGCATTTTGTTAGTTTTATTAAAAACGGATATAACTCAGTGCATTGCATTTGGTTAGTTTTATTAAAAACTGATGTAACTCACTGTATTGCATTTTGTTAGTTTTATTAAAAACAGATATAACTCAGTGCTTTGCATTTTGTCAGTTTTATTAAAACCTGATATAACTCAGTGCATTGCATTTGGTTAGTTTTATTAAAAACGGATATAGCTCAGTGCATTGCATTTGGTTAGTTTTATTAAAAACTGATACAACTCACTGCATTGCATTTTGTTAGTTTAATTAAAAACTGATATAACTCAGTGCAGTGCATTTTGTTAGTTTTATTAAAAACGGATATAGCTCAGTGCATCGCATTTTGTTAGTTTTATTAAAAACTGATACAACTCACTGCATTGCATTTTGTTAGTTTAATTAAAAACTGATATAACTCAGTGCATTGCATTTGGTTAGTTTTATTAAAAACGGATATAACTCAGTGCATTGCATTTTGTTAGTTTTATTAAAAACGGATATAACTCAGTGCATTTCATTTGGTTAGTTTTATTAAAAACGGATATAACTCAGTGCATTGCATTTTGTTAGTTTTATTAAAAACGGATATAACTCAGTGCATTTCATTTGGTTAGTTTTATTAAAAACTGATATAACTCACTGTATTGCATTTTGTTAGTTTTATTAAAAACAGATATAACTCAGTGCATTGCATTTTGTTAGTTTTATTAAAAACTGATACAACACACTGCATTGCATTTTGTTAGTTTAATTAAAAACAGATATAACTCAGTGCATTGCATTTGGTTAGTTTTATTAAAAACGGATATAGCTCAGTGCATTGCATTTTGTTAGTTTTATTAAAAACTGATACAACTCACTGCATTGCATTTTGTTAGTTTTATTAAAAACGGATATAACTCAGTGCATTTCATTTGGTTAGTTTTATTAAAAACGGATATAACTCAGTGCATTGCATTTTGTTAGTTTTATTAAAAACGGATATAACTCAGTGCATTTCATTTGGTTAGTTTTATTAAAAACTGATATAACTCACTGTATTACATTTTGTTAGTTTTATTAAAAACAGATATAACTCAGTGCATTGCATTTGGTTAGTTTTATTAAAAACTGATACAACTCACTGCATTGCATTTTGTTAGTTTAATTAAAAACAGATATAACTCAGTGCATTGCATTTGGTTAGTTTTATTAAAAACGGATATAACTCAGTGCATTGCATTTTGTTAGTTTTATTAAAAACGGATATAACTCAGTGCATTTCATTTTGTTAGTTTTATTAAAAACGGATATAACTCAGTGCATTGCATTTGGTTAGTTTAATTAAAAACAGATATAACTCAGTGCATTGCATTTGGTTAGTTTTATTAAAAACTGATATAACTCACTGTATTACATTTTGTTAGTTTTATTAAAAACGGATATAACTCAGTGCATTGCATTTGGTTAGTTTTATTAAAAACTGATACAACTCACTGCATTGCATTTTGTTAGTTTAATTAAAAACAGATATAACTCAGTGCATTGCATTTGGTTAGTTTTATTAAAAACGGATATAACTCAGTGCATTGCATTTTGTTAGTTTAATTAAAAACAGATATAACTCAGTGCATTGCATTTGGTTAGTTTTATTAAAAACGGATATAACTCAGTGCATTGCATTTGGTTAGTTTTATTAAAAACTGATATAACTCACTGTATTACATTTTGTTAGTTTTATTAAAAACGGATATAACTCAGTGCATTTCATTTGGTTAGTTTTATTAAAAACTGATATAACTCACTGTATTACATTTTGTTAGTTTTATTAAAAACAGATATAACTCAGTGCATTGCATTTGGTTAGTTTTATTAAAAACTGATACAACTCACTGCATTGCATTGTGTTAGTTTAATTAAAAACAGATATAACTCAGTGCATTGCATTTGGTTAGTTTTATTAAAAACGGATATAACTCAGTGCATTGCATTTTGTTAGTTTTATTAAAAACGGATATAACTCAGTGCATTTCATTTTGTTAGTTTTATTAAAAACGGATATAACTCAGTGCATTGCATTTTGTTAGTTTAATTAAAAACAGATATAACTCAGTGCATTGCATTTGGTTAGTTTTATTAAAAACGGATATAACTCAGTGCATTGCATTTTGTTAGTTTTATTAAAAACGGATATAACTCAGTGCATTGCATTTTGTTAGTTTTATTAAAAACGGATATAACTCAGTGCATTGCATTTTGTTAGTTTAATTAAAAACAGATATAACTCAGTGCATTGCATTTGGTTAGTTTTATTAAAAACTGATATAGCTCAGTGCATTGCATTTTGTAAGTTTTATTAAAAACTGATACAACTCACTGTATTGCATTTTGTTAGTTTTATTAAAAACGGATATAACTCAGTGCATTGCACTTTGTCAGTTTTATTAAAAACTGATATAACTCAGTGCATTGCAGTTGGTTAGTTTTATTAAAAACTGATATAACTCAGTGCATTGCATTTTGTTAGTTTTATTAAAAACAGATATAACTCAGTGCATTGTATTTGGTTAGTTTTATTAAAAACTGATATAACTCAGTGCATTGCATTTTGTTAGTTTTATTAAAAATGGATATAACTCAGTGCATTGCATTTGGTTAGTTTTATTAAAAACTGATGTAACTCACTGTATTGCATTTTGTTAGTTTTATTAAAAACAGATATAACTCAGTGCATTACATTTTGTCAGTTTTATTAAAAACTGATATAACTCAGTGCATTGCATTTGGTTAGTTTTATTAAAAACGGATATAGCTCAGTGCATTGCATTTGGTTAGTTTTATTAAAAACTGATACAACTCACTGCATTGCATTTTGTTAGTTTAATTAAAAACTGATATAACTCACTGCATTGCATTTTGTTAGTTTAATTAAAAACAGATATAACTCAGTGCATTGCATTTGGTTAGTTTTATTAAAAACGGATATAACTCAGTGCAGTGCATTTGGTTAGTTTTATTAAAAACTGGTATAACCCACTGTATTGCATTTTGTTAGTTTTATTAAAAACAGATATAACTCAGTGCATTGCATTTGGTTAGTTTTATTAAAAACTGATACAACTCACTGCATTGCATTTTGTTAGTTTAATTAAAAACAGATATAACTCAGTGCATTGCATTTGGTTAGTTTTATTAAAAACGGATATAGCTCAGTGCATTGCATTTTGTTAGTTTTATTAAAAACTGATACAACTCACTGCATTGCATTTTGTTAGTTTAATTAAAAACAGATATAACTCAGTGCATTGCATTTGGTTAGTTTTATTAAAAACGGATATAGCTCAGTGCATTGCATTTTGTTAGTTCTATTAAAAACTGATACAACTCACTGCATTGCATTGTGTTAGTTTTATTAAAAACGGATATAACTCAGTGCATTTCATTTGGTTAGTTTTATTAAAAACGTATATAACTCAGTGCATTGCATTTGGTTAGTTTTATTAAAAACTGATATAACTCAGTGTATTGCATTTTGTTAGTTTTATTAAAAACGGATATAACTCAGTGCATTGCATTTGGTTAGTTTTATTAAAAACTGATGTAACTCACTGTATTGCATTTTGTTAGTTTTATTAAAAACAGATATAACTCAGTGCCTTGCATTTTGTCAGTTTTATTAAAAACTGATATAACTCAGTGCATTGCATTTGGTTAGTTTTATTAAAAACGGATATAGCTCAGTGCATTGCATTTGGTTAGTTTTATTAAAAACTGATACAACTCACTGCATTGCATTTTGTTAGTTTAATTAAAAACTGATATAACTCAGTGCAGTGCATTTTGTTAGTTTTATTAAAAACGGATATAGCTCACTGCATTGCATTTTGTTAGTTTAATTAAAAACAGATATAACTCAGTGCATTGCATTTGGTTAGTTTTATTAAAAACGGATATAACTCAGTGCATTGCATTTTGTTAGTTTAATTAAAAACGGATATAACTCAGTGCATTTCATTTGGTTAGTTTTATTAAAAACGGATATAACTCAGTGCATTGCATTTTGTTAGTTTTATTAAAAACGGATATAACTCAGTGCATTGCATTTTGTTAGTTTAATTAAAAACAGATATAACTCAGTGCATTGCATTTGGTTAGTTTTATTAAAAACGGATATAACTCAGTGCATTGCATTTTGTTAGTTTTATTAAAAACGGATATAACTCAGTGCATTGCATTTTGTTAGTTTTATTAAAAACGGATATAACTCAGTGCATTGCATTTTGTTAGTTTAATTAAAAACAGATATAACTCAGTGCATTGCATTTGGTTAGTTTTATTAAAAACTGATATAGCTCAGTGCATTGCATTTTGTAAGTTTTATTAAAAACTGATACAACTCACTGTATTGCATTTTGTTAGTTTTATTAAAAACGGATATAACTCAGTGCATTGCACTTTGTCAGTTTTATTAAAAACTGATATAACTCAGTGCATTGCAGTTGGTTAGTTTTATTAAAAACTGATATAACTCAGTGCATTGCATTTTGTTAGTTTTATTAAAAACAGATATAACTCAGTGCATTGTATTTGGTTAGTTTTATTAAAAACTGATATAACTCAGTGCATTGCATTTTGTTAGTTTTATTAAAAATGGATATAACTCAGTGCATTGCATTTGGTTAGTTTTATTAAAAACTGATGTAACTCACTGTATTGCATTTTGTTAGTTTTATTAAAAACAGATATAACTCAGTGCATTACATTTTGTCAGTTTTATTAAAAACTGATATAACTCAGTGCATTGCATTTGGTTAGTTTTATTAAAAACGGATATAGCTCAGTGCATTGCATTTGGTTAGTTTTATTAAAAACTGATACAACTCACTGCATTGCATTTTGTTAGTTTAATTAAAAACTGATATAACTCACTGCATTGCATTTTGTTAGTTTAATTAAAAACAGATATAACTCAGTGCATTGCATTTGGTTAGTTTTATTAAAAACGGATATAACTCAGTGCAGTGCATTTGGTTAGTTTTATTAAAAACTGGTATAACCCACTGTATTGCATTTTGTTAGTTTTATTAAAAACAGATATAACTCAGTGCATTGCATTTGGTTAGTTTTATTAAAAACTGATACAACTCACTGCATTGCATTTTGTTAGTTTAATTAAAAACAGATATAACTCAGTGCATTGCATTTGGTTAGTTTTATTAAAAACGGATATAGCTCAGTGCATTGCATTTTGTTAGTTTTATTAAAAACTGATACAACTCACTGCATTGCATTTTGTTAGTTTAATTAAAAACAGATATAACTCAGTGCATTGCATTTGGTTAGTTTTATTAAAAACGGATATAGCTCAGTGCATTGCATTTTGTTAGTTCTATTAAAAACTGATACAACTCACTGCATTGCATTGTGTTAGTTTTATTAAAAACGGATATAACTCAGTGCATTTCATTTGGTTAGTTTTATTAAAAACGTATATAACTCAGTGCATTGCATTTGGTTAGTTTTATTAAAAACTGATATAACTCAGTGTATTGCATTTTGTTAGTTTTATTAAAAACGGATATAACTCAGTGCATTGCATTTGGTTAGTTTTATTAAAAACTGATGTAACTCACTGTATTGCATTTTGTTAGTTTTATTAAAAACAGATATAACTCAGTGCCTTGCATTTTGTCAGTTTTATTAAAAACTGATATAACTCAGTGCATTGCATTTGGTTAGTTTTATTAAAAACGGATATAGCTCAGTGCATTGCATTTGGTTAGTTTTATTAAAAACTGATACAACTCACTGCATTGCATTTTGTTAGTTTAATTAAAAACTGATATAACTCAGTGCAGTGCATTTTGTTAGTTTTATTAAAAACGGATATAGCTCACTGCATTGCATTTTGTTAGTTTAATTAAAAACAGATATAACTCAGTGCATTGCATTTGGTTAGTTTTATTAAAAACGGATATAACTCAGTGCATTGCATTTTGTTAGTTTAATTAAAAACGGATATAACTCAGTGCATTTCATTTGGTTAGTTTTATTAAAAACGGATATAACTCAGTGCATTGCATTTTGTTAGTTTTATTAAAAACGGATATAACTCAGTGCATTGCATTTTGTTAGTTTAATTAAAAACAGATATAACTCAGTGCATTGCATTTGGTTAGTTTTATTAAAAACTGATATAGCTCAGTGCATTGCATTTTGTAAGTTTTATTAAAAACTGATACAACTCACTGTATTGCATTTTGTTAGTTTTATTAAAAACGGATATAACTCAGTGCATTGCATTTTGTCAGTTTTATTAAAAACTGATATAACTCAGTGCATTGCATTTGGTTAGTTTTATTAAAAACTGATATAACTCAGTGCATTGCATTTTGTTAGTTTTATTAAAAACGGATATAACTCAGTGCATTGCATTTGGTTAGTTTTATTAAAAACTGATGTAACTCACTGTATTGCATTTTGTTAGTTTTATTAAAAACAGATATAACTCAGTGCATTGCATTTTGTCAGTTTTATTAAAAACTGATATAACTCAGTGCATTGCATTTGGTTAGTTTTATTAAAAACGGATATAGCTCATTGCATTGCATTTGGTTAGTTTTATTAAAAACTGATACAACTCACTGCATTGCATTTTGTTAGTTTAATTAAAAACTGATATAACTCAGTGCAGTGCATTTTGTTAGTTTTATTAAAAACGGATATAGCTCAGTGCATTGCATTTTGTTAGTTTTATTTAAAACTGATACAACTCACTGCATTGCATTTTGTTAGTTTAATTAAAAACTGATATAACTCAGTGCATTGCATTTGGTTAGTTTTATTAAAAACGGGTATAACTCAGTGCATTGCATTTTGTTAGTTTTATTAAAAACGGATATAACTCAGTGCATTTCATTTGGTTAGTTTTATTAAAAACGGATATAACTCAGTGCATTGCATTTTGTTAGTTTTATTAAAAACGGATATAACTCAGTGCATTTCATTTGGTTAGTTTTATTAAAAACTGGTATAACTCACTGTATTGCATTTTGTTAGTTTTTTTAAAAACAGATATAACTCAGTGCATTGCATTTTGTTAGTTTTATTAAAAACTGATACAACACACTGCATTGCATTTTGTTAGTTTAATTAAAAACGGATATAACTCAGTGCATTTCATTTGGTTAGTTTTATTAAAAACTGATATAGCTCAGTGCATTGCATTTTGTAAGTTTTATTAAAAACTGATACAACTCACTGTATTGCATTTTGTTAGTTTTATTAAAAACGGATATAACTCAGTGCATTTCATTTGGTTAGTTTTATTAAAAACGGATATAACTCAGTGCATTGCATTTTGTTAGTTTTATTAAAAACGGATATAACTCAGTGCATTTCATTTGGTTAGTTTTATTAAAAACGGATATAGCTCAGTGCATTGCATTTTGTAAGTTTTATTAAAAACTGATACAACTCACTGTATTGCATTTTGTTAGTTTTATTAAAAACGGATATAACTCAGTGCATTTCATTTGGTTAGTTTTATTAAAAACGGATATAACTCAGTGCATTGCATTTTGTTAGTTTTATTAAAAACGGATATAACTCAGTGCATTGCATTTGGTTAGTTTTATTAAAAACGGATATAGCTCAGTGCATTGCATTTTGTAAGTTTTATTAAAAACTGATACAACTCACTGTATTGCATTTTGTTAGTTTTATTAAAAACGGATATAACTCAGTGCATTTCATTTGGTTAGTTTTATTAAAAACGGATATAACTCAGTGCATTGCATTTTGTTAGTTTTATTAAAAACGGATATAACTCAGTGCATTTCATTTGGTTAGTTTTATTAAAAACTGATATAACTCACTGTATTACATTTTGTTAGTTTTATTAAAAACAGATATAACTCAGTGCATTGCATTTGGTTAGTTTTATTAAAAACTGATACAACTCACTGCATTGCATTTTGTTAGTTTAATTAAAAACAGATATAACTCAGTGCATTGCATTTGGTTAGTTTTATTAAAAACGGATATAACTCAGTGCATTGCATTTTGTTAGTTTAATTAAAAACGGATATAACTCAGTGCATTTCATTTGGTTAGTTTTATTAAAAACGGATATAACTCAGTGCATTGCATTTTGTTAGTTTTATTAAAAACGGATATAACTCAGTGCATTGCATTTTGTTAGTTTAATTAAAAACAGATATAACTCAGTGCATTGCATTTGGTTAGTTTTATTAAAAACTGATATAGCTCAGTGCATTGCATTTTGTAAGTTTTATTAAAAACTGATACAACTCACTGTATTGCATTTTGTTAGTTTTATTAAAAACGGATATAACTCAGTGCATTGCACTTTGTCAGTTTTATTAAAAACTGATATAACTCAGTGCATTGCATTTGGTTAGTTTTATTAAAAACTGATATAACTCAGTGCATTGTATTTGGTTAGTTTTATTAAAAACTGATATAACTCAGTGCATTGCATTTTGTTAGTTTTATTAAAAACGGATATAACTCAGTGCATTGCATTTGGTTAGTTTTATTAAAAACTGATGTAACTCACTGTATTGCATTTTGTTAGTTTTATTAAAAACAGATATAACTCAGTGCATTGCATTTTGTCAGTTTTATTAAAAACTGATATAACTCAGTGCATTGCATTTGGTTAGTTTTATTAAAAACGGATATAGCTCAGTGCATTGCATTTGGTTAGTTTTATTAAAAACTGATACAACTCACTGCATTGCATTTTGTTAGTTTAATTAAAAACTGATATAACTCACTGCATTGCATTTTGTTAGTTTAATTAAAAACAGATATAACTCAGTGCATTGCATTTGGTTAGTTTTATTAAAAACGGATATAACTCAGTGCAGTGCATTTGGTTAGTTTTATTAAAAACTGGTATAACCCACTGTATTGCATTTTGTTAGTTTTACTAAAAACAGATATAACTCAGTGCATTGCATTTGGTTAGTTTTATCAAAAACTGATACAACTCACTGCATTGCATTTTGTTAGTTTAATTAAAAACAGATATAACTAAGTGCATTGCATTTGGTTAGTTTTATTAAAAACGGATATAGCTCAGTGCATTGCATTTTGTTAGTTTTATTAAAAACGGATATAACTCAGTGCATTTCATTTGGTTAGTTTTATTAAAAACGGATATAACTCAGTGCATTGCATTTGGTTAGTTTTATTAAAAACTGATATAACTCAGTGTATTGCATTTTGTTAGTTTTATTAAAAACGGATATAACTCAGTGCATTGCATTTGGTTAGTTTTATTAAAAACTGATGTAACTCACTGTATTGCATTTTGTTAGTTTTATTAAAAACAGATATAACTCAGTGCATTGCATTTTGTCAGTTTTATTAAAAACTGATATAACTCAGTGCATTGCATTTGGTTAGTTTTATTAAAAACGGATATAGCTCAGTGCATTGCATTTGGTTAGTTTTATTAAAAACTGATACAACTCACTGCATTGCATTTTGTTAGTTTAATTAAAAACTGATATAACTCAGTGCAGTGCATTTTGTTAGTTTTATTAAAAACGGATATAGCTCAGTGCATTGCATTTTGTTAGTTTTATTAAAAACTGATACAACTCACTGCATTGCATTTTGTTAGTTTAATTAAAAACTGATATAACTCAGTGCATTGCATTTGGTTAGTTTTATTAAAAACGGATATAACTCAGTGCATTGCATTTTGTTAGTTTTATTAAAAACGGATATAACTCAGTGCATTTCATTTGGTTAGTTTTATTAAAAACGGATATAACTCAGTGCATTGCATTTTGTTAGTTTTATTAAAAACGGATATAACTCAGTGCATTTCATTTGGTTAGTTTTATTAAAAACTGGTATAACTCACTGTATTGCATTTTGTTAGTTTTATTAAAAACAGATATAACTCAGTGCATTGCATTTGGTTAGTTTTATTAAAAACTGATACAACTCACTGCATTGCATTTTGTTAGTTTAATTAAAAACAGATATAACTCAGTGCATTGCATTTGGTTAGTTTTATTAAAAACGGATATAGCTCAGTGCATTGCATTTTGTTAGTTTTATTAAAAACTGATACAACTCACTGCATTGCATTTTGTTAGTTTAATTAAAAACAGATATAACTCAGTGCATTGCATTTGGTTAGTTTTATTAAAAACGGATATAGCTCAATGCATTGCATTTTGTTAGTTTTATTAAAAACTGATACAACTCACTGCATTGCATTTTGTTAGTTTAATTAAAAACAGATATAACTCAGTGCATTGCATTTGGTTAGTTTTATTAAAAACGGATATAGCTCAGTGCATTGCATTTTGTTAGTTCTATTAAAAACTGATACAACTCACTGCATTGCATTGTGTTAGTTTTATTAAAAACGGATATAACTCAGTGCATTTCATTTGGTTAGTTTTATTAAAAACGGATATAACTCAGTGCATTGCATTTGGTTAGTTTTATTAAAAACTGATATAACTCAGTGTATTGCATTTTGTTAGTTTTATTAAAAACGGATATAACTCAGTGCATTGCATTTGGTTAGTTTTATTAAAAACTGATGTAACTCACTGTATTGCATTTTGTTAGTTTTATTAAAAACAGATATAACTCAGTGCATTGCATTTTGTCAGTTTTATTAAACTGATATAGCTCAGTGCGTTGCATTTGGTTAGTTTTATTAAAAACGGATATAGCTCAGTGCATTGCATTTGGTTAGTTTTATTAAAAACTGATACAACTCACTGCATTGCATTTTGTTAGTTTAAATAAAAACTGATATAACTCAGTGCAGTGCATTTTGTTAGTTTTATTAAAAACGGATATAGCTCACTGCATTGCATTTTGTTAGTTTAATTAAAAACAGATATAACTCAGTGCATTGCATTTGGTTAGTTTTATTAAAAACGGATATAACTCAGTGCATTGCATTTTGTTAGTTTAATTAAAAACGGATATAACTCAGTGCATTTCATTTGGTTAGTTTTATTAAAAACGGATATAACTCAGTGCATTGCATTTTGTTAGTTTTATTAAAAACGGATATAACTCAGTGCATTGCATTTTGTTAGTTTAATTAAAAACAGATATAACTCAGTGCATTGCATTTGGTTAGTTTTATTAAAAACGGATATAGCTCAGTGCATTGCAATTTGTAAGTTTTATTAAAAACTGATACAACTCACTGTATTGCATTTTGTTAGTTTTATTAAAAACGGATATAACTCAGTGCATTGCATTTTGTCAGTTTTATTAAAAACTGATATAACTCAGTGCATTGCATTTGGTTAGTTTTATTAAAAACTGATATAACTCAGTGCATTGCATTTTGTTAGTTTTATTAAAAACGGATATAACTCAGTGCATTGCATTTGGTTAGTTTTATTAAAAACTGATGTAACTCACTGTATTGCATTTTGTTAGTTTTATTAAAAACAGATATAACTCAGTGCATTGCATTTTGTCAGTTTTATTAAAAACTGATATAACTCAGTGCATTGCATTTGGTTAGTTTTATTATAAACGGATATAGCTCAGTGCATTGCATTTGGTTAGTTTTATTAAAAACTGATACAACTCACTGCATTGCATTTTGTTAGTTTAATTAAAAACTGATATAACTCAGTGCAGTGCATTTTGTTAGTTTTATTAAAAACGGATATAGCTCAGTGCATTGCATTTTGTTAGTTTTATTAAAAACTGATACAACTCACTGCATTGCATTTTGTTAGTTTAATTAAAAACTGATATAACTCAGTGCATTGCATTTGGTTAGTTTTATTAAAAACGGATATAACTCAGTGCATTGAATTTTGTTAGTTTTATTAAAAACGGATATAACTCAGTGCATTTCATTTGGTTAGTTTTATTAAAAACGGATATAACTCAGTGCATTGCATTTTGTTAGTTTTATTAAAAACGGATATAACTCAGTGCATTTCATTTGGTTAGTTTAATTAAAAACGGATATAACTCAGTGCATTGCATTTTGTTAGTTTAATTAAAAACGGATATAACTCAGTGCATTTCATTTGGTTAGTTTTATTAAAAACTGATATAACTCACTGTATTACATTTTGTTAGTTTTATTAAAAACAGATATAACTCAGTGCATTGCATTTGGTTAGTTTTATTAAAAACTGATACAACTCACTGCATTGCATTTTGTTAGTTTAATTAAAAACAGATATAACTCAGTGCATTGCATTTGGTTAGTTTTATTAAAAACGGATATAACTCAGTGCATTGCATTTTGTTAGTTTAATTAAAAACGGATTTAACTCAGTGCATTTCATTTGGTTAGTTTTATTAAAAACGGATATAACTCAGTGCATTGCATTTTGTTAGTTTTATTAAAAACGGATATAACTCAGTGCATTGCATTTTTTTAGTTTAATTAAAAACAGATATAACTCAGTGCATTGCATTTGGTTAGTTTTATTAAAAACGGATATAGCTCAGTGCATTGCATTTTGTAAGTTTTATTAAAAACTGATACAACTCACTGTATTGCATTTTGTTAGTTTTATTAAAAACGGATATAACTCAGTGCATTTCATTTGGTTAGTTTTATTAAAAACGGATATAACTCAGTGCATTGCATTTTGTTAGTTTTATTAAAAACGGATATAACTCAGTGCATTTCATTTGGTTAATTTTATTAAAAACTGATATAACTCACTGTATTACATTTTGTTAGTTTTATTAAAAACAGATATAACTCAGTGCATTGCATTTGGTTAGTTTTATTAAAAACTGATACAACTCACTGCATTGCATTTTGTTAGTTTAATTAAAAACAGATATAACTCAGTGCATTGCATTTGGTTAGTTTTATTAAAAACGGATATAACTCAGTGCATTGCATTTTGTTAGTTTAATTAAAAACGGATATAACTCAGTGCATTTCATTTGGTTAGTTTTATTAAAAACGGATATAACTCAGTGCATTGCATTTTGTTAGTTTTATTAAAAACGGATATAACTCAGTGCATTGCATTTTGTCAGTTTTATTAAAAACTGATATAACTCAGTGCATTGCATTTGGTTAGTTTTATTAAAAACTGATATAACTCAGTGCATTGCATTTTGTTAGTTTTATTAAAAACGGATATAACTCAGTGCATTGCATTTGGTTAGTTTTATTAAAAACTGATGTAACTCACTGTATTGCATTTTGTTAGTTTTATTAAAAACAGATATAATTCAGTGCATTGCATTTTGTCAGTTTTATTAAAAACTGATATAACTCAGTGCATTGCATTTGGTTAGTTTTATTATAAACGGATATAGCTCAGTGCATTGCATTTGGTTAGTTTTATTAAAAACTGATACAACTCACTGCATTGCATTTTGTTAGTTTAATTAAAAACTGATATAACTCAGTGCAGTGCATTTTGTTAGTTTTATTAAAAACGGATATAGCTCAGTGCATTGCATTTTGTTAGTTTTATTAAAAACTGATACAACTCACTGCATTGCATTTTGTTAGTTTAATTAAAAACTGATATAACTCAGTGCATTGCATTTGGTTAGTTTTATTAAAAACGGATATAACTCAGTGCATTGAATTTTGTTAGTTTTATTAAAAACGGATATAACTCAGTGCATTTCATTTGGTTAGTTTTATTAAAAACGGATATAACTCAGTGCATTGCATTTTGTTAGTTTTATTAAAAACGGATATAACTCAGTGCATTTCATTTGGTTAGTTTTATTAAAAACTGGTATAACTCACTGTATTGCATTTTGTTAGTTTTATTAAAAACAGATATAACTCAGTGCATTGCATTTTGTTAGTTTTATTAAAAACTGATACAACACACTGCATTGCATTTGGTTAGTTTAATTAAAAACGGATATAACTCAGTGCATTGCATTTTGTTAGTTTAATTAAAAACGGATATAACTCAGTGCATTTCATTTGGTTAGTTTTATTAAAAACTGATATAACTCACTGTATTACATTTTGTTAGTTTTATTAAAAACAGATATAACTCAGTGCATTGCATTTGGTTAGTTTTATTAAAAACTGATACAACTCACTGCATTGCATTTTGTTAGTTTAATTAAAAACAGATATAACTCAGTGCATTGCATTTGGTTAGTTTTACTAAAAACGGATATAACTCAGTGCATTGCATTTTGTTAGTTTAATTAAAAACGGATTTAACTCAGTGCATTTCATTTGGTTAGTTTTATTAAAAACGGATATAACTCAGTGCATTGCATTTTGTTAGTTTTATTAAAAACGGATATAACTCAGTGCATTGCATTTTTTTAGTTTAATTAAAAACAGATATAACTCAGTGCATTGCATTTGGTTAGTTTTATTAAAAACGGATATAGCTCAGTGCATTGCATTTTGTAAGTTTTATTAAAAACTGATACAACTCACTGTATTGCATTTTGTTAGTTTTATTAAAAACGGATATAACTCAGTGCATTTCATTTGGTTAGTTTTATTAAAAACGGATATAACTCAGTGCATTGCATTTTGTTAGTTTTATTAAAAACGGATATAACTCAGTGCATTTCATTTGGTTAATTTTATTAAAAACTGATATAACTCACTGTATTACATTTTGTTAGTTTTATTAAAAACAGATATAACTCAGTGCATTGCATTTGGTTAGTTTTATTAAAAACTGATACAACTCACTGCATTGCATTTTGTTAGTTTAATTAAAAACAGATATAACTCAGTGCATTGCATTTGGTTAGTTTTATTAAAAACGGATATAACTCAGTGCATTGCATTTTGTTAGTTTAATTAAAAACGGATATAACTCAGTGCATTTCATTTGGTTAGTTTTATTAAAAACGGATATAACTCAGTGCATTGCATTTTGTTAGTTTTATTAAAAACGGATATAACTCAGTGCATTGCATTTTGTTAGTTTAATTAAAAACAGATATAACTCAGTGCATTGCATTTGGTTAGTTTTATTAAAAACGGATATAACTCAGTGCATTGCATTTTGTTAGTTTAATTAAAAACGGATATAACTCAGTGCATTTCATTTGGTTAGTTTTATTAAAAACGGATATAACTCAGTGCATTGCATTTTGTTAGTTTTATTAAAAACGGATATAACTCAGTGCATTGCATTTGGTTAGTTTTATTAAAAACTGATATAGCTCAGTGCATTGCATTTTGTAAGTTTTATTAAAAACTGATACAACTCACTGTATTGCATTTTGTTAGTTTTATTAAAAGCGAAAATAACTCAGTGCATTGCACTTTGTCAGTTTTATTAAAAACGGATATAACTCAGTGCATTGCATTTGGTTAATTTTATTAAAAACTGATATAACTCACTGTATTACATTTTGTTAGTTTTATTAAAAACAGATATAACTCAGTGCATTGCATTTGGTTAGTTTTATTAAAAACTGATACAACTCACTGCATTGCATTTTGTTAGTTTAATTAAAAACAGATATAACTCAGTGCATTGCATTTGGTTAGTTTTATTAAAAACGGATACAACTCACTGCATTGCATTTTGTTAGTTTAATTAAAAACAGATATAACTCAGTGCATTGCATTTGGTTAGTTTTATTAAAAACGGATATAACTCAGTGCATTGCATTTTGTTAGTTTAATTAAAAACAGATATAACTCAGTGCATTGCATTTGGTTAGTTTTATTAAAAACTGATATAGCTCAGTGCATTGCATTTTGTAAGTTTTATTAAAAACTGATACAACTCACTGTATTGCATTTTGTTAGTTTTATTAAAAACGAAAATAACTCAGTGCATTGCACTTTGTCAGTTTTATTAAAAACTGATATAACTCAGTGCATTGCATTTGGTTAGTTTTATTAAAAACTGATATAACTCAGTGCATTGCATTTTGTTAGTTTTATTAAAAACAGATATAACTCAGTGCATTGCATTTGGTTAGTTTTATTAAAAACGGATATAACTCAGTGCATTGCATTTTGTTAGTTTTATTAAAAACGGATATAACTCAGTGCATTGCATTTGGTTAGTTTTATTAAAAACTGATATAGCTCAGTGCATTGCATTTTGTAAGTTTTATTAAAAACTGATACAACTCACTGTATTGCATTTTGTTAGTTTTATTAAAAACGAAAATAACTCAGTGCATTGCACTTTGTCAGTTTTATTAAAAACTGATATAACTCAGTGCATTGCATTTGGTTAGTTTTATTAAAAACTGATATAACTCAGTGCATTGCATTTTGTTAGTTTTATTAAAAACAGATATAACTCAGTGCATTGCATTTTGTTAGTTTTATTAAAAACGGATATAACTCAGTGCATTTCATTTGGTTAATTTTATTAAAAACTGATATAACTCACTGTATTACATTTTGTTAGTTTTATTAAAAACAGATATAACTCAGTGCATTGCATTTGGTTAGTTTTATTAAAAACTGATACAACTCACTGCATTGCATTTTGTTAGTTTAATTAAAAACAGATATAACTCAGTGCATTGCATTTGGTTAGTTTTATTAAAAACGGATATAACTCAGTGCATTGCATTTTGTTAGTTTAATTAAAAACGGATATAACTCAGTGCATTTCATTTGGTTAGTTTTATTAAAAACGGATATAACTCAGTGCATTGCATTTTGTTAGTTTTATTAAAAACGGATATAACTCAGTGCATTGCATTTGGTTAGTTTTATTAAAAACTGATATAGCTCAGTGCATTGCATTTTGTAAGTTTTATTAAAAACTGATACAACTCACTGTATTGCATTTTGTTAGTTTTATTAAAAACGAAAATAACTCAGTGCATTGCACTTTGTCAGTTTTATTAAAAACTGATATAACTCAGTGCATTGCATTTGGTTAGTTTTATTAAAAACTGATATAACTCAGTGCATTGCATTTTGTTAGTTTTATTAAAAACAGATATAACTCAGTGCATTGCATTTTGTTAGTTTTATCAAAAACGGATATAACTCAGTGCATTGCATTTGGTTAGTTTTATTAAAAACTGATGTAACTCACTGTATTGCATTTTGTTAGTTTTATTAAAAACAGATATAACTCAGTGCATTGCATTTTGTCAGTTTTATTAAAAACTGATATAACTCAGTGCATTGCATTTGGTTAGTTTTATTAAAAACGGATATAGCTCAGTGCATTGCATTTGGTTAGTTTTATTAAAAACTGATACAACTCACTGCATTGCATTTTGTTAGTTTAATTAAAAACTGATATAACTCACTGCATTGCATTTTGTTAGTTTAATTAAAAACAGATATAACTCAGTGCATTGCATTTGGTTAGTTTTATTAAAAACGGATATAACTCAGTGCAGTGCATTTGGTTAGTTTTATTAAAAACTGGTATAACCCACTGTATTGCATTTTGTTAGTTTTATTAAAAACAGATATAACTCAGTGCATTGCATTTGGTTAGTTTTATTAAAAACTGATACAACTCACTGCATTGCATTTTGTTAGTTTAATTAAAAACAGATATAACTCAGTGCATTGCATTTGGTTAGTTTTATTAAAAACGGATATAGCTCAGTGCATTGCATTTTGTTAGTTTTATTAAAAACTGATACAACTCACTGCATTGCATTTTGTTAGTTTAATTAAAAACAGATATAACTCAGTGCATTGCATTTGGTTAGTTTTATTAAAAACGGATATAGCTCAGTGCATTGCATTTTGTTAGTTCTATTAAAAACTGATACAACTCACTGCATTGCATTGTGTTAGTTTTATTAAAAACGGATATAACTCAGTGCATTTCATTTGGTTAGTTTTATTAAAAACGGATATAACTCAGTGCATTGCATTTGGTTAGTTTTATTAAAAACTGATATAACTCAGTGTATTGCATTTTGTTAGTTTTATTAAAAACGGATATAACTCAGTGCATTGCATTTGGTTAGTTTTATTAAAAACTGATGTAACTCACTGTATTGCATTTTGTTAGTTTTATTAAAAACAGATATAACTCAGTGCATTGCATTTTGTCAGTTTTATTAAAAACTGATGTAACTCAGTGCATTGCATTTGGTTAGTTTTATTAAAAACGGATATAGCTCAGTGCATTGCATTTGGTTAGTTTTATTAAAAACTGATACAACTCACTGCATTGCATTTTGTTAGTTTAATTAAAAACTGATATAACTCAGTGCAGTGCATTTTGTTAGTTTTATTAAAAACGGATATAGCTCAGTGCATTGCATTTTGTTAGTTTTATTAAAAACTGATACAACTCACTGCATTGCATTTTGTTAGTTTAATTAAAAACTGATATAACTCAGTGCATTGCATTTGGTTAGTTTTATTAGAAACGGATATAACTCAGTGCATTGCATTTTGTTAGTTTTATTAAAAACGGATATAACTCAGTGCATTTCATTTGGTTAGTTTTAATAAAAACGGATATAACTCAGTGCATTGCATTTTGTTAGTTTTATTAAAAACGGATATAACTCAGTGCATTTCATTTGGTTAGTTTTATTAAAAACTGGTATAACTCACTGTATTGCATTTTGTTAGTTTTATTAAAAACAGATATAACTCAGTGCATTGCATTTGGTTAGTTTTATTAAAAACTGATACAACTCACTGCATTGCATTTTGTTAGTTTAATTAAAAACAGATATAACTCAGTGCATTGCATTTGGTTAGTTTTATTAAAAACGGATATAGCTCAGTGCATTGCATTTTGTTAGTTTTATTAAAAACTGATACAACTCACTGCATTGCATTTTGTTAGTTTAATTAAAAACAGATATAACTCAGTGCATTGCATTTGGTTAGTTTTATTAAAAACGGATATAGCTCAATGCATTGCATTTTGTTAGTTTTATTAAAAACTGATACAACTCACTGCATTGCATTTTGTTAGTTTTATTAAAAACGGATATAACTCAGTGCATTGCATTTTGTTAGTTTAATTAAAAACAGATATAACTCAGTGCATTTCATTTGGTTAGTTTTATTAAAAACTGATATAACTCACCGTATTGCATTTTGTTAGTTTTATTAAAAACAGATATAACTCAGTGCATTGCATTTGGTTAGTTTTATTAAAAACTGATACAACTCACTGCATTGTATTTTGTTAGTTTAATTAAAAACAGATATAACTCAGTGCATTGCATTTGGTTAGTTTTATTAAAAACGGTTATAGCTCAGTGCATTGCATTTTGTTAGTTTTATTAAAAACTGATACAACTCACTGCATTGCATTTTGTTAGTTTTATTAAAAACGGATATAACTCAGTGCATTTCATTTGGTTAGTTTTATTAAAAACGGATATAACTCAGTGCATTGCATTTTGTTAGTTTTATTAAAAACGGATATAACTCAGTGCATTGCATTTTGTTAGTTTTATTAAAAACGGATATAACTCAGTGCATTTCATTTTGTTAGTTTTATTAAAAACGGATATAGCTCAGTGCATTGCATTTTGTTAGTTTTATTAAAAACTGATACAACTCACTGAATTGCATTTTGTTAGTTTAATTAAAAACTGATATAACTCAGTGCATTGCATTTGGTTAGTTTTATTAAAAACGGATATAACTCAGTGCATTGCATTTTGTTAGTTTTATTAAAAACGGATATAACTCAGTGCATTTCATTTGGTTAGTTTTATTAAAAACGGATATAACTCAGTGCATTGCATTTTGTTATTTTTATTAAAAACGGATATAACTCAGTGCATTTCATTTGGTTAGTTTTATTAAAAACTGGTTTAACTCACTGTATTGCATTTTGTTAGTTTTATTAAAAACAGGTATAACTCAGTGCATTGCATTTGGTTAGTTTTATTAAAAACTGATACAACTCACTGCATTGCATTTTGTTAGTTTAATTAAAAACAGATATAACTCAGTTCATTGCATTTGGTTAGTTTTATTAAAAACGGATGTAACTCAGTGCATTGCATTTTGTTAGTTTTATTAAAAACTGATACAACTCACTGCATTGCATTTTGCTAGTTTTATTAAAAACTGATATAACTCAGTGCATTGCATTTTGTTAGTTTTATTAAAAACTGATATAACTTAAAGCATTGCATATGGTTAGTTTTATTAAAAACTGATATAACTCAGTGCATTGCATTTTGTTAGTTTTATTAAAAACTGATGTAACTCAGTGCATTGCATTTTGTTAGTTTTATTAAAAACTGATATAACTTAAAGCATTGCATATGGTTAGTTTTATTAAAAACTGATATAACTCAGTGCATTGCATTTTGTTAGTTTTATTAAAAACTGATATAACTTAAAGCATTGCATATGGTTGGTTTTATTAAAAACGGATATAACTTAAAGTTCTGCATGTGGTTAGTTTTATTAAAAACTGATATAACTTAAAGCATTGCATATGGTTAGTTTTATTAAAAACGGATATAACTCAGTGCATTGCATTTTGTTAGTTTTATTAAAAACTGATATAACTCAGTGCATTGCATGTGGTTAGTTTTATTAAAAACTGATATAACTTAAAGCATTGCATATGGTTAGTTTTATTAAAAACTGATATAACTCAGTGCATTGCATTTTGTTAGTTTTATTAAAAACTGATATAACTTAAAGTTCTGCATGTGGTTAGTTTTAGTAAAAACTGATATAACTTAAAGTTCTGCATGTGGTTAGTTTTATTAAAAACTGATATAACTCAGTGCATTGCATTTTGTTAGTTTTATTAAAAACTGATATAACTTAAAGTTCTGCATGTGGTTAGTTTTATTAAAAACTGATATAACTTAAAGCATTGCATATGGTTAGTTTTATTAAAAACTGATATAACTCAGTGCATTGCATTTTGTTAGTTTTATTAAAAACGGATATAACTCAGTGCATTGCATTTTGTTAGTTTTATTAAAAACTGATATAACTTAAAGCATTGCATATGGTTAGTTTTATTAAAAACTGATATAACTCAGTGCATTGCATTTTGTTAGTTTTATTAAAAACTGATATAACTTAAAGCATTGCATATGGTTAGTTTTATTAAAAAGTGATATAACTCAGTGCATTGCATTTTGTTAGTTTTATTAAAAACGGATATAACTCAGTGCATTGCATTTTGTTAGTTTTATTAAAAACTGATATAACTTAAAGCATTGCATATGGTTAGTTTTATTAAAAACTGATATAACTCAGTGCATTGCATTTTGTTAGTTTTATTAAAAACTGATATAACTCAGTGCATTGCATTTTGTTAGTTTTATTAAAAACTGATATAACTTAAAGCATTGCATATGGTTAGTTTTATTAAAAACTGATATAACTCAGTGCATTGCATTTTGTTAGTTTTATTAAAAACTGATATAACTCAGTGCATTGCATTTTGTTAGATTTATTAAAAACTGATATAACTTAAAGCATTGCATATGGTTAGTTTTATTAAAAACTGATATAACTCAGTGCATTGCATTTTGTTAGTTTTATTAAAAACTGATATAACTTAAAGTTCTGCATGTGGTTAGTTTTATTAAAAACTGATATAACTTAAAGCATTGCATATGGTTAGTTTTATTAAAAACGGATATAACTCAGTGCATTGCATTTTGTTAGTTTTATTAAAAACTGATATAACTTAAAGCATTGCATATGGTTAGTTTTATTAAAAACTGATATAACTCAGTGCATTGCATATGGTTAGTTTTATTAAAAACTGATATAACTTAAAGCATTGCATGTGGTTAGTTTTATTAAAAACTGATATAACTTAAAGCATTGCATATGGTTAGTTTTATTAAAAACTGATATAACTCAATGCATTGCATTTTGTTAGTTTTATTAAAAACTGATATAACTTAAAGTTCTGCATGTGGTTAGTTTTAGTAAAAACTGATATAACTTAAAGTTCTGCATGTGGTTAGTTTTATTAAAAACTGATATAACTTAAAGCATTGCATATGGTTAGTTTTATTAAAAACTGATATAACTCAGTGCATTGCATTTTGTTAGTTTTATTAAAAACTGATATAACTTAAAGTTCTGCATGTGGTTAGTTTTATTAAAAACTGATATAACTTAAAGCATTGCATATGGTTAGTTTTATTAAAAACTGATATAACTCAGTGCATTGCATTTTGTTAGTTTTATTAAAAACGGATATAACTCAGTGCATTGCATTTTGTTAGTTTTATTAAAAACTGATATAACTTAAAGCATTGCATATGGTTAGTTTTATTAAAAACTGATATAACTCAGTGCATTGCATTTTGTTAGTTTTATTAAAAACTGATATAACTTAAAGTTCTGCATGTGGTTAGTTTTATTAAAAACTGATATAACTTAAAGCATTGCATATGGTTAGTTTTATTAAAAACTGATATAACTCAGTGCATTGCATTTTGTTAGTTTTATTAAAAACTGATATAACTTAAAGCATTGCATATGGTTAGTTTTATTAAAAACTGATATAACTCAGTGCATTGCATTTTGTTAGTTTTATTAAAAACTGATATAACTTAAAGCATTGCATATGGTTAGTTTTATTAAAAACTGATATAACTCAGTGCATTGCATTTTGTTAGTTTTATTAAAAACTGATATAACTTAAAGCATTGCATATGGTTAGTTTTATTAAAAACTGATATAACTCAGTGCATTGCATTTTGTTAGTTTTATTGAAAACTGATATAACTTAAAGCATTGCATATGGTTAGTTTTATTAAAAACTGATATAACTCAGTGCATTGCATTTTGTTAGTTTTATTAAAAACTGATATAACTTAAAGCATTGCATATGGTTAGTTTTATTAAAAACGGATATAACTCAGTGCATTGCATTTTGTTAGTTTTATTAAAAACTGATATAACTTAAAGCATTGCATATGGTTAGTTTTATTAAAAACTGATATAACTCAGTGCATTGCATTTTGTTAGTTTTATTAAAAACTGATATAACTTAAAGCATTGCATATGGTTAGTTTTATTAAAAACTGATATAACTCAGTGCATTGCATTTTGTTAGTTTTATTAAAAACTGATATAACTTAAAGCATTGCATATGGTTAGTTTTATTAAAAACTGATATAACTCAGTGCATTGCATTTTGTTAGTTTTATTAAAAACTGATATAACTTAAAGCATTGCATATGGTTAGTTTTATTAAAAACTGATATAACTCAGTGCATTGCATTTTGTTAGTTTTATTAAAAACTGATATAACTTAAAGCATTGCATATGGTTAGTTTTATTAAAAACTGATATAACTCAGTGCATTGCATTTTGTTAGTTTTATTAAAAACTGATATAACTTAAAGCATTGCATATGGTTAGTTTTATTAAAAACTGATATAACTCAGTGCATTGCATTTTGTTAGTTTTATTGAAAACTGATATAACTTAAAGCATTGCATATGGTTAGTTTTATTAAAAACTGATATAACTCAGTGCATTGCATTTTGTTAGTTTTATTAAAAACTGATATAACTTAAAGCATTGCATATGGTTAGTTTTATTAAAAACTGATATAACTCAGTGCATTGCATTTTGTTAGTTTTATTAAAAACTGATATAACTTAAAGCATTGCATATGGTTAGTTTTATTAAAAACTGATATAACTCAGTGCATTGCATTTTGTTAGTTTTATTAAAAACTGATATAACTTAAAGCATTGCATATGGTTAGTTTTATTAAAAACTGATATAACTCAGTGCATTGCATTTTGTTAGTTTTATTGAAAACTGATATAACTTAAAGCATTGCATATGGTTAGTTTTATTAAAAACTGATATAACTCAGTGCATTGCATTTTGTTAGTTTTATTAAAAACTGATATAACTTAAAGCATTGCATATGGTTAGTTTTATTAAAAACTGATATAACTCAGTGCATTGCATTTTGTTAGTTTTATTAAAAACTGATATAACTTAAAGCATTGCATATGGTTAGTTTTATTAAAAACTGATATAACTCAGTGCATTGCATTTTGTTAGTTTTATTGAAAACTGATATAACTTAAAGCATTGCATATGGTTAGTTTTATTAAAAACTGATATAACTCAGTGCATTGCATTTTGTTAGTTTTATTAAAAACTGATATAACTTAAAGCATTGCATATGGTTAGTTTTATTAAAAACGGATATAACTCAGTGCATTGCATTTTGTTAGTTTTATTAAAAACTGATATAACTTAAAGCATTGCATATGGTTAGTTTTATTAAAAACTGATATAACTCAGTGCATTGCATTTTGTTAGTTTTATTAAAAACTGATATAACTTAAAGCATTGCATATGGTTAGTTTTATTAAAAACTGATATAACTCAGTGCATTGCATTTTGTTAGTTTTATTGAAAACTGATATAACTTAAAGCATTGCATATGGTTAGTTTTATTAAAAACTGATATAACTCAGTGCATTGCATTTTGTTAGTTTTATTGAAAACTGATATAACTTAAAGCATTGCATATGGTTAGTTTTATTAAAAACTGATATAACTCAGTGCATTGCATTTTGTTAGTTTTATTAAAAACTGATATAACTTAAAGCATTGCATATGGTTAGTTTTATTAAAAACTGATATAACTCAGTGCATTGCATTTTGTTAGTTTTATTGAAAACTGATATAACTTAAAGCATTGCATATGGTTAGTTTTATTAAAAACTGATATAACTCAGTGCATTGCATTTTGTTAGTTTTATTGAAAACTGATATAACTTAAAGCATTGCATATGGTTAGTTTTATTAAAAACTGATATAACTCAGTGCATTGCATTTTGTTAGTTTTATTGAAAACTGATATAACTTAAAGCATTGCATATGGTTAGTTTTATTAAAAACTGATATAACTCAGTGCATTGCATTTTGTTAGTTTTATTGAAAACTGATATAACTTAAAGCATTGCATATGGTTAGTTTTATTAAAAACTGATATAACTCAGTGCATTGCATTTTGTTAGTTTTATTAAAAACTGATATAACTTAAAGCATTGCATATGGTTAGTTTTATTAAAAACTGATATAACTCAGTGCATTGCATTTTGTTAGTTTTATTGAAAACTGATATAACTTAAAGCATTGCATATGGTTAGTTTTATTAAAAACTGATATAACTCAGTGCATTGCATTTTGTTAGTTTTATTGAAAACTGATATAACTTAAAGCATTGCATATGGTTAGTTTTATTAAAAACTGATATAACTCAGTGCATTGCATTTTGTTAGTTTTATTAAAAACTGATATAACTTAAAGCATTGCATATGGTTAGTTTTATTAAAAACTGATATAACTCAGTGCATTGCATTTTGTTAGTTTTATTAAAAACTGATATAACTTAAAGCATTGCATATGGTTAGTTTTATTAAAAACTGATATAACTCAGTGCATTGCATTTTGTTAGTTTTATTAAAAACTGATATAACTTAAAGCATTGCATATGGTTAGTTTTATTAAAAACTGATATAACTCAGTGCATTGCATTTTGTTAGTTTTATTGAAAACTGATATAACTCAGTGCATTGCATTTTGTTAGTTTTATTAAAAACTGATATAACTCAGTGCATTGCATTTTGTTAGTTTTATTAAAAACTGATATAACTTAAAGCATTGCATATGGTTAGTTTTATTAAAAACTGATATAACTCAGTGCATTGCATTTTGTTAGTTTTATTAAAAACTGATATAACTTAAAGCATTGCATATGGTTAGTTTTATTAAAAACTGATATAACTCAGTGCATTGCATTTTGTTAGTTTTATTGAAAACTGATATAACTTAAAGCATTGCATATGGTTAGTTTTATTAAAAACTGATATAACTCAGTGCATTGCATTTTGTTAGTTTTATTAAAAACTGATATAACTTAAAGCATTGCATATGGTTAGTTTTATTAAAAACGGATATAACTCAGTGCATTGCATTTTGTTAGTTTTATTAAAAACTGATATAACTTAAAGCATTGCATATGGTTAGTTTTATTAAAAACTGATATAACTCAGTGCATTGCATTTTGTTAGTTTTATTAAAAACTGATATAACTTAAAGCATTGCATATGGTTAGTTTTATTAAAAACTGATATAACTCAGTGCATTGCATTTTGTTAGTTTTATTAAAAACTGATATAACTTAAAGCATTGCATATGGTTAGTTTTATTAAAAACTGATATAACTCAGTGCATTGCATTTTGTTAGTTTTATTAAAAACTGATATAACTTAAAGCATTGCATATGGTTAGTTTTATTAAAAACTGATATAACTCAGTGCATTGCATTTTGTTAGTTTTATTGAAAACTGATATAACTTAAAGCATTGCATATGGTTAGTTTTATTAAAAACTGATATAACTCAGTGCATTGCATTTTGTTAGTTTTATTAAAAACGGATATAACTCAGTGCATTGCATTTTGTTAGTTTTATTAAAAACTGATATAACTTAAAGCATTGCATATGGTTAGTTTTATTAAAAACTGATATAACTCAGTGCATTGCATTTTGTTAGTTTTATTAAAAACTGATATAACTCAGTGCATTGCATTTTGTTAGTTTTATTAAAAACTGATATAACTTAAAGCATTGCATATGGTTAGTTTTATTAAAAACTGATATAACTCAGTGCATTGCATTTTGTTAGTTTTATTAAAAACTGATATAACTCAGTGCATTGCATTTTGTTAGATTTATTAAAAACTGATATAACTTAAAGCATTGCATATGGTTAGTTTTATTAAAAACTGATATAACTCAGTGCATTGCATTTTGTTAGTTTTATTAAAAACTGATATAACTTAAAGTTCTGCATGTGGTTAGTTTTATTAAAAACTGATATAACTTAAAGCATTGCATATGGTTAGTTTTATTAAAAACGGATATAACTCAGTGCATTGCATTTTGTTAGTTTTATTAAAAACTGATATAACTTAAAGCATTGCATATGGTTAGTTTTATTAAAAACTGATATAACTCAGTGCATTGCATATGGTTAGTTTTATTAAAAACTGATATAACTTAAAGCATTGCATGTGGTTAGTTTTATTAAAAACTGATATAACTTAAAGCATTGCATATGGTTAGTTTTATTAAAAACTGATATAACTTAAAGCATTGCATATGGTTAGTTTTATTAAAAACTGATATAACTTAAAGTTCTGCATGTGGTTAGTTTTAGTAAAAACTGATATAACTTAAAGTTCTGCATGTGGTTAGTTTTATTAAAAACTGATATAACTTAAAGCATTGCATATGGTTAGTTTTATTAAAAACTGATATAACTCAGTGCATTGCATTTTGTTAGTTTTATTAAAAACGGATATAACTCAGTGCATTGCATTTTGTTAGTTTTATTAAAAACTGATATAACTTAAAGCATTGCATATGGTTAGTTTTATTAAAAACTGATATAACTCAGTGCATTGCATTTTGTTAGTTTTATTAAAAACTGATATAACTCAGTGCATTGCATTTTGTTAGATTTATTAAAAACTGATATAACTTAAAGCATTGCATATGGTTAGTTTTATTAAAAACTGATATAACTCAGTGCATTGCATTTTGTTAGTTTTATCAAAAACTGATATAACTTAAAGTTCTGCATGTGGTTAGTTTTATTAAAAACTGATATAACTTAAAGCATTGCATATGGTTAGTTTTATTAAAAACGGATATAACTCAGTGCATTGCATTTTGTTAGTTTTATTAAAAACTGATATAACTTAAAGCATTGCATATGGTTAGTTTTATTAAAAACTGATATAACTCAGTGCATTGCATTTTGTTAGTTTTATTAAAAACTGATATAACTTAAAGCATTGCATATGGTTAGTTTTATTAAAAACTGATATAACTCAGTGCATTGCATTTTGTTAGTTTTATTAAAAACTGATACAACTCACTGCATTGCATATGGTTAGTTTTATTTAAAACGGATATAACTCAGTGCATTGCATTTTGTTAGTTTTATTAAAAACTGATATAACTTAAGGCATGGCATATGGTTAGTTTTATTAAAAACTGATATAACTCAGTGCATTGCATTTTGTTAGTTTTATTAAAAACTGATATAACTTAAAGCATTGCATATGGTTAGTTTTATTAAAAACTGATATAACTTAAAGCATTGCATATGGTTAGTTTTATTAAAAACTGATATAACTCAGTGCATTGCATTTTGTTAGTTTTATTAAAAACTGATATATCTTAAAGCATTGCATATGGTTAGTTTTATTAAAAACTGATATAACTCAGTGCATTGCATTTTGTTAGTTTTATTAAAAAGTGATATAACTTAAAGCATTTCATATGGTTAGTTTTATTAAAAACTGATATAACTCAGTGCATTGCATATGGTTAGTTTTATTAAAAACTGATATAACTCAATGCATTGCATTTTGTTAGTTTTATTAAAAAGTGATATAACTTAAAGCATTGCATATGGTTAGTTTTATTAAAAACTGATATAACTCAGTGCATTGCATTTTGTTAGTTTTATTAAAAACTGATATAACTTAAAGCATTGCATATGGTTAGTTTTATTAAAAACTGATATAACTCAGTGCATTGCATTTTGTTAGTTTTATTAAAAACTGATATAACTTAAAGCATTGCATATGGTTAGTTTTATTAAAAACGGATATAACTCAGTGCATTGCATTTTGTTAGTTTTATTAAAAACTGATATAACTTAAAGCATTGCATATGGTTAGATTTATTAAAAACGGATATAACTCAGTGCATTGCATTTTGTTAGTTTTATTAAAAACTGATATAACTTAAGGCATGGCATATGGTTAGTTTTATTAAAAACTGATATAACTCAGTGCATTGCATTTTGTTAGTTTTATTAAAAACTGATATAACTTAAAGTTCTGCATGTGGTTAGTTTTAGTAAAAACTGATATAACTTAAAGTTCTGCATGTGGTTAGTTTTATTAAAAACTGATATATCTTAAAGCATTGCATATGGTTAGTTTTATTAAAAACTGATATAACTTAAAGCATTGCATATGGTTAGTTTTATTAAAAACTGATATAACTCAATGCATTGCATTTTGTTAGTTTTATTAAAAACTGATATAACTTAAAGCATTGCATATGGTTAGTTTTATTAAAAACTGATATAACTCAGTGCATTGCATTTTGTTAGTTTTATTAAAAACTGATATAACTTAAAGCATTGCATATGGTTAGTTTTATTAAAAACTGATATAACTCAATGCATTGCATTTTGTTAGTTTTATTAAAAACTGATATAACTTAAAGCATTGCATATGGTTAGTTTTATTAAAAACTGATATAACTTAAAGCATTGCATATGGTTAGTTTTATTAAAAACTGATATAACTTAAGGCATGGCATATGGTTAGTTTTATTAAAAACGGATATAACTCAGTGCATTGCATTTTGTTAGTTTTATTAAAAACTGATATAACTCAGTGCATTGCATTTTGTTAGTTTTATTAAAAAGTGATATAACTTAAAGCATTGGATATGGTTAGTTTTATTAAAAACTGATATAACTCAGTGCATTGCATTTTGTTAGTTTTATTAAAAACTGATATAACTTAAAGCATTGCATATGGTTAGTTTTATTAAAAACTGATATAACTCAATGCATTGCATTTTGTTAGTTTTATTAAAAAGTGATATAACTTAAAGCATTGCATATGGTTAGTTTTATTAAAAACTGATATAACTCAGTGCATTGCATTTTGTTAGTTTTATTAAAAACTGATATAACTTAAAGCATTGCATATGGTTAGTTTTATTAAAAACTGATATAACTCAGTGCATTGCATATGGTTAGTTTTATTAAAAACTGATATAACTCAATGCATTGCATTTTGTTAGTTTTATTAAAAACTGATACATCTTAAAGCATTGCATATGGTTAGTTTTATTAAAAACTGATATAACTCAGTGCATTGCATTTTGTTAGTTTTATTAAAAACTGATATAACTTAAAGCATTGCATATGGTTAGTTTTATTAAAAACTGATATAACTCAGTGCATTGCATATGGTTAGTTTTATTAAAAACTGATATAACTCAGTGCATTGCATTCTGTTAGTTTTATTAAAAACTGATATAACTTAAAGCATTGCATATGGTTAGTTTTATTAAAAACTGATATAACTCAATGCATTGCATTTTGTTAGTTTTATTAAAAAGTGATATAACTTAAAGCATTGCATATGGTTAGTTTTATTAAAAACTGATATAACTCAGTGCATTGCATTTTGTTAGTTTTATTAAAAACTGATATAACTTAAAGCATTGCATATGGTTAGTTTTATTAAAAACTGATATAACTCAATGCATTGCATTTTGTTAGTTTTATTAAAAAGTGATATAACTTAAAGCATTGCATATGGTTAGTTTTATTAAAAACTGATATAACTCAGTGCCTTGCATTTTGTTAGTTTTATTAAAAACTGATATAACTCAGTGCATTGCATTTTGTTAGTTTTATTAAAAAGTGATATAACTTAAAGCATTGCATATGGTTAGTTTTATTAAAAACTGATATAACTCAGTGCATTGCATTTTGTTAGTTTTATTAAAAACTGATATAACTTAAAGCATTGCATATGGTTAGTTTTATTAAAAACTGATATAACTCAATGCATTGCATTTTGTTAGTTTTATTAAAAAGTGATATAACTTAAAGCATTGCATATGGTTAGTTTTATTAAAAACTGATATAACTCAGTGCATTGCATTTTGTTAGTTTTATTAAAAACTGATATAACTCAATGCATTGCATTTTGTTAGTTTTATTAAAAAGTGATATAACTTAAAGCATTGCATATGGTTAGTTTTATTAAAAACTGATATAACTCAATGCATTGCATTTTGTTAGTTTTATTAAAAAGTGATATAACTTAAAGCATTGCATATGGTTAGTTTTATTAAAAACTGATATAACTCAGTGCCTTGCATTTTGTTAGTTTTATTAAAAACTGATATAACTCAATGCATTGCATTTTGTTAGTTTTATTAAAAAGTGATATAACTTAAAGCATTGCATATGGTTAGTTTTATTAAAAACTGATATAACTCAGTACATTGCATTTTGTTAGTTTTATTAAAAACTGATATAACTTAAAGCATTGCATATGGTTAGTTTTATTAAAAACTGATATAACTCAATGCATTGCATTTTGTTAGTTTTATTAAAAAGTGATATAACTTAAAGCATTGCATATGGTTAGTTTTATTAAAAACTGATATAACTCAATGCATTGCATTTTGTTAGTTTTATTAAAAAGTGATATAAATTAAAGCATTGCATATGGTTAGTTTTATTAAAAACTGATATAACTCAATGCATTGCATTTTGTTAGTTTTATTAAAAAGTGATATAACTTAAAGCATTGCATATGGTTAGTTTTATTAAAAACTGATATAACTCAGTGCATTGCATTTTGTTAGTTTTATTAAAAACTGATATAACTCAATGCATTGCATTTTGTTAGTTTTATTAAAAAGTGATATAACTTAAAGCATTGCATATGGTTAGTTTTATTAAAAACTGATATAACTCAATGCATTGCATTTTGTTAGTTTTATTAAAAAGTGATATAACTTAAAGCATTGCATATGGTTAGTTTTATTAAAAACTGATATAACTCAATGCATTGCATTTTGTTAGTTTTATTAAAAAGTGATATAACTTAAAGCATTGCATATGGTTAGTTTTATTAAAAACTGATATAACTCAATGCATTGCATTTTGTTAGTTTTATTAAAAAGTGATATAACTTAAAGCATTGCATATGGTTAGTTTTATTAAAAACTGATATAACTCAATGCATTGCATTTTGTTAGTTTTATTAAAAAGTGATATAACTTAAAGCATTGCATATGGTTAGTTTTATTAAAAACTGATATAACTCAGTGCATTGCATTTTGTTAGTTTTATTAAAAACTGATATAACTCAATGCATTGCATTTTGTTAGTTTTATTAAAAACTGATATAACTCAATGCATTGCATTTTGTTAGTTTTATTAAAAAGTGATATAACTTAAAGCATTGCATATGGTTAGTTTTATTAAAAACTGATATAACTCAGTGCATTGCATTTTGTTAGTTTTATTAAAAACTGATATAACTCAATGCATTGCATTTTGTTAGTTTTATTAAAAAGTGATATAACTTAAAGCATTGCATATGGTTAGTTTTATTAAAAACTGATATAACTCAGTGCATTGCATTTTGTTAGTTTTATTAAAAACTGATATAACTCAATGCATTGCATTTTGTTAGTTTTATTAAAAAGTGATATAACTTAAAGCATTGCATATGGTTAGTTTTATTAAAAACTGATATAACTCAATGCATTGCATTTTGTTAGTTTTATTAAAAAGTGATATAACTTAAAGCATTGCATATGGTTAGTTTTATTAAAAACTGATATAACTCAGTGCATTGCATTTTGTTAGTTTTATTAAAAACTGATATAACTCAATGCATTGCATTTTGTTAGTTTTATTAAAAAGTGATATAACTTAAAGCATTGCATATGGTTAGTTTTATTAAAAACTGATATAACTCAGTGCATTGCATTTTGTTAGTTTTATTAAAAACTGATATAACTTAAAGCATTGCATATGGTTAGTTTTATTAAAAACTGATATAACTCAGTGCATTGCATTTTGTTAGTTTTATTAAAAACTGATATAACTCAATGCATTGCATTTTGTTAGTTTTATTAAAAACTGATATAACTTAAAGCATTGCATATGGTTAGTTTTATTAAAAACTGATATAACTCAGTGCATTGCATTTTGTTAGTTTTATTAAAAACTGATATAACTCAATGCATTGCATTTTGTTAGTTTTATTAAAAAGTGATATAACTTAAAGCATTGCATATGGTTAGTTTTATTAAAAACTGATATAACTCAGTGCATTGCATTTTGTTAGTTTTATTAAAAACTGATATAACTCAATGCATTGCATTTTGTTAGTTTTATTAAAAAGTGATATAACTTAAAGCATTGCATATGGTTAGTTTTATTAAAAACTGATATAACTCAATGCATTGCATTTTGTTAGTTTTATTAAAAACTGATATAACTCAATGCATTGCATTTTGTTAGTTTTATTAAAAAGTGATATAACTCAGTGCATTGCATTTTGTTAGTTTTATTAAAAACTGATATAACTTAAAGCATTGCATATGGTTAGTTTTATTAAAAACTGATATAACTCAATGCATTGCATTTTGTTAGTTTTATTAAAAACTGATATAACTCAATGCATTGCATTTTGTTAGTTTTATTAAAAACTGATATAACTCAATGCATTGCATTTTGTTAGTTTTATTAAAAAGTGATATAACTCAGTGCATTGCATTTTGTTAGTTTTATTAAAAAGTGATATAACTTAAAGCATTGCATATGGTTAGTTTTATTAAAAACTGATATAACTCAATGCATTGCATTTTGTTAGTTTTATTAAAAACTGATATAACTCAATGCATTGCATTTTGTTAGTTTTATTAAAAACTGATATAACTCAATGCATTGCATTTTGTTAGTTTTATTAAAAACTGATATAACTCAATGCATTGCATTTTGTTAGTTTTATTAAAAACTGATATAACTCAGTGCATTGCATTTTGTTAGTTTTATTAAAAACTGATATAACTTAAAGCATTGCATATGGTTAGTTTTATTAAAAACTGATATAACTCAGTGCATTGCATTTTGTTAGTTTTATTAAAAACTGATGTAACTCAATGCATTGCATTTTGTTAGTTTTATTAAAAACTGATATAACTTAAAGCATTGCATATGGTTAGTTTTATTAAAAACTGATATAACTCAGTGCATTGCATTTTGTTAGTTTTATTAAAAACTGATATAACTCAATGCATTGCATTTTGTTAGTTTTATTAAAAAGTGATATAACTTAAAGCATTGCATATGGTTAGTTTTATTAAAAACTGATATAACTCAGTGCATTGCATTTTGTTAGTTTTATTAAAAACTGATATAACTCAATGCATTGCATTTTGTTAGTTTTATTAAAAAGTGATATAACTTAAAGCATTGCATATGGTTAGTTTTATTAAAAACTGATATAACTCAATGCATTGCATTTTGTTAGTTTTATTAAAAACTGATATAACTCAATGCATTGCATTTTGTTAGTTTTATTAAAAAGTGATATAACTTAAAGCATTGCATATGGTTAGTTTTATTAAAAACTGATATAACTCAGTGCATTGCATTTTGTTAGTTTTATTAAAAACTGATATAACTCAATGCATTGCATTTTGTTAGTTTTATTAAAAAGTGATATAACTTAAAGCATTGCATATGGTTAGTTTTATTAAAAACTGATATAACTCAATGCATTGCATTTTGTTAGTTTTATTAAAAAGTGATATAACTTAAAGCATTGCATATGGTTAGTTTTATTAAAAACTGATATAACTCAATGCATTGCATTTTGTTAGTTTTATTAAAAAGTGATATAACTTAAAGCATTGCATATGGTTAGTTTTATTAAAAACTGATATAACTCAATGCATTGCATTTTGTTAGTTTTATTAAAAAGTGATATAACTTAAAGCATTGCATATGGTTAGTTTTATTAAAAACTGATATAACTCAATGCATTGCATTTTGTTAGTTTTATTAAAAAGTGATATAACTTAAAGCATTGCATATGGTTAGTTTTATTAAAAACTGATATAACTCAGTGCATTGCATTTTGTTAGTTTTATTAAAAACTGATATAACTCAATGCATTGCATTTTGTTAGTTTTATTAAAAAGTGATATAACTTAAAGCATTGCATATGGTTAGTTTTATTAAAAACTGATATAACTCAATGCATTGCATTTTGTTAGTTTTATTAAAAAGTGATATAACTTAAAGCATTGCATATGGTTAGTTTTATTAAAAACTGATATAACTCAGTGCCTTGCATTTTGTTAGTTTTATTAAAAACTGATATAACTCAATGCATTGCATTTTGTTAGTTTTATTAAAAAGTGATATAACTTAAAGCATTGCATATGGTTAGTTTTATTAAAAACTGATATAACTCAGTGCATTGCATTTTGTTAGTTTTATTAAAAACTGATATAACTTAAAGCATTGCATATGGTTAGTTTTATTAAAAACTGATATAACTCAATGCATTGCATTTTGTTAGTTTTATTAAAAAGTGATATAACTTAAAGCATTGCATATGGTTAGTTTTATTAAAAACTGATATAACTCAGTGCATTGCATTTTGTTAGTTTTATTAAAAACTGATATAACTTAAAGCATTGCATATGGTTAGTTTTATTAAAAACTGATATAACTCAGTGCCTTGCATTTTGTTAGTTTTATTAAAAACTGATATAACTCAGTGCATTGCATTTTGTTAGTTTTATTAAAAAGTGATATAACTTAAAGCATTGCATATGGTTAGTTTTATTAAAAACTGATATAACTCAGTGCATTGCATTTTGTTAGTTTTATTAAAAACTGATATAACTTAAAGCATTGCATATGGTTAGTTTTATTAAAAACTGATATAACTCAGTGCATTGCATTTTGTTAGTTTTATTAAAAACTGATATAACTTAAAGCATTGCATATGGTTAGTTTTATTAAAAACTGATATAACTCAGTGCATTGCATTTTGTTAGTTTTATTAAAAACTGATATAACTCAGTGCATTGCATTTTGTTAGTTTTATTAAAAAGTGATATAACTTAAAGCATTGCATATGGTTAGTTTTATTAAAAACTGATATAACTCAGTGCATTGCATTTTGTTAGTTTTATTAAAAACTGATATAACTTAAAGCATTGCATATGGTTAGTTTTATTAAAAACTGATATAACTCAATGCATTGCATTTTGTTAGTTTTATTAAAAAGTGATATAACTTAAAGCATTGCATATGGTTAGTTTTATTAAAAACTGATATAACTCAGTGCATTGCATTTTGTTAGTTTTATTAAAAACTGATATAACTTAAAGCATTGCATATGGTTAGTTTTATTAAAAACTGATATAACTCAGTGCATTGCATATGGTTAGTTTTATTAAAAACGGATATAACTCAGTGCATTGCATTTTGTTAGTTTTATTAAAAACTGATATATCTTAAAGCATTGCATATGGTTAGTTTTATTAAAAACTGATATAACTCAGTGCATTGCATTTTGTTAGTTTTATTAAAAACTGATATAACTTAAAGCATTGCATATGGTTAGTTTTATTAAAAACTGATATAACTCAGTGCATTGCATATGGTTAGTTTTATTAAAAACTGATATAACTCAATGCATTGCATTTTGTTAGTTTTATTAAAAAGTGATATAACTTAAAGCATTGCATATGGTTAGTTTTATTAAAAACTGATATAACTCAGTGCATTGCATTTTGTTAGTTTTATTAAAAACTGATATAACTTAAAGCATTGCATATGGTTAGTTTTATTAAAAACTGATATAACTCAGTGCATTGCATTTTGTTAGTTTTATTAAAAACTGATATAACTTAAAGCATTGCATATGGTTAGTTTTATTAAAAACGGATATAACTCAGTGCATTGCATTTTGTTAGTTTTATTAAAAACTGATATAACTTAAAGCATTGCATATGGTTAGATTTATTAAAAACGGATATAACTCAGTGCATTGCATTTTGTTAGTTTTATTAAAAACTGATATAACTTAAGGCATGGCATATGGTTAGTTTTATTAAAAACTGATATAACTCAGTGCATTGCATTTTGTTAGTTTTATTAAAAACTTATATAAATTAAAGCATTGCATATGGTTAGTTTTATTAAAAACTGATATAACTCAATGCATTGCATTTTGTTAGTTTTATTAAAAACTGATATAACTTAAAGCATTGCATATGGTTAGTTTTATTAAAAACTGATATAACTTAAAGCATTGCATATGGTTAGTTTTATTAAAAACGGATATAACTCAGTGCATTGCATTTTGTTAGTTTTATTAAAAACTGATATAACTTAAAGCATTGCATATGGTTAGTTTTATTAAAAACTGATATAACTCAATGCATTGCATTTTGTTAGTTTTATTAAAAACTGATATAACTTAAAGCATTGCATATGGTTAGTTTTATTAAAAACTGATATAACTTAAAGCATTGCATATGGTTAGTTTTATTAAAAACTGATATAACTTAAGGCATGGCATATGGTTAGTTTTATTAAAAACGGATATAACTCAGTGCATTGCATTTTGTTAGTTTTATTAAAAACTGATATAACTCAGTGCATTGCATTTTGTTAGCTTTATTAAAAAGTGATATAACTTAAAGCATTGCATATGGTTAGTTTTATTAAAAACTGATACAACTCAGTGCATTGCATTTTGTTAGTTTTATTAAAAACTGATATAACTTAAAGCATTGCATATGGTTAGTTTTATTAAAAACTGATATAACTCAATGCATTGCATTTTGTTAGTTTTATTAAAAAGTGATATAACTTAAAGCATTGCATATGGTTAGTTTTATTAAAAACTGATATAACTCAGTGCATTGCATTTTGTTAGTTTTATTAAAAACTGATATAACTTAAAGCATTGCATATGGTTAGTTTTATTAAAAACTGATATAACTCAGTGCATTGCATATGGTTAGTTTTATTAAAAACTGATATAACTCAATGCATTGCATTTTGTTAGTTTTATTAAAAACTGATATATCTTAAAGCATTGCATATGGTTAGTTTTATTAAAAACTGATATAACTCAGTGCATTGCATTTTGTTAGTTTTATTAAAAACTGATATAACTTAAAGCATTGCATATGGTTAGTTTTATTAAAAACTGATATAACTCAGTGCATTGCATATGGTTAGTTTTATTAAAAACTGATATAACTCAATGCATTGCATTTTGTTAGTTTTATTAAAAAGTGATATAACTTAAAGCATTGCATATGGTTAGTTTTATTAAAAACTGATATAACTCAGTGCATTGCATTTTGTTAGTTTTATTAAAAACTGATATAACTTAAAGCATTGCATATGGTTAGTTTTATTAAAAACTGATATAACTCAGTGCATTGCATTTTGTTAGCTTTATTAAAAACTGATATAACTTAAAGCATTGCATATGGTTAGTTTTATTAAAAACTGATATAACTCAGTGCATTGCATATGGTTAGTTTTATTAAAAAGGATATAACTCAGTGCATTGCATTTTGTTAGTTTTATTAAAAACTGATATATCTTAAAGCATTGCATATGGTTAGTTTTATTAAAAACTGATATAACTCAGTGCATTGCATTTTGTTAGTTTTATTAAAAACTGATATAACTTAAAGCATTGCATATGGTTAGTTTTATTAAAAACTGATATAACTCAGTGCATTGCATATGGTTAGTTTTATTAAAAACTGATATAACTCAATGCATTGCATTTTGTTAGTTTTATTAAAAACTGATATATCTTAAAGCATTGCATATGGTTAGTTTTATTAAAAACTGATATAACTCAGTGCATTGCATTTTGTTAGTTTTATTAAAAACTGATATAACTTAAAGCATTGCATATGGTTAGTTTTATTAAAAACTGATATAACTCAGTGCATTGCATATGGTTAGTTTTATTAAAAACTGATATAACTCAATGCATTGCATTTTGTTAGTTTTATTAAAAAGTGATATAACTTACAGCATTGCATATGGTTAGTTTTATTAAAAACTGATATAACTCAGTGCATTGCATTTTGTTAGTTTTATTAAAAACTGATATAACTTAAAGCATTGCATATGGTTAGTTTTATTAAAAACTGATATAACTCAGTGCATTGCATTTTGTTAGCTTTATTAAAAACTGATATAACTTAAAGCATTGCATATGGCTAGTTTTATTAAAAACTGATATAACTCAGTGCATTGCATTTTGTTAGTTTTATTAAAAACTGATATAACTTAAAGCATTGCATATGGTTAGTTTTATTAAAAACTGATATAACTCAATGCATTGCATTTTGTTAGTTTTATTAAAAACTGATATAACTTAAAGCATTGCATATGGTTAGTTTTATTAAAAACGGATATAACTCAGTGCATTGCATTTTGTTAGTTTTATTAAAAACTGATATATCTTAAAGCATTGCATATGGTTAGTTTTATTAAAAACGGATATAACTCAGTGCATTGCATTTTGTTAGTTTTATTAAAAACTGATATATCTTAAAGCATTGCATATGGTTAGTTTTATTAAAAACTGATATAACTCAGTGCATTGCATATGGTTAGTTTTATTAAAAACTGATATATAACAATGCATTGCATTTTGTTAGTTTTATTAAAAACTGATATAACTTAAAGCATTGCATATGGTTAGTTTTATTAAAAACGGATATAACTCAGTGCATTGCATTTTGTTAGTTTTATTAAAAACTGATATATCTTAAAGCATTGCATATGGTTAGTTTTATTAAAAACTGATATAACTCAGTGCATTGCATTTTGTTAGTTTTATTAAAAACTGATATAACTTAAAGCATTGCATATGGTTAGTTTTATTAAAAACGGATATAACTCAGTGCATTGCATTTTGTTAGTTTTATTAAAAACTGATATATCTTAAAGCATTGCATATGGTTAGTTTTATTAAAAACTGATATAACTCAGTGCATTGCATATGGTTAGTTTTATTAAAAACTGATATAACTCAGTGCATTGCATTTTGTTAGTTTTATTAAAAACTGATATAACTTAAAGCATTGCATATGGTTAGTTTTATTAAAAACGGATATAACTCAGTGCATTGCATTTTGTTAGTTTTATTAAAAACTGATATATCTTAAAGCATTGCATATGGTTAGTTTTATTAAAAACTGATATAACTCAGTGCATTGCATTTTGTTAGTTTTATTAAAAACTGATATAACTTAAAGCATTGCATATGGTTAGTTTTATTAAAAACTGATATAACTCAGTGCATTGCATTTTGTTAGCTTTATTAAAAACTGATATAACTTAAAGCATTGCATATGGCTAGTTTTATTAAAAACTGATATAACTCAGTGCATTGCATTTTGTTAGTTTTATTAAAAACTGATATAACTTAAAGCATTGCATATGGTTAGTTTCATTAAAAACTGATATAACTCAGTGCATTGCATTTTGTTAGCTTTATTAAAAACTGATATAACTTAAAGCATTGCATATGGTTAGTTTTATTAAAAACTGATATAACTCAGTGCATTGCATTTTGTTAGTTTTATTAAAAACTGATATAACTTAAAGCATTGCATATGGTTAGTTTTATTAAAAACTGATATAACTCAGTGCATTGCATTTTGTTAGCTTTATTAAAAACTGATATAACTTAAAGCATTGCATATGGCTAGTTTTATTAAAAACTGATATAACTCAGTGCATTGCATTTTGTTAGTTTTATTAAAAACTGATATAACTTAAAGCATTGCATATGGTTAGTTTTATTAAAAACTGATATAACTCAATGCATTGCATTTTGTTAGTTTTATTAAAAACTGATATAACTTAAAGCATTGCATATGGTTAGTTTTATTAAAAACGGATATAACTCAGTGCATTGCATTTTGTTAGTTTTATTAAAAACTGATATATCTTAAAGCATTGCATATGGTTAGTTTTATTAAAAACTGATATAACTCAGTGCATTGCATTTTGTTAGTTTTATTAAAAACTGATATAACTTAAAGCATTGCATATGGTTAGTTTTATTAAAAACTGATATAACTCAGTGCATTGCATATGGTTAGTTTTATTAAAAACTGATATAACTCAATGCATTGCATTTTGTTAGTTTTATTAAAAAGTGATATAACTTAAAGCATTGCATATGGTTAGTTTTATTAAAAACTGATATAACTCAGTGCATTGCATTTTGTTAGTTTTATTAAAAACTGATATAACTTAAAGCATTGCATATGGTTAGTTTTATTAAAAACTGATATAACTCAGTGCATTGCATTTTGTTAGTTTTATTAAAAACTGATATAACTTAAAGCATTGCATATGGTTAGTTTTATTAAAAACGGATATAACTCAGTGCATTGCATTTTGTTAGTTTTATTAAAAACTGATATAACTTAAAGCATTGCATATGGTTAGATTTATTAAAAACGGATATAACTCAGTGCATTGCATTTTGTTAGTTTTATTAAAAACTGATATAACTTAAGGCATGGCATATGGTTAGTTTTATTAAAAACTGATATAACTCAGTGCATTGCATTTTGTTAGTTTTATTAAAAACTTATATAACTTAAAGCATTGCATATGGTTAGTTTTATTAAAAACTGATATAACTCAATGCATTGCATTTTGTTAGTTTTATTAAAAACTGATATAACTTAAAGCATTGCATATGGTTAGTTTTATTAAAAACTGATATAACTTAAAGCATTGCATATGGTTAGTTTTATTAAAAACGGATATAACTCAGTGCATTGCATTTTGTTAGTTTTATTAAAAACTGATATAACTTAAAGCATTGCATATGGTTAGTTTTATTAAAAACTGATATAACTCAATGTATTGCATTTTGTTAGTTTTATTAAAAACTGATATAACTTAAAGCATTGCATATGGTTAGTTTTATTAAAAACTGATATAACTTAAAGCATTGCATATGGTTAGTTTTATTAAAAACTGATATAACTTAAGGCATGGCATATGGTTAGTTTTATTAAAAACGGATATAACTCAGTGCATTGCATTTTGTTAGTTTTATTAAAAACTGATATAACTTAAGGCATGGCATATGGTTAGATTTATTAAAAACGGATATAACTCAGTGCATTGCATTTTGTTAGTTTTATTAAAAACTGATATAACTTAAGGCATGGTATATGGTTAGTTTTATTAAAAACTGATATAACTCAGTGCATTGCATTTTGTTAGTTTTATTAAAAACTTATATAACTTAAAGCATTGCATATGGTTAGTTTTATTAAAAACTGATATAACTCAGTGCATTGCATTTTGTTAGTTTTATTAAAAACTGATATAACTTAAAGCATTGCATATGGTTAGTTTTATTAAAAACTGATATAACTTAAAGCATTGCATATGGTTAGTTTTATTAAAAACTGATATAACTTAAAGCATTGCATATGGTTAGTTTTATTAAAAACTGATATAACTCAGTGCATTGCATTTTGTTAGTTTTATTAAAAACTGATATAACTTAAAGCATTGCATATGGTTAGATTTATTAAAAACGGATATAACTCAGTGCATTGCATTTTGTTAGTTTTATTAAAAACTGATATAACTTAAGGCATGGCATATGGTTAGTTTTATTAAAAACTGATATAACTCAGTGCATTGCATTTTGTTAGTTTTATTAAAAACTGATATAACTTAAAGCATTGCATATGGTTAGTTTTATTAAAAACTGATATAACTTAAAGCATTGCATATGGTTAGTTTTATTACAAACTGATATAACTCAATGCATTGCATTTTGTTAGTTTTATTAAAAACTGATATAACTTAAAGCATTGCATATGGTTAGTTTTATTAAAAACTGATATAACTTAAAGCATTGCATTTTGTTAGTTTTATTAAAAACGGATATAACTCAGTGCATTGCATTTTGTTAGTTTTATTAAAAACTGATATAACTTAAAGCATTGCATGTGGTTAGATTTATTAAAAACGGATATAACTCAGTGCATTGCATTTTGTTAGTTTTATTAAAAACTGATATAACTTAAGGCATGGCATATGGTTAGTTTTATTAAAAACTGATATAACTCAGTGCATTGCATTTTGTTAGTTTTATTAAAAACTTATATAAATTAAAGCATTGCATATGGTTAGTTTTATTAAAAACAGATATAACTCAATGCATTGCATTTTGTTAGTTTTATTAAAAACTGATATAACTTAAAGCATTGCATATGGTTAGTTTTATTAAAAACTGATATAACTTAAAGCATTGCATATGGTTAGTTTTATTAAAAACGGATATAACTCAGTGCATTGCATTTTGTTAGTTTTATTAAAAACTGATATAACTTAAAGCATTGCATATGGTTAGTTTTATTAAAAACTGATATAACTCAATGCATTGCATTTTGTTAGTTTTATTAAAAACTGATATAACTTAAAGCATTGCATATGGTTAGTTTTATTAAAAACTGATATAACTTAAAGCATTGCATATGGTTAGTTTTATTAAAAACTGATATAACTTAAGGCATGGCATATGGTTAGTTTTATTAAAAACGGATATAACTCAGTGCATTGCATTTTGTTAGTTTTATTAAAAACTGATATAACTCAGTGCATTGCATTTTGTTAGTTTTATTAAAAAGTGATATAACTTAAAGCATTGCATATGGTTAGTTTTATTAAAAACTGATACAACTCAGTGCATTGCATTTTGTTAGTTTTATTAAAAACTGATATAACTTAAAGCATTGCATATGGTTAGTTTTATTAAAAACTGATATAACTCAATGCATTGCATTTTGTTAGTTTTATTAAAAAGTGATATAACTTAAAGCATTGCATATGGTTAGTTTTATTAAAAACTGATATAACTCAGTGCATTGCATTTTGTTAGTTTTATTAAAAACTGATATAACTTAAAGCATTGCATATGGTTAGTTTTATTAAAAACTGATATAACTCAGTGCATTGCATATGGTTAGTTTTATTAAAAACTGATATAACTCAATGCATTGCATTTTGTTAGTTTTATTAAAAACTGATATATCTTAAAGCATTGCATATGGTTAGTTTTATTAAAAACTGATATAACTCAGTGCATTGCATTTTGTTAGTTTTATTAAAAACTGATATAACTTAAAGCATTGCATATGGTTAGTTTTATTAAAAACTGATATAACTCAGTGCATTGCATATGGTTAGTTTTATTAAAAACTGATATAACTCAATGCATTGCATTTTGTTAGTTTTATTAAAAAGTGATATAACTTAAAGCATTGCATATGGTTAGTTTTATTAAAAACTGATATAACTCAGTGCATTGCATTTTGTTAGTTTTATTAAAAACTGATATAACTTAAAGCATTGCATATGGTTAGTTTTATTAAAAACTGATATAACTCAGTGCATTGCATTTTGTTAGCTTTATTAAAAACTGATATAACTTAAAGCATTGCATATGGTTAGTTTTATTAAAAACTGATATAACTCAGTGCATTGCATTTTGTTAGTTTTATTAAAAACTGATATATCTTAAAGCATTGCATATGGTTAGTTTTATTAAAAACTGATATAACTCAGTGCATTGCATTTTGTTAGTTTTATTAAAAACTGATATAACTTAAAGCATTGCATATGGTTAGTTTTATTAAAAACTGATATAACTCAGTGCATTGCATATGGTTAGTTTTATTAAAAACTGATATAACTCAATGCATTGCATTTTGTTAGTTTTATTAAAAAGTGATATAACTTAAAGCATTGCATATGGTTAGTTTTATTAAAAACGGATATAACTCAGTGCATTGCATTTTGTTAGTTTTATTAAAAACTGATATAACTTAAAGCATTGCATATGGTTAGATTTATTAAAAACGGATATAACTCAGTGCATTGCATTTTGTTAGTTTTATTAAAAACTGATATAACTTAAGGCATGGCATATGGTTAGTTTTATTAAAAACTGATATAACTCAGTGCATTGCATTTTGTTAGTTTTATTAAAAACTTATATAACTTAAAGCATTGCATATGGTTAGTTTTATTAAAAACTGATATAACTCAATGCATTGCATTTTGTTAGTTTTATTAAAAACTGATATAACTTAAAGCATTGCATATGGTTAGTTTTATTAAAAACTGATATAACTTAAAGCATTGCATATGGTTAGTTTTATTAAAAACGGATATAACTCAGTGCATTGCATTTTGTTAGTTTTATTAAAAACTGATATAACTTAAAGCATTGCATATGGTTAGTTTTATTAAAAACTGATATAACTCAATGCATTGCATTTTGTTAGTTTTATTAAAAACTGATATAACTTAAAGCATTGCATATGGTTAGTTTTATTAAAAACTGATATAACTTAAAGCATTGCATATGGTTAGTTTTATTAAAAACTGATATAACTTAAGGCATGGCATATGGTTAGTTTTATTAAAAACGGATATAACTCAGTGCATTGCATTTTGTTAGTTTTATTAAAAACTGATATAACTTAAGGCATGGCATATGGTTAGATTTATTAAAAACGGATATAACTCAGTGCATTGCATTTTGTTAGTTTTATTAAAAACTGATATAACTTAAGGCATGGTATATGGTTAGTTTTATTAAAAACTGATATAACTCAGTGCATTGCATTTTGTTAGTTTTATTAAAAACTTATATAACTTAAAGCATTGCATATGGTTAGTTTTATTAAAAACTGATATAACTCAGTGCATTGCATTTTGTTAGTTTTATTAAAAACTGATATAACTTAAAGCATTGCATATGGTTAGTTTTATTAAAAACTGATATAACTTAAAGCATTGCATATGGTTAGTTTTATTAAAAACTGATATAACTTAAAGCATTGCATATGGTTAGTTTTATTAAAAACTGATATAACTCAGTGCATTGCATTTTGTTAGTTTTATTAAAAACTGATATAACTTAAAGCATTGCATATGGTTAGATTTATTAAAAACGGATATAACTCAGTGCATTGCATTTTGTTAGTTTTATTAAAAACTGATATAACTTAAGGCATGGCATATGGTTAGTTTTATTAAAAACTGATATAACTCAGTGCATTGCATTTTGTTAGTTTTATTAAAAACTGATATAACTTAAAGCATTGCATTTTGTTAGTTTTATTAAAAACTGATATAACTCAGTGCATTGCATTTTGTTAGTTTTATTAAAAACTGATATAACTTAAAGCATTGCATATGGTTAGTTTTATTAAAAACTGATATAACTTAAAGCATTGCATATGGTTAGTTTTATTAAAAACTGATATAACTTAAAGCATTGCATATGGTTAGTTTTATTACAAACTGATATAACTTAAAGCATTGCATTTTGTTAGTTTTATTAAAAACTGATATAACTTAAAGCATTGCATATGGTTAGTTTTATTAAAAACTGATATAACTTAAAGCATTGCATTTTGTTAGTTTTATTACAAACTGATATAACTCAATGCATTGCATTTTGTTAGTTTTATTAAAAACTGATATAACTTAAAGCATTGCATATGGTTAGTTTTATTAAAAACGGATATAACTTAAAGCATTGCATTTTGTTAGTTTTATTACAAACTGATATAACTTAAGGCATGGCATATGGTTAGTTTTATTAAAAACGGATATAACTCAGTGCATTGCATTTTGTTAGTTTTATTAAAAACTGATATAACTTAAGGCATGGCATATGGTTAGATTTATTAAAAACGGATATAACTCAGTGCATTGCATTTTGTTGGTTTTATTAAAAACTGATATAACTTAAGGCATGGCATATGGTTAGTTTTATTAAAAACTGATATAACTCAGTGCATTGCATTTTGTTAGTTTTATTAAAAACTGATATAACTTAAAGCATTGCATATGGTTAGTTTTATTAAAAACTGATATAACTTAAAGCATTGCATATGGTTAGTTTTATTACAAACTGATATAACTCAATGCATTGCATTTTGTTAGTTTTATTAAAAACTGATATAACTTAAAGCATTGCATATGGTTAGTTTTATTAAAAACTGATATAACTTAAAGCATTGCATTTTGTTAGTTTTATTACAAACTGATATAACTCAATGCATTGCATTTTGTTAGTTTTATTAAAAACTGATATAACTTAAAGCATTGCATATGGTTAGTTTTATTAAAAACTGATATAACTTAAAGCATTGCATTTTGTTAGTTTTATTACAAACTGATATAACTCAATGCATTGCATTTTGTTAGTTTTATTAAAAACTGATATAACTTAAAGCATTGCATTTTGTTAGTTTTATTACAAACTGATATAACTCAATGCATTGCATTTTGTTAGTTTTATTAAAAACTGTTATAACTTAAAGCATTGCATATGGTTAGTTTTATTACAAACTGATATAACTCAATGCATTGCATTTTGTTAGTTTTATTAAAAACTGATATAACTTAAGGCATGGCATATGGTTAGTTTTATTAAAAACTGATATAACTCAGTGCATTGCATTTTGTTAGTTTTATTTAAAACTGATATAACTTAAAGCATTGCATATGGTTAGTTTTATTAAAAACTGATATAACTTAAAGCATTGCATTTTGTTAGTTTTATTACAAACTGATATAACTCAATGCATTGCATTTTGTTAGTTTTATTAAAAACTGATATAACTTAAAGCATTGCATTTTGTTAGTTTTATTACAAACTGATATAACTCAATGCATTGCATTTTGTTAGTTTTATTAAAAACTGATATAACTTAAAGCATTGCATATGGTTAGTTTTATTAAAAACTGATATAACTTAAGGCATGGCATATGGTTAGTTTTATTAAAAACGGATATAACTCAGTGCATTGCATTTTGTTAGTTTTATTAAAAACTGATATAACTTAAGGCATGGCATATGGTTAGATTTATTAAAAACGGATATAACTCAATGCATTGCATTTTGTTAGTTTTATTAAAAACTGATATAACTTAAGGCATGGCATATGGTTAGTTTTATTAAAAACTGATATAACTCAGTGCATTGCATTTTGTTAGTTTTATTACAAACTGATATAACTCAATGCATTGCATTTTGTTAGTTTTATTAAAAACTGATATAACTTAAAGCATTGCATTTTGTTAGTTTTATTACAAACTGATATAACTTAAAGCATTGCATATGGTTAGTTTTATTAAAAACTGATATAACTTAAGGCATGGCATATGGTTAGTTTTATTAAAAACGGATATAACTCAATGCATTGCATTTTGTTAGTTTTATTAAAAACTGATATAACTTAAGGCATGGCATATGGTTAGTTTTATTACAAACTGATATAACTCAATGCATTGCATTTTGTTAGTTTTATTAAAAACTGATATAACTTAAGGCATGGCATATGGTTAGTTTTATTAAAAACTGATATAACTCAGTGCATTGCATTTTGTTAGTTTTATTAAAAACTGATATAACTTAAAGCATTGCATATGGTTAGTTTTATTAAAAACTGATATAACTTAAAGCATTGCATTTTGTTAGTTTTATTACAAACTGATATAACTCAATGCATTGCATTTTGTTAGTTTTATTAAAAACTGATATAACTTAAAGCATTGCATTTTGTTAGTTTTATTACAAACTGATATAACTCAATGCATTGCATTTTGTTAGTTTTATTAAAAACTGATATAACTTAAAGCATTGCATATGGTTAGTTTTATTAAAAACTGATATAACTTAAGGCATGGCATATGGTTAGTTTTATTAAAAACGGATATAACTCAGTGCATTGCATTTTGTTAGTTTTATTAAAAACTGATATAACTTAAGGCATGGCATATGGTTAGATTTATTAAAAACGGATATAACTCAGTGCATTGCATTTTGTTAGTTTTATTAAAAACTGATATAACTTAAGGCATGGCATATGGTTAGTTTTATTAAAAACTGATATAACTCAGTGCATTGCATTTTGTTAGTTTTATTAAAAACTGATATAACTTAAAGCATTGCATATGGTTAGTTTTATTAAAAACTGATATAACTCAGTGCATTGCATATGGTTAGTTTTGTTACAAACTGATATAACTCAATGCATTGCATTTTGTTAGTTTTATTAAAAACTGATATAACTTAAAGCATTGCATATGGTTAGTTTTATTAAAAACTGATATAACTTAAAGCATTGCATTTTGTTAGTTTTATTACAAACTGATATAACTCAATGCATTGCATTTTGTTAGTTTTATTAAAAACTGATATAACTTAAAGCATTGCATATGGTTAGTTTTATTAAAAACTGATATAACTTAAAGCATTGCATTTTGTTAGTTTTATTACAAACTGATATAACTCAATGCATTGCATTTTGTTAGTTTTATTAAAAACTGATATAACTTAAAGCATTGCATTTTGTTAGTTTTATTACAAACTGATATAACTCAATGCATTGCATTTTGTTAGTTTTATTAAAAACTGATATAACTTAAAGCATTGCATATGGTTAGTTTTATTACAAACTGATATAACTCAATGCATTGCATTTTGTTAGTTTTATTAAAAACTGATATAACTTAAGGCATGGCATATGGTTAGTTTTATTAAAAACTGATATAACTCAGGTGCATTGCATTTTGTTAGTTTTATTAAAAACTGATATAACTTAAAGCATTGCATATGGTTAGTTTTATTAAAAACTGATATAACTTAAAGCATTGCATTTTGTTAGTTTTATTACAAACTGATATAACTCAATGCATTGCATTTTGTTAGTTTTATTAAAAACTGATATAACTTAAAGCATTGCATATGGTTAGTTTTATTAAAAACTGATATAACTCAGTGCATTGCATTTTGTTAGTTTTATTAAAAACTGATATAACTTAAAGCATTGCATATGGTTAGTTTTATTAAAAACTGATATAACTTAAAGCATTGCATATGGTTAGTTTTATTAAAAACTGATATAACTTAAAGCATTGCATTTTGTTAGTTTTATTACAAACTGATATAACTCAATGCATTGCATTTTGTTAGTTTTATTAAAAACTGATATAACTTAAAGCATTGCATATGGTTAGTTTTATTAAAAACTGATATAACTTAAAGCATTGCATTTTGTTAGTTTTATTACAAACTGATATAACTCAATGCATTGCATTTTGTTAGTTTTATTAAAAACTGATATAACTTAAAGCATTGCATTTTGTTAGTTTTATTACAAACTGATATAACTCAATGCATTGCATTTTGTTAGTTTTATTAAAAACTGATATAACTTAAAGCATTGCATATGGTTAGTTTTATTACAAACTGATATAACTCAATGCATTGCATTTTGTTAGTTTTATTAAAAACTGATATAACTTAAGGCATGGCATATGGTTAGTTTTATTAAAAACTGATATAACTCAGTGCATTGCATTTTGTTAGTTTTATTTAAAACTGATATAACTTAAAGCATTGCATATGGTTAGTTTTATTAAAAACTGATATAACTTAAAGCATTGCATTTTGTTAGTTTTATTACAAACTGATATAACTCAATGCATTGCATTTTGTTAGTTTTATTAAAAACTGATATAACTTAAAGCATTGCATTTTGTTAGTTTTATTACAAACTGATATAACTCAATGCATTGCATTTTGTTAGTTTTATTAAAAACTGATATAACTTAAAGCATTGCATATGGTTAGTTTTATTAAAAACTGATATAACTTAAGGCATGGCATATGGTTAGTTTTATTAAAAACGGATATAACTCAGTGCATTGCATTTTGTTAGTTTTATTAAAAACTGATATAACTTAAGGCATGGCATATGGTTAGTTTTATTAAAAACTGATATAACTCAGTGCATTGCATTTTGTTAGTTTTATTACAAACTGATATAACTCAATGCATTGCATTTTGTTAGTTTTATTAAAAACTGATATAACTTAAAGCATTGCATTTTGTTAGTTTTATTACAAACTGATATAACTTAAAGCATTGCATATGGTTAGTTTTATTAAAAACTGATATAACTTAAGGCATGGCATATGGTTAGTTTTATTAAAAACGGATATAACTCAATGCATTGCATTTTGTTAGTTTTATTAAAAACTGATATAACTTAAGGCATGGCATATGGTTAGTTTTATTACAAACTGATATAACTCAATGCATTGCATTTTGTTAGTTTTATTAAAAACTGATATAACTTAAGGCATGGCATATGGTTAGTTTTATTAAAAACTGATATAACTCAGTGCATTGCATTTTGTTAGTTTTATTAAAAACTGATATAACTTAAGGCATGGCATATGGTTAGTTTTATTAAAAACTGATATAACTCAGTGCATTGCATTTTGTTAGTTTTATTAAAAACTGATATAACTTAAAGCATTGCATTTTGTTAGTTTTAATACAAACTGATATAACTCAATGCATTGCATTTTGTTAGTTTTATTAAAAACTGATATAACTTAAAGCATTGCATTTTGTTAGTTTTATTACAAACTGATATAACTCAATGCATTGCATTTTGTTAGTTTTATTAAAAACTGATATAACTTAAAGCATTGCATATGGTTAGTTTTATTAAAAACTGATATAACTTAAGGCATGGCATATGGTTAGTTTTATTAAAAACGGATATAACTCAGTGCATTGCATTTTGTTAGTTTTATTAAAAACTGATATAACTTAAGGCATGGCATATGGTTAGATTTATTAAAAACGGATATAACTCAGTGCATTGCATTTTGTTAGTTTTATTAAAAACTGATATAACTTAAGGCATGGCATATGGTTAGTTTTATTAAAAACTGATATAACTCAGTGCATTGCATTTTGTTAGTTTTATTAAAAACTGATATAACTTAAAGCATTGCATATGGTTAGTTTTATTAAAAACTGATATAACTCAGTGCATTGCATATGGTTAGTTTTGTTACAAACTGATATAACTCAATGCATTGCATTTTGTTAGTTTTATTAAAAACTGATATAACTTAAAGCATTGCATATGGTTAGTTTTATTAAAAACTGATATAACTTAAAGCATTGCATTTTGTTAGTTTTATTACAAACTGATATAACTCAATGCATTGCATTTTGTTAGTTTTATTAAAAACTGATATAACTTAAAGCATTGCATATGGTTAGTTTTATTAAAAACTGATATAACTTAAAGCATTGCATTTTGTTAGTTTTATTACAAACTGATATAACTCAATGCATTGCATTTTGTTAGTTTTATTAAAAACTGATATAACTTAAAGCATTGCATTTTGTTAGTTTTATTACAAACTGATATAACTCAATGCATTGCATTTTGTTAGTTTTATTAAAAACTGATATAACTTAAAGCATTGCATATGGTTAGTTTTATTACAAACTGATATAACTCAATGCATTGCATTTTGTTAGTTTTATTAAAAACTGATATAACTTAAGGCATGGCATATGGTTAGTTTTATTAAAAACTGATATAACTCAGGTGCATTGCATTTTGTTAGTTTTATTAAAAACTGATATAACTTAAAGCATTGCATATGGTTAGTTTTATTAAAAACTGATATAACTTAAAGCATTGCATTTTGTTAGTTTTATTACAAACTGATATAACTCAATGCATTGCATTTTGTTAGTTTTATTAAAAACTGATATAACTTAAAGCATTGCATATGGTTAGTTTTATTAAAAACTGATATAACTCAGTGCATTGCATTTTGTTAGTTTTATTAAAAACTGATATAACTTAAAGCATTGCATATGGTTAGTTTTATTAAAAACTGATATAACTCAGTGCATTGCATATGGTTAGTTTTGTTACAAACTGATATAACTCAATGCATTGCATTTTGTTAGTTTTATTAAAAACTGATATAACTTAAAGCATTGCATATGGTTAGTTTTATTAAAAACTGATATAACTTAAAGCATTGCATTTTGTTAGTTTTATTACAAACTGATATAACTCAATGCATTGCATTTTGTTAGTTTTATTAAAAACTGATATAACTTAAAGCATTGCATATGGTTAGTTTTATTAAAAACTGATATAACTTAAAGCATTGCATTTTGTTAGTTTTATTACAAACTGATATAACTCAATGCATTGCATTTTGTTAGTTTTATTAAAAACTGATATAACTTAAAGCATTGCATTTTGTTAGTTTTATTACAAACTGATATAACTCAATGCATTGCATTTTGTTAGTTTTATTAAAAACTGATATAACTTAAAGCATTGCATATGGTTAGTTTTATTAAAAACTGATATAACTTAAAGCATTGCATTTTGTTAGTTTTATTACAAACTGATATAACTCAATGCATTGCATTTTGTTAGTTTTATTAAAAACTGATATAACTTAAAGCATTGCATATGGTTAGTTTTATTAAAAACGGATATAACTTAAAGCATTGCATTTTGTTAGTTTTATTACAAACTGATATAACTTAAGGCATGGCATATGGTTAGTTTTATTAAAAACGGATATAACTCAGTGCATTGCATTTTGTTAGTTTTATTAAAAACTGATATAACTTAAGGCATGGCATATGGTTAGATTTATTAAAAACGGATATAACTCAGTGCATTGCATTTTGTTAGTTTTATTAAAAACTGATATAACTTAAGGCATGGCATATGGTTAGTTTTATTAAAAACTGATATAACTCAGTGCATTGCATTTTGTTAGTTTTATTAAAAACTGATATAACTTAAAGCATTGCATATGGTTAGTTTTATTAAAAACTGATATAACTTAAAGCATTGCATATGGTTAGTTTTATTACAAACTGATATAACTCAATGCATTGCATTTTGTTAGTTTTATTAAAAACTGATATAACTTAAAGCATTGCATATGGTTAGTTTTATTAAAAACTGATATAACTTAAAGCATTGCATTTTGTTAGTTTTATTACAAACTGATATAACTCAATGCATTGCATTTTGTTAGTTTTATTAAAAACTGATATAACTTAAAGCATTGCATATGGTTAGTTTTATTAAAAACTGATATAACTTAAAGCATTGCATTTTGTTAGTTTTATTACAAACTGATATAACTCAATGCATTGCATTTTGTTAGTTTTATTAAAAACTGATATAACTCAATGCATTGCATTTTGTTAGTTTTATTAAAAACTGATATAACTTAAAGCATTGCATATGGTTAGTTTTATTACAAACTGATATAACTCAATGCATTGCATTTTGTTAGTTTTATTAAAAACTGATATAACTTAAGGCATGGCATATGGTTAGTTTTATTAAAAACTGATATAACTCAGTGCATTGCATTTTGTTAGTTTTATTTAAAACTGATATAACTTAAAGCATTGCATATGGTTAGTTTTATTAAAAACTGATATAACTTAAAGCATTGCATTTTGTTAGTTTTATTACAAACTGATATAACTCAATGCATTGCATTTTGTTAGTTTTATTAAAAACTGATATAACTCAATGCATTGCATTTTGTTAGTTTTATTAAAAACTGATATAACTTAAAGCATTGCATATGGTTAGTTTTATTACAAACTGATATAACTCAATGCATTGCATTTTGTTAGTTTTATTAAAAACTGATATAACTTAAGGCATGGCATATGGTTAGTTTTATTAAAAACTGATATAACTCAGTGCATTGCATTTTGTTAGTTTTATTTAAAACTGATATAACTTAAAGCATTGCATATGGTTAGTTTTATTAAAAACTGATATAACTTAAAGCATTGCATATGGTTAGTTTTATTACAAACTGATATAACTCAATGCATTGCATTTTGTTAGTTTTATTAAAAACTGATATAACTTAAAGCATTGCATATGGTTAGTTTTATTAAAAACTGATATAACTTAAAGCATTGCATTTTGTTAGTTTTATTACAAACTGATATAACTCAATGCATTGCATTTTGTTAGTTTTATTAAAAACTGATATAACTTAAAGCATTGCATATGGTTAGTTTTATTAAAAACTGATATAACTTAAAGCATTGCATTTTGTTAGTTTTATTACAAACTGATATAACTCAATGCATTGCATTTTGTTAGTTTTATTAAAAACTGATATAACTCAATGCATTGCATTTTGTTAGTTTTATTAAAAACTGATATAACTTAAAGCATTGCATATGGTTAGTTTTATTACAAACTGATATAACTCAATGCATTGCATTTTGTTAGTTTTATTAAAAACTGATATAACTTAAGGCATGGCATATGGTTAGTTTTATTAAAAACTGATATAACTCAGTGCATTGCATTTTGTTAGTTTTATTTAAAACTGATATAACTTAAAGCATTGCATATGGTTAGTTTTATTAAAAACTGATATAACTTAAAGCATTGCATTTTGTTAGTTTTATTACAAACTGATATAACTCAATGCATTGCATTTTGTTAGTTTTATTAAAAACTGATATAACTTAAAGCATTGCATTTTGTTAGTTTTATTACAAACTGATATAACTCAATGCATTGCATTTTGTTAGTTTTATTAAAAACTGATATAACTTAAAGCATTGCATATGGTTAGTTTTATTAAAAACTGATATAACTTAAGGCATGGCATATGGTTAGTTTTATTAAAAACGGATATAACTCAGTGCATTGCATTTTGTTAGTTTTATTAAAAACTGATATAACTTAAGGCATGGCATATGGTTAGATTTATTAAAAACGGATATAACTCAATGCATTGCATTTTGTTAGTTTTATTAAAAACTGATATAACTTAAGGCATGGCATATGGTTAGTTTTATTAAAAACTGATATAACTCAGTGCATTGCATTTTGTTAGTTTTATTACAAACTGATATAACTCAATGCATTGCATTTTGTTAGTTTTATTAAAAACTGATATAACTTAAAGCATTGCATTTTGTTAGTTTTATTACAAACTGATATAACTTAAAGCATTGCATATGGTTAGTTTTATTAAAAACTGATATAACTTAAGGCATGGCATATGGTTAGTTTTATTAAAAACGGATATAACTCAATGCATTGCATTTTGTTAGTTTTATTAAAAACTGATATAACTTAAGGCATGGCATATGGTTAGTTTTATTACAAACTGATATAACTCAATGCATTGCATTTTGTTAGTTTTATTAAAAACTGATATAACTTAAGGCATGGCATATGGTTAGTTTTATTAAAAACTGATATAACTCAGTGCATTGCATTTTGTTAGTTTTATTAAAAACTGATATAACTTAAAGCATTGCATATGGTTAGTTTTATTAAAAACTGATATAACTTAAAGCATTGCATTTTGTTAGTTTTATTACAAACTGATATAACTCAATGCATTGCATTTTGTTAGTTTTATTAAAAACTGATATAACTTAAAGCATTGCATTTTGTTAGTTTTATTACAAACTGATATAACTCAATGCATTGCATTTTGTTAGTTTTATTAAAAACTGATATAACTTAAAGCATTGCATATGGTTAGTTTTATTAAAAACTGATATAACTTAAGGCATGGCATATGGTTAGTTTTATTAAAAACGGATATAACTCAGTGCATTGCATTTTGTTAGTTTTATTAAAAACTGATATAACTTAAGGCATGGCATATGGTTAGATTTATTAAAAACGGATATAACTCAGTGCATTGCATTTTGTTAGTTTTATTAAAAACTGATATAACTTAAGGCATGGCATATGGTTAGTTTTATTAAAAACTGATATAACTCAGTGCATTGCATTTTGTTAGTTTTATTAAAAACTGATATAACTTAAAGCATTGCATATGGTTAGTTTTATTAAAAACTGATATAACTCAGTGCATTGCATATGGTTAGTTTTGTTACAAACTGATATAACTCAATGCATTGCATTTTGTTAGTTTTATTAAAAACTGATATAACTTAAAGCATTGCATATGGTTAGTTTTATTAAAAACTGATATAACTTAAAGCATTGCATTTTGTTAGTTTTATTACAAACTGATATAACTCAATGCATTGCATTTTGTTAGTTTTATTAAAAACTGATATAACTTAAAGCATTGCATATGGTTAGTTTTATTAAAAACTGATATAACTTAAAGCATTGCATTTTGTTAGTTTTATTACAAACTGATATAACTCAATGCATTGCATTTTGTTAGTTTTATTAAAAACTGATATAACTTAAAGCATTGCATTTTGTTAGTTTTATTACAAACTGATATAACTTAAGGCATGGCATATGGTTAGTTTTATTAAAAACTGATATAACTCAGGTGCATTGCATTTTGTTAGTTTTATTAAAAACTGATATAACTTAAAGCATTGCATATGGTTAGTTTTATTAAAAACTGATATAACTTAAAGCATTGCATTTTGTTAGTTTTATTACAAACTGATATAACTCAATGCATTGCATTTTGTTAGTTTTATTAAAAACTGATATAACTTAAAGCATTGCATATGGTTAGTTTTATTAAAAACTGATATAACTCAGTGCATTGCATTTTGTTAGTTTTATTAAAAACTGATATAACTTAAAGCATTGCATATGGTTAGTTTTATTAAAAACTGATATAACTCAGTGCATTGCATATGGTTAGTTTTGTTACAAACTGATATAACTCAATGCATTGCATTTTGTTAGTTTTATTAAAAACTGATATAACTTAAAGCATTGCATATGGTTAGTTTTATTAAAAACTGATATAACTTAAAGCATTGCATTTTGTTAGTTTTATTACAAACTGATATAACTCAATGCATTGCATTTTGTTAGTTTTATTAAAAACTGATATAACTTAAAGCATTGCATATGGTTAGTTTTATTAAAAACTGATATAACTTAAAGCATTGCATTTTGTTAGTTTTATTACAAACTGATATAACTCAATGCATTGCATTTTGTTAGTTTTATTAAAAACTGATATAACTTAAAGCATTGCATTTTGTTAGTTTTATTACAAACTGATATAACTCAATGCATTGCATTTTGTTAGTTTTATTAAAAACTGATATAACTTAAAGCATTGCATATGGTTAGTTTTATTACAAACTGATATAACTCAATGCATTGCATTTTGTTAGTTTTATTAAAAACTGATATAACTTAAGGCATGGCATATGGTTAGTTTTATTAAAAACTGATATAACTCAGTGCATTGCATTTTGTTAGTTTTATTAAAAACTGATATAACTTAAAGCATTGCATATGGTTAGTTTTATTAAAAACTGATATAACTTAAAGCATTGCATTTTGTTAGTTTTATTAAAAACTGATACAAATCAGTGCATTGCATTTTGTTAGTTTTATTAAAAACTGATATAAATCAGTGCATTGCATTTTGTTAGTTTTATTAAAAACTGATATAACTCAGTGCATTGCATTTTGTTAGTTTTATTAAAAACTGATATATCTCAGTGCATTGCATTTTGTTAGTTTTATTAAAAACTGATATAAATCAGTGCATTGCATTTTGTTAGTTTTATTAAAAACTGATATAACTCAGTGCATTGCATTTGGTTAGTTTTATTAAAAACTGATATAACTTAAAGCATTGCATATAGTTAGTTTTATTAAAAACGGATATAACTCAGTGCATTGCATTTTGTTAGTTTTATTAAAAACTGATATAACTTAAGGCATGGCATATGGTTAGTTTTATTAAAAACTGATATAACTCAGTGCATTGCATTTTGTTAGTTTTATTAAAAACTGATATAACTTAAAGCATTGCATATGGTTAGTTTTATTAATAACTGATATAACTCAGTGCATTGCATTTTGTTAGTTTTATTAAAAACTGATATAACTTAAAGCATTGCATATGGTTAGTTTTATTAAAAACGGATATAACTCAGTGCATTGCATTTTGTTAGTTTTATTAAAAACTGATATAACTTAAGGCATGGCATATGGTTAGTTTTATTAAAAACTGATATAACTCAGTGCATTGCATTTTGTTAGTTTTATTAAAAACTGATATAACTTAAAGCATTGCATATGGTTAGTTTTATTAAAAACTGATATAACTCAGTGCATTGCATTTTGTTAGTTTTATTAAAAACTGATATAACTTAAAGCATTGCATATGGTTAGTTTTATTAAAAACTGATATAACTTAAAGCATTGCATATGGTTAGTTTTATTAACAACGGATATAACTCAGTGCATTGCATTTTGTTAGTTTTATTGAAAACTGATATAACTTAAAGCATTGCATATGGTTAGTTTTATTAAAAACTGATATAACTCAGTGCATTGCATTTTGTTAGTTTTATTAAAAACTGATATAACTTAAAGCATTGCATATGGTTAGTTTTATTAAAAACTGATATAACTCAATGCATTAAATTTTGTTAGTTTTATTAAAAACTGATATAACTTAAAGCATTGCATATGGTTAGTTTCATTAAAAACTGATATAACTTAAAGCATTGCATATGGTTAGATTTATTAAAAACGGATATAACTCAGTGCATTGCATTTTGTTAGTTTTATTAAAAACTGATATAACTTAAGGCATGGCATATGGTTAGTTTTATTAAAAACTTATATAACTCAGTGCATTGCATTTTGTTAGTTTTATTAAAAACTGATATAACTTAAAGCATTGCATATGGTTAGTTTTATTAAAAACTGATATAACTCAGTGCATTGCATATGGTTAGTTTTATTAAAAACGGATATAACTCAGTGCATTGCATTTTGTTAGTTTTATTAAAAACTGATATATCTTAAAGCATTGCATATGGTTAGTTTTATTAAAAACTGATATAACTTAAAGCATTGCATATGGTTAGTTTCATTAAAAACTGATATAACTTAAAGCATTGCATATGGTTAGATTTATTAAAAACGGATATAACTCAGTGCATTGCATTTTGTTAGTTTTATTAAAAACTGATATAACTTAAGGCATGGCATATGGTTAGTTTTATTAAAAACTGATATAACTCAGTGCATTGCATTTTGTTAGTTTTATTAAAAACTGATATAACTTAAAGCATTGCATATGGTTAGTTTTATTAAAAACTGATATAACTCAATGCATTGCATTTTGTTAGTTTTATTAAAAACTGATATAACTTAAAGCATTGCATATGGTTAGATTTATTAAAAACGGATATAACTCAGTGCATTGCATTTTGTTAGTTTTATTAAAAACTGATATAACTTAAGGCATGGCATATGGTTAGTTTTATTAAAAACTGATATAACTCAGTGCATTGCATTTTGTTAGTTTTATTAAAAACTGATATATCTTAAAGCATTGCATATGGTTAGTTTTATTAAAAACTGATATAACTTAAAGCATTGCATATGGTTAGTTTCATTAAAAACTGATATAACTTAAAGCATTGCATATGGTTAGATTTATTAAAAACGGATATAACTCAGTGCATTGCATTTTGTTAGTTTTATTAAAAACTGATATAACTTAAGGCATGGCATATGGTTAGTTTTATTAAAAACTGATATAACTCAGTGCATTGCATATGGTTAGTTTTATTAAAAACTGATATAACTTAAAGCATTGCATATGGTTAGTTTTATTAAAAACTGATATAACTCAATGCATTGCATTTTGTTAGTTTTATTAAAAACTGATATAACTTAAAGCATTGCATATGGTTAGTTTTATTAAAAACTGATATAACTCAATGCATTGCATTTTGTTAGTTTTATTAAAAACTGATATAACTTAAAGCATTGCATATGGTTAGATTTATTAAAAACGGATATAACTTAAGGCATGGCATATGGTTAGTTTTATTAAAAACTGATATAACTTAAAGCATTGCATATGGTTAGTTTTATTAAAAACTGATATAACTCAATGCATTGCATTTTGTTAGTTTTATTAAAAACTGATATAACTTAAAGCATTGCATATGGTTAGTTTTATTAAAAACTGATATAACTCAATGCATTGCATTTTGTTAGTTTTATTAAAAACTGATATAACTTAAAGCATTGCATATGGTTAGTTTTATTAAAAACTGATATAACTCAATGCATTGCATATGGTTAGTTTTATTAAAAACTGATATAACTTAAAGCATTGCATATGGTTAGTTTTATTAAAAACTGATATAACTCAATGCATTGCATTTTGTTAGTTTTATTAAAAACTGATATAACTTAAAGCATTGCATATGGTTAGTTTTATTAAAAACTGATATAACTCAATGCATTGCATATGGTTAGTTTTATTAAAAACTGATATAACTCAATGCATTGCATATGGTTAGTTTTATTAAAAACTGATATAACTTAAGGCATGGCATATGGTTAGTTTTATTAAAAACTGATATAACTTAAAGCATTGCATATGGTTAGTTTTATTAAAAACTGATATAACTCAATGCATTGCATTTTGTTAGTTTTATTAAAAACTGATATAACTTAAAGCATTGCATATGGTTAGTTTTATTAAAAACTGATATAACTCAATGCATTGCATTTTGTTAGTTTTATTAAAAACTGATATAACTTAAAGCATTGCATATGGTTAGTTTTATTAAAAACTGATATAACTCAGTGCATTGCATATGGTTAGTTTTATTAAAAACTGATATAACTTAAAGCATTGCATATGGTTAGTTTTATTAAAAACTGATATAACTCAATGCATTGCATTTTGTTAGTTTTATTAAAAACTGATATAACTTAAAGCATTGCATATGGTTAGTTTTATTAAAAACTGATATAACTCAATGCATTGCATTTTGTTAGTTTTATTAAAAACTGATATAACTTAAAGCATTGCATATGGTTAGATTTATTAAAAACTGATATAACTTAAGGCATGGCATATGGTTAGTTTTATTAAAAACTGATATAACTCAGTGCATTGCATATGGTTAGTTTTATTAAAAACTGATATAACTTAAAGCATTGCATATGGTTAGTTTTATTAAAAACTGATATAACTCAATGCATTGTATTTTGTTAGTTTTATTAAAAACTGATATAACTTAAAGCATTGCATATGGTTAGTTTTATTAAAAACTGATATAACTCAATGCATTGCATTTTGTTAGTTTTATTAAAAACTGATATAACTTAAAGCATTGCATGTGGTTAGATTTATTAAAAACGGATATAACTCAGTGCATTGCATTTTGTTAGTTTTATTAAAAACTGATATAACTTAAGGCATGGCATATGGTTAGTTTTATTAAAAACTGATATAACTCAGTGCATTGCATTTTGTTAGTTTTATTAAAAACTGATATATCTTAAAGCATTGCATATGGTTAGTTTTATTAAAAACTGATATAACTTAAAGCATTGCATATGGTTAGTTTCATTAAAAACTGATATAACTTAAAGCATTGCATATGGTTAGATTTATTAAAAACGGATATAACTCAGTGCATTGCATTTTGTTAGTTTTATTAAAAACTGATATAACTTAAGGCATGGCATATGGTTAGTTTTATTAAAAACTGATATAACTCAGTGCATTGCATATGGTTAGTTTTATTAAAAACGGATATAACTCAGTGCATTGCATTTTGTTAGTTTTATTAAAAACTGATATATCTTAAAGCATTGCATATGGTTAGTTTTATTAAAAACTGATATAACTTAAAGCATTGCATATGGTTAGTTTCATTAAAAACTGATATAACTTAAAGCATTGCATATGGTTAGTTCTATTAAAAACTGATATAACTCAGTGCATTGCATATGGTTAGTTTTATTAAAAACGGATATAACTCAGTGCATTGCATTTTGTTAGTTTTATTAAAAACTGATATAACTTAAAGCATTGCATATGGTTAGTTTTATCAAAAACTGATATAACTCAATGCATTGCATTTTGTTAGTTTTATTAAAAACTGATATAACTTAAAGCATTGCATATGGTTAGTTTTATTAAAAACTGATATAACTCAGTGCATTGCATATGGTTAGTTTTATTAAAAACGGATATAACTCAGTGCATTGCATTTTGTTAGTTTTATTAAAAACTGATATAACTTAAAGCATTGCATATGGTTAGTTTTATTAAAAACTGATATAACTCAGTGCATTGCATTTTGTTAGTTTTATTGAAAACCGATATAACTCAGTGCATTGCATTTTGTTAGTTTTATTAAAAACTGATATAACTTAAAGCATTGCATATGGTTAGTTTTATTAAAAACGGATATAACTCAGTGCATTGCATTTTGTTAGTCTTATTAAAAACTGATATAACTTAAAGCATTGCATATGGTTAGTTTTATTAAAAACTGACATAACTCAGTTCTTTGCATTTTGTTAGTTTTATTAAAAACTGATATAACTTAAAGCATTGCATATGGTTAATTTTATTAAAAACTGATATAACTCAATACATTGCATTTTGTTAGTTTTATTAAAAACTGATATAACTTAAAGCATTGCATATGGTTAGTTTTATTAAAAACTGATATAACTCAGTGCATTGCATATGGTTAGTTTTATTAAAAACGGATATAGCTCAGTGCATTGCATTTTGTTAGTTTTATTAAAAACTGATATAACTTAAAGCATTGCATATGGTTAGTTTTATTAAAAACGGATATAACTCAGTGCATTGCATTTTGTTAGTTTTATTAAAAACTGATATATCTTAAAGCATTGCATATGGTTAGTTTTATTAAAAACTGATATAACTTAAAGCATTGCATATGGTTAGTTTCATTAAAAACTGATATAACTTAAAGCATTGCATATGGTTAGATTTATTAAAAACGGATATAACTCAGTGCATTGCATTTTGTTAGTTTTATTAAAAACTGATATAACTTAAGGCATGGCATATGGTTAGTTTTATTAAAAACTGATATAACTCAGTGCATTGCATTTTGTTAGTTTTATTAAAAACTGATATAACTTAAAGCATTGCATATGGTTAGTTTTATTAAAAACTGATATAACTCAATGCATTGCATTTTGTTAGTTTTATTAAAAACTGATATAACTTAAAGCATTGCATATGGTTAGTTCTATTAAAAACTGATATAACTCAGTGCATTGCATATGGTTAGTTTTATTAAAAACGGATATAACTCAGTGCATTGCATTTTGTTAGTTTTATTAAAAACTGATATAACTTAAAGCATTGCATATGGTTAGTTTTATCAAAAACTGATATAACTCAATGCATTGCATTTTGTTAGTTTTATTAAAAACTGATATAACTTAAAGCATTGCATATGGTTAGTTTTATTAAAAACTGATATAACTCAGTGCATTGCATATGGTTAGTTTTATTAAAAACGGATATAACTCAGTGCATTGCATTTTGTTAGTTTTATTAAAAACTGATATAACTTAAAGCATTGCATATGGTTAGTTTTATTAAAAACTGATATAACTCAGTGCATTGCATTTTGTTAGTTTTATTGAAAACCGATATAACTCAGTGCATTGCATTTTGTTAGTTTTATTAAAAACTGATATAACTTAAAGCATTGCATATGGTTAGTTTTATTAAAAACGGATATAACTCAGTGCATTGCATTTTGTTAGTCTTATTAAAAACTGATATAACTTAAAGCATTGCATATGGTTAGTTTTATTAAAAACTGATATAACTCAGTGCATTGCATATGGTTAGTTTTATTAAAAACGGATATAACTCAGTGCATTGCATTTTGTTAGTTTTATTAAAAACTGATATAACTTAAAGCATTGCATATGGTTAGTTTTATTAAAAACTGATATAACTCAGTGCATTGCATTTTGTTAGTTTTATTGAAAACCGATATAACTCAGTGCATTGCATTTTGTTAGTTTTATTAAAAACTGATATAACTTAAAGCATTGCATATGGTTAGTTTTATTAAAAACGGATATAACTCAGTGCACTGCATTTTGTTAGTCTTATTAAAAACTGATATAACTTAAAGCATTGCATATGGTTAGATTTATTAAAAACTGATATAACTTAAGGCATGGCATATGGTTAGTTTTATTAAAAACTGATATAACTCAGTGCATTGCATATGGTTAGTTTTATTAAAAACTGATATAACTTAAAGCATTGCATATGGTTAGTTTTATTAAAAACTGATATAACTCAATGCATTGCATTTTGTTAGTTTTATTAAAAACTGATATAACTTAAAGCATTGCATATGGTTAGTTTTATTAAAAACTGATATAACTCAATGCATTGCATTTTGTTAGTTTTATTAAAAACTGATATAACTTAAAGCATTGCATGTGGTTAGATTTATTAAAAACGGATATAACTCAGTGCATTGCATTTTGTTAGTTTTATTAAAAACTGATATAACTTAAGGCATGGCATATGGTTAGTTTTATTAAAAACTGATATAACTCAGTGCATTGCATTTTGTTAGTTTTATTAAAAACTGATATATCTTAAAGCATTGCATATGGTTAGTTTTATTAAAAACTGATATAACTTAAAGCATTGCATATGGTTAGTTTCATTAAAAACTGATATAACTTAAAGCATTGCATATGGTTAGATTTATTAAAAACGGATATAACTCAGTGCATTGCATTTTGTTAGTTTTATTAAAAACTGATATAACTTAAGGCATGGCATATGGTTAGTTTTATTAAAAACTGATATAACTCAGTGCATTGCATATGGTTAGTTTTATTAAAAACGGATATAACTCAGTGCATTGCATTTTGTTAGTTTTATTAAAAACTGATATATCTTAAAGCATTGCATATGGTTAGTTTTATTAAAAACTGATATAACTTAAAGCATTGCATATGGTTAGTTTCATTAAAAACTGATATAACTTAAAGCATTGCATATGGTTAGATTTATTAAAAACGGATATAACTCAGTGCATTGCATTTTGTTAGTTTTATTAAAAACTGATATAACTTAAGGCATGGCATATGGTTAGTTTTATTAAAAACTGATATAACTCAGTGCATTGCATTTTGTTAGTTTTATTAAAAACTGATATAACTTAAAGCATTGCATATGGTTAGTTTTATTAAAAACTGATATAACTCAATGCATTGCATTTTGTTAGTTTTATTAAAAACTGATATAACTTAAAGCATTGCATATGGTTAGTTCTATTAAAAACTGATATAACTCAGTGCATTGCATATGGTTAGTTTTATTAAAAACGGATATAACTCAGTGCATTGCATTTTGTTAGTTTTATTAAAAACTGATATAACTTAAAGCATTGCATATGGTTAGTTTTATCAAAAACTGATATAACTCAATGCATTGCATTTTGTTAGTTTTATTAAAAACTGATATAACTTAAAGCATTGCATATGGTTAGTTTTATTAAAAACTGATATAACTCAGTGCATTGCATATGGTTAGTTTTATTAAAAACGGATATAACTCAGTGCATTGCATTTTGTTAGTTTTATTAAAAACTGATATAACTTAAAGCATTGCATATGGTTAGTTTTATTAAAAACTGATATAGCTCAGTGCATTGCATTTTGTTAGTTTTATTGAAAACCGATATAACTCAGTGCATTGCATTTTGTTAGTTTTATTAAAAACTGATATAACTTAAAGCATTGCATATGGTTAGTTTTATTAAAAACGGATATAACTCAGTGCATTGCATTTTGTTAGTCTTATTAAAAACTGATATAACTTAAAGCATTGCATATGGTTAGTTTTATTAAAAACTGATATAACTCAGTTCTTTGCATTTTGTTAGTTTTATTAAAAACTGATATAACTTAAAGCATTGCATATGGTTAATTTTATTAAAAACTGATATAACTCAATACATTGCATTTTGTTAGTTTTATTAAAAACTGATATAACTTAAAGCATTGCATATGGTTAGTTTATTAAAAACTGATATAACTCAGTGCATTGCATATGGTTAGTTTTATTAAAAACGGATATAGCTCAGTGCATTGCATTTTGTTAGTTTTATTAAAAACTGATATAACTTAAAGCATTGCATATGGTTAGTTTTATTAAAAACGGATATAACTCAGTGCATTGCATTTTGTTAGTTTTATTAAAAACTGATATATCTTAAAGCATTGCATATGGTTAGTTTTATTAAAAACTGATATAACTTAAAGCATTGCATATGGTTAGTTTCATTAAAAACTGATATAACTTAAAGCATTGCATATGGTTAGATTTATTAAAAACGGATATAACTCAGTGCATTGCATTTTGTTAGTTTTATTAAAAACTGATATAACTTAAGGCATGGCATATGGTTAGTTTTATTAAAAACTGATATAACTCAGTGCATTGCATTTTGTTAGTTTTATTAAAAACTGATATAACTTAAAGCATTGCATATGGTTAGTTTTATTAAAACTGATATAACTCAATGCATTGCATTTTGTTAGTTTTATTAAAAACTGATATAACTTAAAGCATTGCATATGGTTAGTTCTATTAAAAACTGATATAACTCAGTGCATTGCATATGGTTAGTTTTATTAAAAACGGATATAACTCAGTGCATTGCATTTTGTTAGTTTTATTAAAAACTGATATAACTTAAAGCATTGCATATGGTTAGTTTTATCAAAAACTGATATAACTCAATGCATTGCATTTTGTTAGTTTTATTAAAAACTGATATAACTTAAAGCATTGCATATGGTTAGTTTTATTAAAAACTGATATAACTCAGTGCATTGCATATGGTTAGTTTTATTAAAAACGGATATAACTCAGTGCATTGCATTTTGTTAGTTTTATTAAAAACTGATATAACTGAAAGCATTGCATATGGTTAGTTTTATTAAAAACTGATATAACTCAGTGCATTGCATTTTGTTAGTTTTATTGAAAACCGATATAACTCAGTGCATTGCATTTTGTTAGTTTTATTAAAAACTGATATAACTTAAAGCATTGCATATGGTTAGTTTTATTAAAAACGGATATAACTCAGTGCATTGCATTTTGTTAGTCTTATTAAAAACTGATATAACTTAAAGCATTGCATATGGTTAGTTTTATTAAAAACTGATATAACTCAGTTCTTTGCATTTTGTTAGTTTTATTAAAAACTGATATAACTTAAAGCATTGCATATGGTTAATTTTATTAAAAACTGATATAACTCAATACATTGCATTTTGTTAGTTTTATTAAAAACTGATATAACTTAAAGCATTGCATATGGTTAGTTTTATTAAAAACTGATATAACTCAGTGCATTGCATATGGTTAGTTTTATTAAAAACGGATATAGCTCAGTGCATTGCATTTTGTTAGTTTTATTAAAAACTGATATAACTTAAAGCATTGCATATGGTTAGTTTTATTAAAAACGGATATAACTCAGTGCATTGCATTTTGTTAGTTTTATTAAAAACTGATATAACTTAAAGCATTGCATATGGTTAGTTTTATTAAAAACTGATATAACTAAGTGCATTGCATATGGTAAGTTTTATTAAAAACTGATATAACTCAATGCATTGCATTTTGTTAGTTTTATTAAAAACTGATATAACTTAAAGCATTGCATATGGTTAGTTTTATTAAAAACTGATATAACTCAGTGCATTGCATATGGTTAGTTTTATTAAAAACGGATATAACTCAGTGCATTGCATTTTGTTAGTTTTATTAAAAACTGATATAACTTAAAGGCATTGCATATGGTTAGTTTTATTAAAAACTGATATAACTCAGTGCATTGCATTTTGTTAGTTTTATTAAAAACTGATATAACTTAAAGAATTGCATATGGTTAGTTTTATTAAAAACTGATATAACTCAGTGCATTGCATATGGTTAGTTTTATTAAAAACGGATATAACTCAGTGCATTGAATTTTGTTAGTTTTATTAAAAACTGATATAACTTAAAGCATTGCATATGGTTAGTTTTATCAAAAACTGATATAACTCAATGCATTGCATTTTGTTAGTTTTATTAAAAACTGATATAACTTAAAGCATTGCATATGGTTAGTTTTATTAAAAACGGATATAACTCAGTGCATTGCATTTTGTTAGTTTTATTAAAAACTGATATAACTTAAAGCATTGCATTTTGGTTAGTTTTATTAAAAACTGATATAACTTAAGGCATGGCATATGGTTAGTTTAATAAAAACTGATATAACTCAGTGCATTGCATATGGTTAGTTTTACTAAAAACGGATATAACTCACTGCATTGCATTTTGTTAGTTTTATTAAAAACTGATATAACTTAAAGCATTGCATATGGTTAGTTTTATTAAAAAACTGATATAAACTCAGTGCATTGCATATGGTTAGTTTTGTTAAAAACGGATATAACTCAGTGCATTGCATTTTGTTAGTTTTATTAAAAACTGATATAACTCAGTGCATTGCATATGGTTAGTTTTATTAAAAACTGATATAATTTAAAGCATTGCATATGGTTAGTTTTATTAAAAACTGATATAACTCAATGCATTGCATTTTGTTAGTTTTATTAAAAAGTGATATAACTTAAAGCATTGCATATGGTTAGTTTTATTAAAAATTGATATAACTCAGTGCATTGCATTTTGTTAGTTTTATTAAAAACTGATATAACTTAAAGCATTACATATGGTTAGTTTTATTAAAAACCGATATAACTCAGTGCATTGCATTTTGCTAGTTTTATTAAAAACTGATATAACTTAAAGCATTGCATATGGTTAATTTTATTAAAAACGGATATAACTCAGTGCATTGCATTTTGTTAGTCTTATTAAAAACTGATATAACTTAAGGCATGGCATATGGTTAGTTTTATTAAAAACTGATATAACTCAGTGCATTGCATATGGTTAGTTTTACTAAAAACGGATATAACTCACTGAATTGCATTTTGTTAGTTTTATTAAAAAGTGATATAACTTAAAGCATTGCATATGGTTAGTTTTATTAAAAATTGATATAACTTAAAGCATTGCATATGGTTAGTTTTATTAAAAACTGATATAACTCAGTGCATTGCATTTTGTTAGTTTTATTGAAAACCGATATAACTCAGTGCATTGCATTTTGTTAGTTTTATTAAAAACTGATATAACTTAAAGCATTGCATATGGTTAGTTTTATTAAAAACGGATATAACTCAGTGCATTGCATTTTGTTAGTCTTATTAAAAACTGATATAACTTAAAGCATTGCATATGGTTAGTTTTATTAAAAACTGATATAACTCAGTTCTTTGCATTTTGTTAGTTTTATTAAAAACTGATATAACTTAAAGCATTGCATATGGTTAATTTTATTAAAAACTGATATAACTCAATACATTGCATTTTGTTAGTTTTATTAAAAACTGATATAACTTAAAGCATTGCATATGGTTAGTTTTATTAAAAACTGATATAACTCAGTGCATTGCATATGGTTAGTTTTATTAAAAACGGATATAGCTCAGTGCATTGCATTTTGTTAGTTTTATTAAAAACTGATATAACTTAAAGCATTGCATATGGTTAGTTTTATTAAAAACGGATATAACTCAGTGCATTGCATTTTGTTAGTTTTATTAAAAAACTGATATAACTTAAAGCATTGCATATGGTTAGTTTTATTAAAAACTGATATAACTAAGTGCATTGCATATGGTAAGTTTTATTAAAAACTGATATAACTCAATGCATTGCATTTGTTAGTTTTATTAAAAACTGATATAACTTAAAGCATTGCATATGGTTAGTTTTATTAAAAACTGATATAACTCAGTGCATTGCATATGGTTAGTTTTATTAAAAACGGATATAACTCAGTGCATTGCATTTTGTTAGTTTTATTAAAAACTGATATAACTTAAAGCATTGCATATGGTTAGTTTTATTAAAAACTGATATAACTCAGTGCATTGCATTTTGTTAGTTTTATTAAAAACTGATATAACTTAAAGAATTGCATATGGTTAGTTTTATTAAAAACTGATATAACTCAGTGCATTGCATATGGTTAGTTTTATTAAAAACGGATATAACTCAGTGCATTGAATTTTGTTAGTTTTATTAAAAACTGATATAACTTAAAGCATTGCATATGGTTAGTTTTATTAAAAACTGATATAACTCAGTGCATTGCATTTTGTTAGTTTTATTAAAAAACTGATATAACTTAAAGCATTGCATATGGTTAGTTTTATTAAAAACTGATATAACTCAATGCATTGCATTTTGTTAGTTTTATTAAAACTGATATAACTTAAAGCATTGCATATGGTTAGTTCTATTAAAACTGATATAACTCAGTGCATTGCATATGGTTAGTTTTATTAAAAACGGATATAACTCAGTGCATTGCATTTTGTTAGTTTTATTAAAAAACTGATATAACTTAAAGCATTGCATATGGTTAGTTTTATCAAAAACTGATATAACTCAATGCATTGCATTTTGTTAGTTTTATTAAAAACTGATATAACTTAAAGCATTGCATATGGTTAGTTTTATTAAAAACTGATATAACTCAGTGCATTGCATATGGTTAGTTTTATTAAAAACGGATATAACTCAGTGCATTGCATTTTGTTAGTTTTATTAAAAACTGATATAACTTAAAGCATTGCATATGGTTAGTTTATTAAAAACTGATATAACTCAGTGCATTGCATTTTGTTAGTTTTATTGAAAACCGATATAACTCAGTGCATTGCATTTTGTTAGTTTTATTAAAAACTGATATAACTTAAAGCATTGCATATGGTTAGTTTTATTAAAAACTGATATAACTCAGTGCATTGCATTTTGTTAGTTTTATTAAAAACTGATATAACTTAAAGCATTGCATATGGTTAGTTTTATTAAAAACGGATATAACTCAGTGCATTGCATTTTGTTAGTTTTATTAAAAACTGATATAACTTAAAGCATTGCATATGGTTAGTTTTATTAAAAACTGATATAACTAAGTGCATTGCATATGGTAAGTTTTATTAAAAAACTGATATAACTCAATGCATTGCATTTGTTAGTTTTATTAAAAACTGATATAACTTAAAGCATTGCATATGGTTAGTTTTATTAAAAACTGATATAACTCAGTGCATTGCATATGGTTAGTTTTATTAAAAACGGATATACTCAGTGCATTGCATTTTGTTAGTTTTATTAAAAACTGATATAACTTAAAGCATTGCATATGGTTAGTTTTATTAAAAACTGATATAACTCAGTGCATTGCATTTTTGTTAGTTTTATTAAAAACTGATATAACTTAAAGAATTGCATATGGTTAGTTTTATTAAAAACTGATATAACTCAGTGCATTGCATATGGTTAGTTTTATTAAAAACGGATATAACTCAGTGCATTGAATTTTGTTAGTTTTATTAAAAACTGATATAACTTAAAGCATTGCATATGGTTAGTTTTATCAAAAACTGATATAACTCAATGCATTGCATTTTGTTAGTTTATTAAAAACTGATATAACTTAAAGCATTGCAATATGGTTAGTTTTATTAAAAACGGATATAACTCAGTGCATTGCATTTTGTTAGTTTTATTAAAAACTGATATAACTTAAAGCATTGCATTTTGTTAGTTTTATTAAAAACTGATATAACTTAAGGCATGGCATATGGTTAGTTTTAATAAAAACTGATATAACTCAGTGCATTGCATATGGTTAGTTTTACTAAAAACGGATATAACTCACTGCATTGCATTTTGTTAGTTTTATTAAAAACTGATATAACTTAAAGCATTGCATATGGTTAGTTTTATTAAAAACTGATATAACTCAGTGCATTGCATATGGTTAGTTTTGTTAAAAACGGATATAACTCAGTGCATTGCATTTTGTTAGTTTTATTAAAAACTGATATAACTCAGTGCATTGCATATGGTTAGTTTTATTAAAAACTGATATAATTTAAAGCATTGCATATGGTTAGTTTTATTAAAAACTGATATAACTCAATGCATTGCATTTTGTTAGTTTTATTAAAAAGTGATATAACTTAAAGCATTGCATATGGTTAGTTTTATTAAAAATTGATATAACTCAGTGCATTGCATTTTGTTAGTTTTATTAAAAACTGATATATCTTAAAGCATTACATATGGTTAGTTTTATTAAAAACCGATATAACTCAGTGCATTGCATTTTGTTAGTTTTATTAAAAACTGATATAACTTAAAGCATTGCATATGGTTAATTTTATTAAAAACGGATATAACTCAGTGCATTGCATTTTGTTAGTCTTATTAAAAACTGATATAACTTAAGGCATGGCATATGGTTAGTTTTATTAAAAACTGATATAACTCAGTGCATTGCATATGGTTAGTTTTACTAAAAACGGATATAACTCACTGAATTGCATTTTGTTAGTTTTATTAAAAAGTGATATAACTTAAAGCATTGCATATGGTTAGTTTTATTAAAAATTGATATAACTCAGTGCATTGCATTTTGTTAGTTTTATTAAAAACTGATATAACTTAAAGCATTACATATGGTTAATTTTATTAAAAACCGATATAACTCAGTGCATTGCATTTTGTTAGTTTTATTAAAAACTGATATAACTTAAAGCATTGCATATGGTTAGTTTTATTAAAAATTGATATAACTCAGTGCATTGCATTTTGTTAGTTTTATTAAAAACTGATATAACTTAAAGCATTACATATGGTTAGTTTTATTAAAAACCGATATAACTCAGTGCATTGCATTTTGTTAGTTTTATTAAAAACTGATATAACTTAAAGCATTGCATATGGTTAGTTTTATTAAAAACGGATATAACTCAGTGCATTGCATTTTGTTAGTCTTATTAAAAACTGATATAACTTAAGGCATGGCATATGGTTAGTTTTATTAAAAACTGATATAACTCAGTGCATTGCATATGTTTAGTTTTACTAAAAACGGATATAACTCACTGCATTGCATTTTGTTAGTTTTATTAAAAAGTGATATAACTTAAAGCATTGCATATGGTTAGTTTTATTAAAAATTGATATAACTCAGTGCATTGCATTTTGTTAGTTTTATTAAAAACTGATATAACTTAAAGCATTACATATGGTTAGTTTTATTAAAAACCGATATAACTCAGTGCATTGCATTTTGTTAGTTTTATTAAAAACTGATATAACTTAAAGCATTACATATGGTTAGTTTTATTAAAAACCGATATAACTCAGTGCATTGTATTTTGTTAGTTTTATTAAAAACTGATATAACTTAAAGCATTGCATATGGTTAATTTTATTAAAAACTGATATAACTCAATGCATTGCATTTTGTTAGTTTTATTAAAAACTGATATAACTTAAGGCATGGCATATGGTTAGTTTTATTAAAAACTGATATAACTCAGTGCATTGCATATGGTTAGTTTTACTAAAAACGGATATAACTCACTGCATTGCATTTTGTTAGTTTTATTAAATATATCAGTTTTAAAGCGTTGCATATGGTTAGTTTTATTAAAAACTGATATAACTCAGTGCATTGCATATGGTTAGTTTTGTTAAAAACGGATATAACTCAGTGCATTGCATTTTGTTAGTTTTATTAAAAACTGATATAACTCAGTGCATTGCATATGGTTAGTTTTATTAAAAACTGATATAATTTAAAGCATTGCATATGGTTAGTTTTATTAAAAACTGATATAACTCAATGCATTGCATTTTGTTAGTTTTATTAAAAAGTGATATAACTTAAAGCATTGCATATGGTTAGTTTTATTAAAAATTGATATAACTCAGTGCATTGCATTTTGTTAGTTTTATTAGAAACTGATATAACTTAAAGCATTACATATGGTTAGTTTTATTAAAAACCGATATAACTCAGTGCATTGCATTTTGTTAGTTTTATTAAAAACGGATATAACTCAATGCATTGCATTTTGTTAGTTTTATTAAAAACTGATATAACTTAAAGCATTGCATATGGTTAGTTTTATTAAAAACTGATATAACTCAGTGCATTGCATATGGTTAGTTTTATTAAAAACGGATATAACTCAGTGCATTGCATTTTGTTAGTTTTATTAAAAACTGATATAACTTAAAGCATTGCATATGGTTAGTTTTATTAAAAACGGATATAACTCAGTGCATTGCATTTTGTTAGTTTTATTAAAAACTGATATAACTTAAAGCATTGCATATGGTTAGTTTTATTAAAAACTGATATAACTCAGTGCATTGCATATGGTAAGTTTTACTAAAAACTGATATAACTCAATGCATTGCATTTTGTTAGTTTTATTAAAAACTGATATAACTTAAAGCATTGCATATGGTTAGTTTTATTAAAAACTGATATAACTCAGTGCATTGCATATGGTTAGTTTTATTAAAAACGGATATAACTCAGTGCATTGCATTTTGTTAGTTTTATTAAAAACTGATATAACTTAAAGCATTGCATATGGTTAGTTTTATTAAAAACTGATATAACTCAGTGCATTGCATTTTGTTAGTTTTATTAAAAACTGATATAACTTAAAGAATTGCATATGGTTAGTTTTATTAAAAACTGATATAACTCAGTGCATTGCATATGGTTAGTTTTATTAAAAACGGATATAACTCAGTGCATTGCATTTTGTTAGTTTTATTAAAAACTGATATAACTTAAAGCATTGCATATGGTTAGTTTTATTAAAAACGGATATAACTCAGTGCATTGCATTTTAATAGTTTTATTAAAAACTGATATAACTTAAAGCATTGCATTTTGTTAGTTTTATTAAAAACTGATATAACTTAAAGCCATGCATATGGTTAGTTTTATTAAAAACTGATATAACTCAGTGCATTGCATATGGTTAGTTTTATTAAAAACTGATATAACTTAAAGCATTGCATATGGTTAGTTTTATTAAAAACTGATATAACTCAATGCATTGCATTTTGTTAGTTTTATTAAAAACTGATATAACTCAGTGCATTGCATTTTGTTAGTTTTATTAAAAACTGATATAACTTAAGGCATTGCATATGGTTAGTTTTATTAAAAACTGATATAACTCAGTGCATTGCATATGGTTAGTTTTATTAAAAACTGATATAACTTAAAGCATTGCATATGGTTAGTTTTATTAAAAACTGATATAACTCAATGCATTGCATTTTGTTAGTTTTATTAAAAACTGATATAACTTAAAGCATTGCATATGGTTAGTTTTATTAAAAACTGATATAACTCAGTGCATTGCATTTTAATAGTTTTATTAAAAACTGATATAACTTAAAGCATTGCATTTTGTTAGTTTTATTAAAAACTGATATAACTTAAAGCCATGCATATGGTTAGTTTTATTAAAAACTGATATAACTCAGTGCATTGCATATGGTTAGTTTTATTAAAAACTGATATAACTTAAAGCCATGCATATGGTTAGTTTTATTAAAAACTGATATAACTCAGTGCATTGCATTTTAATAGTTTTATTAAAAACTGATATAACTTAAAGCATTGCATTTTGTTAGTTTTATTAAAAACTGATATAACTTAAAGCCATGCATATGGTTAGTTTTATTAAAAACTGATATAACTCAGTGCATTGCATATGGTTAGTTTTATTAAAAACTGATATAACTTAAAGCATTGCATTTTGTTAGTTTTATTAAAAACTGATATAACTTAAAGCCATGCATATGGTTAGTTTTATTAAAAACTGATATAACTCAGTGCATTGCATTTTGTTAGTTTTATTAAAAACTGATATAACTTAAAGCATTGCATATGGTTAGTTTTATTAAAAACTGATATAACTCAATGCATTGCATTTTGTTAGTTTTATTAAAAACTGATATAACTTAAAGCATTGCATATGGTTAGTTTTATTAAAAACTGATATAACTCAGTGCATTGCATTTTAATAGTTTTATTAAAAACTGATATAACTTAAAGCATTGCATTTTGTTAGTTTTATTAAAAACTGATATAACTTAAAGCCATGCATATGGTTAGTTTTATTAAAAACTGATATAACTCAGTGCATTGCATATGGTTAGTTTTATTAAAAACTGATATAACTTAAAGCATTGCATTTTGTTAGTTTTATTAAAAACTGATATAACTTAAAGCCATGCATATGGTTAGTTTTATTAAAAACTGATATAACTCAGTGCATTGCATTTTGTTAGTTTTATTAAAAACTGATATAACTTAAAGCATTGCATATGGTTAGTTTTATTAAAAACTGATATAACTCAATGCATTGCATTTTGTTAGTTTTATTAAAAACTGATATAACTTAAAGCATTGCATATGGTTAGTTTTATTAAAAACTGATATAACTCAGTGCATTGCATATGGTTAGTTTTATTAAAAACTGATATAACTTAAAGCATTGCATTTTGTTAGTTTTATTAAAAACTGATATAACTTAAAGCCATGCATATGGTTAGTTTTATTAAAAACTGATATAACTCAGTGCATTGCATATGGTTAGTTTTATTAAAAACTGATATAACTTAAAGCATTGCATTTTGTTAGTTTTATTAAAAACTGATATAACTTAAAGCCATGCATATGGTTAGTTTTATTAAAAACTGATATAACTCAGTGCATTGCATATGGTTAGTTTTATTAAAAACTGATATAACTCAGTGCATTGCATTTTGTTAGTTTTATTAAAAACTGATATAACTTAAAGCATTGCATATGGTTAGTTTTATTAAAAACTGATATAACTCAATGCATTGCATTTTGTTAGTTTTATTAAAAACTGATATAACTTAAAGCCATGCATATGGTTAGTTTTATTAAAAACTGATATAACTCAGTGCATTGCATTTTGTTAGTTTTATTAAAAACTGATATAACTTAAAGCATTGCATATGGTTAGTTTTATTAAAAACTGATATAACTCAATGCATTGCATTTTGTTAGTTTTATTAAAAACTGATATAACTTAAAGCATTGCATATGGTTAGTTTTATTAAAAACTGATATAACTCAGTGCATTGCATATGGTTAGTTTTATTAAAAACTGATATAACTTAAAGCATTGCATTTTGTTAGTTTTATTAAAAACTGATATAACTTAAAGCCATGCATATGGTTAGTTTTATTAAAAACTGATATAACTCAGTGCATTGCATATGGTTAGTTTTATTAAAAACTGATATAACTCAGTGCATTGCATTTTGTTAGTTTTATTAAAAACTGATATAACTTAAAGCATTGCATATGGTTAGTTTTATTAAAAACTGATATAACTCAATGCATTGCATTTTGTTAGTTTTATTAAAAACTGATATAACTTAAAGCCATGCATATGGTTAGTTTTATTAAAAACTGATATAACTCAGTGCATTGCATTTTGTTAGTTTTATTAAAAACTGATATAACTTAAAGCATTGCATATGGTTAGTTTTATTAAAAACTGATATAACTCAATGCATTGCATTTTGTTAGTTTTATTAAAAACTGATATAACTTAAAGCATTGCATATGGTTAGTTTTATTAAAAACTGATATAACTCAGTGCATTGCATATGGTTAGTTTTATTAAAAACTGATATAACTTAAAGCATTGCATTTTGTTAGTTTTATTAAAAACTGATATAACTTAAAGCCATGCATATGGTTAGTTTTATTAAAAACTGATATAACTCAGTGCATTGCATTTTGTTAGTTTTATTAAAAACTGATATAACTTAAAGCATTGCATATGGTTAGTTTTATTAAAAACTGATATAACTCAATGCATTGCATTTTGTTAGTTTTATTAAAAACTGATATAACTTAAAGCCATGCATATGGTTAGTTTTATTAAAAACTGATATAACTCAGTGCATTGCATTTTTTTAGTTTTATTAAAAACTGATATAACTTAAAGCATTGCATATGGTTAGTTTTATTAAAAACTGATATAACTCAGTGCATTGCATATGGTTAGTTTTATTAAAAACTGATATAACTTAAAGCATTGCATTTTGTTAGTTTTATTAAAAACTGATATAACTTAAAGCCATGCATATGGTTAGTTTTATTAAAAACTGATATAACTCAGTGCATTGCATTTTGTTAGTTTTATTAAAAACTGATATAACTTAAAGCATTGCATATGGTTAGTTTTATTAAAAACTGATATAACTCAATGCATTGCATTTTGTTAGTTTTATTAAAAACTGATATAACTTAAAGCCATGCATATGGTTAGTTTTATTAAAAACTGATATAACTCAGTGCATTGCATTTTGTTAGTTTTATTAAAAACTGATATAACTTAAAGCATTGCATATGGTTAGTTTTATTAAAAACTGATATAACTCAATGCATTGCATTTTGTTAGTTTTATTAAAAACTGATATAACTTAAAGCATTGCATATGGTTAGTTTTATTAAAAACTGATATAACTCAATGCATTGCATTTTGTTAGTTTTATTAAAAACTGATATAACTTAAAGCCATGCATATGGTTAGTTTTATTAAAAACTGATATAACTCAGTGCATTGCATTTTGTTAGTTTTATTAAAAACTGATATAACTTAAAGCATTGCATATGGTTAGTTTTATTAAAAACTGATATAAATCAATGCATTGCATTTTGTTAGTTTTATTAAAAACTGATATAACTTAAAGCCATGCATATGGTTAGTTTTATTTAAAACTGATATAACTCAGTGCATTGCATTTTGTTAGTTTTATTAAAAACTGATATAACTTAAAGCATTGCATATGGTTAGTTTTATTAAAAACTGATATAACTCAGTGCATTGCATATGGTTAGTTTTATTAAAAACTGATATAACTTAAAGCATTGCATATGGTTAGTTTTATTAAAAACTGATATAACTCAGTGCATTGCATATGGTTAGTTTTATTAAAAACTGATATAACTTAAAGCATTGCATATGGTTAGTTTTATTAAAAACTGATATAACTCAATGCATTGCATTTTGTTAGTTTTATTAAAAACTGATATAACTTAAAGCATTGCATATGGTTAGTTTTATTAAAAACTGATATAACTCAGTGCATTGCATATGGTTAGTTTTATTAAAAACTGATATAACTTAAAGCATTGCATATGGTTAGTTTTATTAAAAACTGATATAACTCAGTGCATTGCATTTTGTTAGTTTTATTAAAAACTGATATAACTTAAAGCATTGCATATGGTTAGTTTTATTAAAAACTGATATAACTCAGTGCATTGCATATGGTTAGTTTTATTAAAAACTGATATAACTTAAAGCATTGCATATGGTTAGTTTTATTAAAAACTGATATAACTCAGTGCATTGCATATGGTTAGTTTTATTAAAAACTGATATAACTTAAAGCATTGCATATGGTTAGTTTTATTAAAAACTGATATAACTCAGTGCATTGCATATGGTTAGTTTTATTAAAAACTGATATAACTTAAAGCATTGCATATGGTTAGTTTTATTAAAAACTGATATAACTCAGTGCATTGCATATGGTTAGTTTTATTAAAAACTGATATAACTTAAAGCATTGCATATGGTTAGTTTTATTAAAAACTGATATAACTCAGTGCATTGCATTTTGTTAGTTTTATTAAAAACTGATATAACTTAAAGCATTGCATATGGTTAGTTTTATTAAAAACTGATATAACTCAATGCATTGCATTTTGTTAGTTTTATTAAAAACTGATATAACTTAAAGCCATGCATATGGTTAGTTTTATTAAAAACTGATATAACTCAGTGCATTGCATTTTGTTAGTTTTATTAAAAACTGATATAACTGAAAGCATTGCATATGGTTAGTTTTATTAAAAACTGATATAACTCAATGCATTGCATTTTGTTAGTTTTATTAAAAACTGATATAACTCAGTGCATTGCATATGGTTAGTTTTATTAAAAACTGATATAACTCAATGCATTGCATTTTGTTAGTTTTATTAAAAACTGATATAACTTAAATCCATGCATATGGTTAGTTTTATTAAAAACTGATATAACTCAGTGCATTGCATTTTGTTAGTTTTATTAAAAACTGATATAACTTAAAGCATTGCATATGGTTAGTTTTATTAAAAACTGATATAACTCAATGCATTGCATTTTGTTAGTTTTATTAAAAACTGATATAACTTAAAGCATTGCATATGGTTAGTTTTATTAAAAACTCATATAACTCAATGCATTGCATTTTGTTAGTTTTATTAAAAACTGATATAACTTAAAGCCATGCATATGGTTAGTTTTATTAAAAACTGATATAACTCAGTGCATTGCATTTTGTTAGTTTTATTAAAAACTGATATAACTTAAAGCATTGCATATGGTTAGTTTTATTAAAAACTGATATAACTCAGTGCATTGCATATGGTTAGTTTTATTAAAAACTGATATAACTTAAAGCATTGCATTTTGTTAGTTTTATTAAAAACTGATATAACTTAAAGCCATGCATATGGTTAGTTTTATTAAAAACTGATATAACTCAGTGCATTGCATTTTGTTAGTTTTATTAAAAACTGATATAACTTAAAGCATTGCATATGGTTAGTTTTATTAAAAACTGATATAACTCAATGCATTGCATTTTGTTAGTTTTATTAAAAACTGATATAACTTAAAGCCATGCATATGGTTAGTTTTATTAAAAACTGATATAACTCAGTGCATTGCATTTTGTTAGTTTTATTAAAAACTGATATAACTTAAAGCATTGCATATGGTTAGTTTTATTAAAAACTGATATAACTCAATGCATTGCATTTTGTTAGTTTTATTAAAAACTGATATAACTTAAAGCATTGCATATGGTTAGTTTTATTAAAAACTGATATAACTCAGTGCATTGCATATGGTTAGTTTTATTAAAAACTGATATAACTTAAAGCATTGCATTTTGTTAGTTTTATTAAAAACTGATATAACTTAAAGCCATGCATATGGTTAGTTTTATTAAAAACTGATATAACTCAGTGCATTGCATATGGTTAGTTTTATTAAAAACTGATATAACTTAAAGCATTGCATTTTGTTAGTTTTATTAAAAACTGATATAACTTAAAGCCATGCATATGGTTAGTTTTATTAAAAACTGATATAACTCAGTGCATTGCATTTTGTTAGTTTTATTAAAAACTGATATAACTTAAAGCATTGCATATGGTTAGTTTTATTAAAAACTGATATAACTCAATGCATTGCATTTTGTTAGTTTTATTAAAAACTGATATAACTTAAAGCCATGCATATGGTTAGTTTTATTAAAAACTGATATAACTCAGTGCATTGCATATGGTTAGTTTTATTAAAAACTGATATAACTTAAAGCATTGCATTTTGTTAGTTTTATTAAAAACTGATATAACTTAAAGCCATGCATATGGTTAGTTTTATTAAAAACTGATATAACTCAGTGCATTGCATTTTGTTAGTTTTATTAAAAACTGATATAACTTAAAGCATTGCATATGGTTAGTTTTATTAAAAACTGATATAACTCAATGCATTGCATTTTGTTAGTTTTATTAAAAACTGATATAACTTAAAGCATTGCATATGGTTAGTTTTTTTAAAAACTGATATAACTCAGTGCATTGCATTTTAATAGTTTTATTAAAAACTGATATAACTTAAAGCATTGCATTTTGTTAGTTTTATTAAAAACTGATATAACTTAAAGCCATGCATATGGTTAGTTTTATTAAAAACTGATATAACTCAGTGCATTGCATATGGTTAGTTTTATTAAAAACTGATATAACTTAAAGCATTGCATTTTGTTAGTTTTATTAAAAACTGATATAACTTAAAGCCATGCATATGGTTAGTTTTATTAAAAACTGATATAACTCAGTGCATTGCATTTTGTTAGTTTTATTAAAAACTGATATAACTTAAAGCATTGCATATGGTTAGTTTTATTAAAAACTGATATAACTCAATGCATTGCATTTTGTTAGTTTTATTAAAAACTGATATAACTTAAAGCATTGCATATGGTTAGTTTTATTAAAAACTGATATAACTCAGTGCATTGCATTTTAATAGTTTTATTAAAAACTGATATAACTTAAAGCATTGCATTTTGTTAGTTTTATTAAAAACTGATATAACTTAAAGCCATGCATATGGTTAGTTTTATTAAAAACTGATATAACTCAGTGCATTGCATATGGTTAGTTTTATTAAAAACTGATATAACTTAAAGCCATGCATATGGTTAGTTTTATTAAAAACTGATATAACTCAGTGCATTGCATTTTAATAGTTTTATTAAAAACTGATATAACTTAAAGCATTGCATTTTGTTAGTTTTATTAAAAACTGATATAACTTAAAGCCATGCATATGGTTAGTTTTATTAAAAACGGATATAACTCAGTGCATTGCATTTTAATAGTTTTATTAAAAACTGATATAACTTAAAGCATTGCATTTTGTTAGTTTTATTAAAAACTGATATAACTTAAAGCCATGCATATGGTTAGTTTTATTAAAAACTGATATAACTCAGTGCATTGCATATGGTTAGTTTTATTAAAAACTGATATAACTTAAAGCATTGCATATGGTTAGTTTTATTAAAAACTGATATAACTCAATGCATTGCATTTTGTTAGTTTTATTAAAAACTGATATAACTCAGTGCATTGCATTTTGTTAGTTTTATTAAAAACTGATATAACTTAAGGCATTGCATATGGTTAGTTTTATTAAAAACTGATATAACTCAGTGCATTGCATATGGTTAGTTTTATTAAAAACTGATATAACTTAAAGCATTGCATATGGTTAGTTTTATTAAAAACTGATATAACTCAATGCATTGCATTTTGTTAGTTTTATTAAAAACTGATATAACTCAGTGCATTGCATTTTAATAGTTTTATCAAAAACTGATATAACTCAATGCATTGCATTTTGTTAGTTTTATTAAAAACTGATATAACTTAAAGCATTGCATATGGTTAGTTTTATTAAAAACGGATATAACTCAGTGCATTGCATTTTAATAGTTTTATTAAAAACTGATATAACTTAAAGCATTGCATTTTGTTAGTTTTATTAAAAACTGATATAACTTAAAGCCATGCATATGGTTAGTTTTATTAAAAACTGATATAACTCAGTGCATTGCATATGGTTAGTTTTATTAAAAACTGATATAACTTAAAGCATTGCATATGGTTAGTTTTATTAAAAACTGATATAACTCAATGCATTGCATTTTGTTAGTTTTATTAAAAACTGATATAACTCAGTGCATTGCATTTTGTTAGTTTTATTAAAAACTGATATAACTTAAGGCATTGCATATGGTTAGTTTTATTAAAAACTGATATAACTCAGTGCATTGCATTTTGTTAGTTTTATTAAAAACTGATACAACTCACTGCCTTGCATTTTGTTAGTTTTATTAAAAACTGATATAACTCAGTGCATTGCATATGGTTAGTTTTATTAAAAACGGATATAACTCAGTGCATTGCATTTTGTTAGTTTTATTAAAAACTGATATAACTTAAAGCATTGCATATGGTTAGTTTTGTTAAAAACGGATATAACTCAGTGCATTGCATTTTGTTAGTTTTATTAAAAACTGATATAACTCAGTGCATTGCATATGGTTAGTTTTATTAAAAACTGATATAATTTAAAGCATTGCATATGGTTAGTTTTATTAAAAACTGATATAACTCAATGCATTGCATTTTGTTAGTTTTATTATAAAGTGATATAACTTAAAGCATTGCATATGGTTAGTTTTATTAAAAATTGATATAACTCAGTGCATTGCATTTTGTTAGTTTTATTAAAAACTGATATAACTTAAAGCATTACATATGGTTAGTATTATTAAAAACCGATATAACTCAGTGCATTGCATTTTGTTAGTTTTATTAAAAACTGATATAACTTAAAGCATTGCATATGGTTAGTTTTATTAAAAACGGATATAACTCAGTGCATTGCATTTTGTTAGTCTTATTAAAAATTGATATAACTTAAAGCATTGCATATGGTTAGTTTTATTAAAAACTGATATAACTCAGTGCATTGCATTTTGTTAGTCTTATTAAAAACTGATATAACTTAAAGCATTGCATATGGTTAATTTTATTAAAAACTGATATAACTCAATGCATTGCATTTTGTTAGTTTTATTAAAAACTGATATAACTTAAAGCATTGCATATGGTTAGTTTTATTAAAAACTGATATAACCCAGTGCATTGCATTTTGTTAGTTTTATTAAAAACTGATATAACTTAAGGCATGGCATATGGTTAGTTTTATTAAAAACTGATATAACTCAGTGCATTGCATATGGTTAGTTTTACTAAAAACGGATATAACTCACTGCATTGCATTTTGTTAGTTTTATTAAAAACTGATATAACTTAAAGCATTGCATATGGTTAGTTTTATTAAAAACTGATATAACTCAGTGCATTGCATATGGTTAGTTTTGTTAAAAACGGATATAACTCAGTGCATTGCATTTTGTTAGTTTTATTAAAAACTGATATAACTCAGTGCATTGCATATGGTTAGTTTTATTAAAAACTGATATAATTTAAAGCATTGCATATGGTTAGTTTTATTAAAAACTGATATAACTCAATGCATTGCATTTTGTTAGTTTTATTAAAAATTGATATAACTTAAAGCATTGCATATGGTTAGTTTTATTAAAAATTGATATAACTCAGTGCATTGCATTTTGTTAGTTTTATTAAAAACTGATATAACTTAAAGCATTACATATGGTTAGTTTTATTAAAAACCGATATAACTCAGTGCATTGCATTTTGTTAGTTTTATTAAAAACTGATATAACTTAAAGCATTGCATATGGTTAGTTTTATTAAAAACGGATATAACTCAGTGCATTGCATTTTGTTAGTCTTATTAAAAACTGATATAACTTAAAGCATTGCATATGGTTAGTTTTATTAAAAACTGATATAACTCAGTGCATTGCATTTTGTTAGTCTTATTAAAAACTGATATAACTTAAAGCATTGCATATGGTTAATTTTATTAAAAACGGATATAACTCAGTGCATTGCATTTTGTTAGTTTTATTAAAAACTGATATAACTTAAAGCATTGCATATGGTTAGTTTTATTAAAAACTGATATAACTTAAAGCATTGCATTTTGTTAGTTTTATTAAAAACTGATATAACTTAAAGCATTGCATATGGTTAGTTTTATTAAAAACTGATATAACTCAGTGCATTGCATATGGTTAGTTTTATTAAAAACGGATATAACTCAGTGCATTGCATTTTGTTAGTTTTATTAAAAACTGATATAACTCAGTGCATTGCATTTTGTTAGTTTTATTAAAAACTGATATAATTTAAAGCATTGCATATGGTTAGTTTTATTAAAAATTGATATAACCCAGTGCATTGCATTTTGTTAGTTTTATTAAAAACTGATATAACTTAAAGCATTGCATATGGTTAGTTTTATTAAAAACGGATATAACTCAGTGCATTGCATTTTGTTAGTTTTATTAAAAACTGATATAACTTAAAGCATTGCATATGGTTAGTTTTATTAAAAACTGATATAACTTAAAGCATTGCATTTTGTTAGTTTTATTAAAAACTGATATAACTTAAAGCATTGCATATGGTTAGTTTTATTAAAAACTGATATAACTCAGTGCATTGCATATGGTTAGTTTTATTAAAAACGGATATAACTCAGTGCATTGCATTTTGTTAGTTTTATTAAAAACTGATATAACTCAGTGCATTGCATATGGTTAGTTTTATTAAAAACGGATATAACTCAGTGCATTGCATTTTGTTAGTTTTATTAAAAACTGATATAACTTAAAGCATTGCATATGGTTAGTTTTATTAAAAACTGATATAACTTAAAGCATTGCATTTTGTTAGTTTTATTAAAAACTGATATAACTTAAAGCATTGCATATGGTTAGTTTTATTAAAAACTGATATAACTCAGTGCATTGCATATGGTTAGTTTTATTAAAAACGGATATAACTCAGTGCATTGCATATGGTTAGTTTTATTAAAAACTGATATAACTCAGTGCATTGCATATGGTTAGTTTTATTAAAAACGGATATAACTCAGTGCATTGCATATGGTTAGTTTTATTAAAAACGGATATAACTCAGTGCATTGCATTTTGTTAGTTTTATTAAAAACTGATATAACTTAAAGCCATGCATATGGTTAGTTTTATTAAAAACTGATATAACTCAGTGCATTGCATATGGTTAGTTTTATTAAAAACTGATATAACTTAAAGCATTGCATATGGTTAGTTTTATTAAAAACTGATATAACTCAATGCATTGCATTTTGTTAGTTTTATTAAAAACTGATATAACTTAAAGCATTGCATGTGGTTAGTTTTATTAAAAACTGATATAACTCAGTGCATTGCATTTTGTTAGTTTTATTAAAAACTGATATAACTTAAAGCATTACATATGGTTAGTTTTATTAAAAACTGATATAACTTAAAGCATTGCATATGGTTAGTTTTATTAAAGACGGATATAACTCAGTGCATTGCATTTTGTTAGTTTTATTAAAAACTGATATAACTTAAAGCATTGCATATGGTTAGTTTTATTAAAAACTGATATAACTCAATGCATTGCATTTTGTTAGTTTTATTAAAAACTGATATAACTTAAAGCATTGCATATGGTTAGTTTTATTAAAAACTGATATAACCCAGTGCATTGCATTTTGTTAGTTTTATTAAAAACTGATATAACTTAAAGCATTGCATATGGTTAGTTTTATTAAAAACGGATATAACTCAGTGCATTGCATTTTGTTAGTTTTATTAAAAACTGATATAACTTAAAGCATTGCATATGGTTAGTTTTATTAAAAACTGATATAACTTAAAGCATTGCATTTTGTTAGTTTTATTAAAAACTGATATAACTTAAAGCATTGCATATGGTTAGTTTTATTAAAAACTGATATAACTCAGTGCATTGCATATGGTTAGTTTTATTAAAAACGGATATAACTCAGTGCATTGCATTTTGTTAGTTTTATTAAAAACTGATATAACTCAGTGCATTGCATTTTGTTAGTTTTATTAAAAACTGATATAATTTAAAGCATTGCATATGGTTAGTTTTATTAAAAATTGATATAACTCAGTGCATTGCATTTTGTTAGTTTTATTAAAAACTGATATAACTTAAAGCATTGCATATGGTTAGTTTTATTAAAAACTGATATAACTTAAAGCATTGCATTTTGTTAGTTTTATTAAAAACTGATATAACTTAAAGCATTACATATGGTTAGTTTTATTAAAAACCGATATAACTCAGTGCATTGCATTTTGTTAGTTTTATTAAAAACTGATATAACTTAAAGCATTGCATATGGTTAGTTTTATTAAAAACGGATATAACTCAGTGCATTGCATTTTGTTAGTCTTATTAAAAACTGATATAACTTAAAGCATTGCATATGGTTAGTTTTATTAAAAACTGATATAACTCAGTGCATTGCATTTTGTTAGTCTTATTAAAAACTGATATAACTTAAAGCATTGCATATGGTTAATTTTATTAAAAACTGATATAACTCAATGCATTGCATTTTGTTAGTTTTATTAAAAACTGATATAACTTAAAGCATTACATATGGTTAGTATTATTAAAAACCGATATAACTCAGTGCATTGCATTTTGTTAGTTTTATTAAAAACTGATATAACTTAAAGCATTGCATATGGTTAGTTTTATTAAAAACGGATATAACTCAGTGCATTGCATTTTGTTAGTCTTATTAAAAACTGATATAACTTAAAGCATTGCATATGGTTAGTTTTATTAAAAACTGATATAACTCAGTGCATTGCATTTTGTTAGTCTTATTAAAAACTGATATAACTTAAAGCATTGCATATGGTTAATTTTATTAAAAACTGATATAACTCAATGCATTGCATTTTGTTAGTTTTATTAAAAACTGATATAACTTAAAGCATTGCATATGGTTAGTTTTATTAAAAACTGATATAACCCAGTGCATTGCATTTTGTTAGTTTTATTAAAAACTGATATAACTTAAGGCATGGCATATGGTTAGTTTTATTAAAAACTGATATAACTCAGTGCATTGCATATGGTTAGTTTTACTAAAAACGGATATAACTCACTGCATTGCATTTTGTTAGTTTTATTAAAAACTGATATAACTTAAAGCATTGCATATGGTTAGTTTTATTAAAAACTGATATAACTCAGTGCATTGCATATGGTTAGTTTTGTTAAAAACGGATATAACTCAGTGCATTGCATTTTGTTAGTTTTATTAAAAACTGATATAACTCAGTGCATTGCATATGGTTAGTTTTATTAAAAACTGATATAATTTAAAGCATTGCATATGGTTAGTTTTATTAAAAACTGATATAACTCAATGCATTGCATTTTGTTAGTTTTATTAAAAATTGATATAACTTAAAGCATTGCATATGGTTAGTTTTATTAAAAATTGATATAACTCAGTGCATTGCATTTTGTTAGTTTTATTAAAAACTGATATAACTTAAAGCATTACATATGGTTAATTTTATTAAAAACCGATATAACTCAGTGCATTGCATTTTGTTAGTTTTATTAAAAACTGATATAACTTAAAGCATTGCATATGGTTAGTTTTATTAAAAACGGATATAACTCAGTGCATTGCATTTTGTTAGTCTTATTAAAAACTGATATAACTTAAAGCATTGCATATGGTTAGTTTTATTAAAAACTGATATAACTCAGTGCATTGCATTTTGTTAGGCTTATTAAAAACTGATATAACTTAAAGCATTGCATATGGTTAATTTTATTAAAAACTGATATAACTCAATGCATTGCATTTTGTTAGTTTTATTAAAAACTGATATAACTTAAAGCATTGCATATGGTTAGTTTTATTAAAAACTGATATAACCCAGTGCATTGCATTTTGTTAGTTTTATTAAAAACTGATATAACTTAAAGCATTGCATATGGTTAGTTTTATTAAAAACGGATATAACTCAGTGCATTGCATTTTGTTAGTTTTATTAAAAACTGATATAACTTAAAGCATTGCATATGGTTAGTTTTATTAAAAACTGATATAACTCAGTGCATTGCATTTTGTTAGTTTTATTAAAAACTGATATAACTTAAAGCATTGCATATGGTTAGTTTTATTAAAAACTGATATAACTCAGTGCATTGCATATGGTTAGTTTTATTAAAAACGGATATAACTCAGTGCATTGCATTTTGTTAGTTTTATTAAAAACTGATATAACTTAAAGCATTGCATATGGTTAGTTTTATTAAAAACTGATATAACTCAGTGCATTGCATTTTGTTAGTTTTATTAAAAACTGATATAACTTAAAGCATTGCATATGGTTAGTTTTATTAAAAACGGATATAACTCAGTGCATTGCATTTTGTTAGTTTTATTAAAAACTGATATAACTTAAAGCATTGCATATGGTTAGTTTTATTAAAAACTGATATAACTCAGTGCATTGCATTTTGTTAGTTTTATTAAAAACTGATATAACTTAAAGCATTGCATATGGTTAGTTTTATTAAAAACTGATATAACTCAATGCATTGCATTTTGTTAGTTTTATTAAAAACTGATATAACTTAAAGCATTGCATATGGTTAGTTTTATTAAAAACTGATATAACTTAAAGCATTGCATATGGTTAGTTTTGTTAAAAACGGATATTACTCAGTGCATTGCATTTTGTTAGTTTTATTTAAAACTGATATAACTCAGTGCATTGCATTTTGTTAGTTTTATTAAAAACTGATATAACTTAAGGCATGGCATATGGTTAGTTTTATTAAAAACTGATATAACTCAGTGCATTGCATATGGTTAGTTTTACTAAAAACGGATATAACTCACTGCATTGCATTTTGTTAGTTTTATTAAAAACTGATATAACTTAAAGCATTGCATATGGTTAGTTTTATTAAAAACTGATATAATTCAGTGCATTGCATATGGTTAGTTTTGTTAAAAACGGATATAACTCAGTGCATTGCATTTTGTTAGTTTTATTAAAAACTGATATAACTTAAAGCATTGCATATGGTTAGTTTTATTAAAAACGGATATAACTCAGTGCATTGCATTTTGTTAGTTTTATTAAAAACTGATATAACTTAAAGCATTGCATATGGTTTGTTTTATTAAAAACTGAAATAACTCAGTGTATTGCATTTTGTTAGTTTTATTAAAAACTGATATAACTTAAAGCATTGCATATGGATAGTTTTATTAAAAACTGATATAACTCAATGCATTGCATTTTGTTAGTTTTATTAAAAACTGATATAACTTAAAGCATTGCATATGGTTAGTTTTATTAAAAACTGATATAACTCAATGCATTGCATTTTGTTAGTTTTATTAAAAACTGATATAACTTAAAGCATTGCATATGGTTAGTTTTATTAAAAACTGATATAACTCAGTGCATTGCATTTTGTTAGTTTTATTAAAAACTGATATAACTTAAAGCATTGCATATGGTTAGTTTTATTAAAAACTGATATAACTCAGTGCATTGCATTTTGTTAGTTTTATTAAAAACTGATATAACTTAAGGCATGGCATATGGTTAGTTTTATTAAAAACTGATATAACTCAGTGCATTGCATATGGTTAGTTTTACTAAAAACGGATATAACTCAGTGCATTGCATTTTGTTAGTTTTATTAAAAACTGATATAACTTAAAGCATTGCATATGGTTAGTTTTATTAAAAACTGATATAACTCAGTGCATTGCATTTTGTTAGTTTTATTAAAAACTGATATAACTTAAAGCATTGCATATGGTTAGTTTTATTAAAAACTGATATAACTCAATGCATTGCATTTTGTTAGTTTTATTAAAAACTGATATAACTCAATGCATTGCAGTTTGTTAGTTTTATTAAAAACTGATATAACTTAAAGCATTGCATATGGTTAGTTTTATTAAAAACTGATATAACTCAGTGCATTGCATATGGTTAGTTTTATTAAAAACGGATATAACTCAGTGCATTGCATTTTGTTAGTTTTATTAAAAACTGATATAACTTAAGGCATTGCATTTTGTTAGTTTTATTAAAAACTGATATAACTCAATGCATTGCAGTTTGTTAGTTTTATTAAAAACTGATATAACTTAAAGCATTGCATATGGTTAGTTTTATTAAAAACTGATATAACTCAATGCATTGCATTTTGTTAGTTTTATTAAAAACTGATATAACTCAATGCATTGCAGTTTGTTAGTTTTATTAAAAACTGATATAACTTAAAGCATTGCATATGGTTAGTTTTATTAAAAACTGATATAACTCAGTGCATTGCATATGGTTAGTTTTATTAAAAACTGATATAACTCAGTGCATTGCATTTTGTTAGTTTTATTAAAAACTGATATAACTTAAAGCATTGCATATGGTTAGTTTTATTAAAAACTGATATAACTCAGTGCATTGCATTTTGTTAGTTTTATTAAAAACTGATATAACTTAAAGCATTGCATATGGTTAGTTTTATTAAAAACTGATATAACTTAAAGCATTGCATATGGTTAGTTTTATTAAAAACGGATATAACTCAGTGCATTGCATTTTGTTAGTTTTATTAAAAACTGATATAACTTAAAGCATTGCATATGGTTAGTTTTATTAAAAACTGATATAACTCAGTGCATTGCATTATGTTAGTTTTATTAAAAACTGATATAACTTAAAGCATTGCATATGGTTAGTTTTATTAAAAACTGATATAACTTAAAGCATCGCATATGGTTAGTTTTATTAAAAACGGATATAACTCAGTGCATTGCATTTTGTTAGTTTTATTAAAAACTGATATAACTTAAAGCATTGCATATGGTTAGTTTTATTAAAAACTGATATAACTCAGTGCATTGCATTTTGTTAGTTTTATTAAAAACTGATATAACTTAAAGCATTGCATATGGTTAGTTTTATTAAAAACTGATATAACTCAGTGCATTGCATTTTGTTAGTTTTATTAAAAACTGATATAACTCAGTGCATTGCATTTTGTTAGTTTTATTAAAAACTGATATAACTTAAAGCATTGCATATGGTTAGTTTTATTAAAAACTGATATAACTCAATGCATTGCATTTTGTTAGTTTTATTAAAAACTGATATAACTTAAAGCATTGCATATGGTTAGTTTTATTAAAAACTGATATAACTCAGTGCATTGTATATGGTTAGTTTTATTCAAAACGGATATAACTCAGTGCATTGCATTTTGTTAGTTTTATTAAAAACTGATATAACTTAAAGCATTGCATATGGTTAGTTTTATTAAAAACTGATATAACTCAATGCATTGCATTTTGTTAGTTTTATTAAAAACTGATATAACTTAAAGCATTGCATATGGTTAGTTTTATTAAAAACTGATATAACTCAGTGCATTGCATATGGTTAGTTTTATTAAAAACGGATATACCTCAGTGCATTGCATTTTGTTAGTTTTATTAAAAACTGATATAACTTAAGGCATGGCATATGGTTAGTTTTATTAAAAACTGATATAACTCAGTGCATTGCATATGGTTAGTTTTACTAAAAACGGATATAACTCAGTGCATTGCATTTTGTTAGTTTTATTAAAAACTGATATAACTTAAAGCATTGCATATAGTTAGTTTTATTAAAAACTGATATAACTCAGTGCATTGCATTTTGCCAGTTTTATTAAAAACTGATACAACTCACTGCATTGCATATGGTTAGTTTTATTAAAAACTGATATAACTCAATGCATTGCATTTTGTTAGTTTTATTAAAAACTGATATAACTCAATGCATTGCATTTTGTTAGTTTTATTAAAAACTGATATAACTTAAAGCATTGCATATGGTTAGTTTTGTTAAAAACTGATATAACTCAGTGCATTGCATATGGTTAGTTTTATTAAAAACGGATATAACTCAGTGCATTGCATTTTGTTAGTTTTATTAAAAACTGATATAACTTAAGGCATGGCATATGGTTAGTTTTATTAAAAACTGATATAACTCAGTGCATTGCATTTTGTTAGTTTTATTAAAAACTGATATAACTTAAAGCATTGCATATGGTTAGTTTTATTAAAAACTGATATAACTCAGTGCATTGCATTTTGTTAGTTTTATTAAAAACTGATATAACTTAAAGCATTGCATATGGTTAGTTTTATTAAAAACTGATATAACTTAAAGCATTGCATATGGTTAGTTTTATTAAAAACGGATATAACTCAGTGCATTGCATTTTGTTAGTTTTATTAAAAACTGATATAACTTAAAGCATTGCATATGGTTAGTTTTATTAAAAACTGATATAACTCAGTGCATTGCATTATGTTAGTTTTATTAAAAACTGATATAACTTAAAGCATTGCATATGGTTAGTTTTATTAAAAACTGATATAACTCAGTGCATTGCATTATGTTAGTTTTATTAAAAACTGATATAACTTAAAGCATTGCATATGGTTAGTTTTATTAAAAACTGATATAACTCAGTGCATTGCATATGGTTAGTTTTATTAAAAACTGATATAACTCAGTGCATTGCATTTTGTTAGTTTTATTAAAAACTGATATAACTTAAAGCATTGCATATGGTTAGTTTTATTAAAAACTGATATAACTCAATGCATTGCATTTTGTTAGTTTTATTAAAAACTGATATAACTTAAAGCATTGCATATGGTTAGTTTTATTAAAAACTGATATAACTCAGTGCATTGTATATGGTTAGTTTTATTCAAAACGGATATAACTCAGTGCATTGCATTTTGTTAGTTTTATTAAAAACTGATATAACTTAAAGTATTGCATATGGTTAGTTTTACTAAAAACTGATATAACTCAGTGCATTGCATTTTGTTAGTTTTATTAAAAACTGATATAACTTAAAGCATTGCATATGGTTAGTTTTATTAAAAACTGATATAACTCAATGCATTGCATTTTGTTAGTTTTATTAAAAACTGATATAACTTAAAGCATTGCATATGGTTAGTTTTATTAAAAACTGATATAACTCAGTGCATTGCATATGGTTAGTTTTATTAAAAACGGATATACCTCAGTGCATTGCATTTTGTTAGTTTTATTAAAAACTGATATAACTTAAAGCATTGCATATGGTTAGTTTTATCAAAAACTGATATAACTCAATGCATTGCATTTTGTTAGTTTTATTAAAAACTGATATAACTTAAAGCATTGCATATGGTTAGTTTTATTAAAAACTGATATAACTCAGCGCATTGCATATGGTTAGTTTTATTAAAAACGGATATAACTCAGTGCATTGCATTTTGTTAGTTTTATTAAAAACTGATATAACTTAAAGCATTGCATATGGTTAGTTTTATTAAAAACTGATATAACTCAGTGCATTGCATTTTGTTAGTTTTATTAAAAACTGATATAACTTAAAGCATTGCATATGGTTAGTTTTATTAAAAACTGATATAACTCAGTGCATTGCATTTGGTTAGTTTTATTAAAAACTGATATAACTTAAAGCATTACATATGGTTTGTTTTATTAAAAACTGATATAACTCAGTGTATTGCATTTTGTTAGTTTTATTAAAAACTGATATAACTTAAAGCATTGCATATGGATAGTTTTATTAAAAACTGATATAACTCAATGCATTGCATTTTGTTAGTTTTATTAAAAACTGATATAACTTAAAGCATTGCATATGGTTAGTTTTATTAAAAACTGATATAACTCAATGCATTGCATTTTGTTAGTTTTATTAAAAACTGATATAACTTAAAGCATTGCATATGGTTAGTTTTATTAAAAACTGATATAACTCAATGCATTGCATTTTGTTAGTTTTATTAAAAACTGATATAACTTAAAGCATTGCATATGGTTAGTTTTATTAAAAACTGATATAACTTAAAGCATTACATATGGTTTGTTTTATTAAAAACTGATATAACTCAGTGTATTGCATTTTGTTAGTTTTATTAAAAACTGATATAACTTAAAGCATTGCATATGGATAGTTTTATTAAAAACTGATATAACTCAATGCATTGCATTTTGTTAGTTTTATTAAAAACTGATATAACTTAAAGCATTGCATATGGTTAGTTTTATTAAAAACTGATATAACTCAATGCATTGCATTTTGTTAGTTTTATTAAAAACTGATATAACTTAAAGCATTGCATATGGTTAGTTTTATTAAAAACTGATATAACTTAAAGCATTGCATATGGATAGTTTTATTAAAAACTGATATAACTCAATGCATTGCATTTTGTTAGTTTTATTAAAAACTGATATAACTTAAAGCATTGCATATGGTTAGTTTTATTAAAAACTGATATAACTCAATGCATTGCATTTTGTTAGTTTTATTAAAAACTGATATAACTTAAAGCATTGCATATGGTTAGTTTTATTAAAAACTGATATAACTCAGTGCATTGCATTTTGTTAGTTTTATTAAAAACTGATATAACTTAAGGCATGGCATATGGTTAGTTTTATTAAAAACTGATATAACTCAGTGCATTGCATTTTGTTAGTTTTATTAAAAACTGATATAACTTAAGGCATGGCATATGGTTAGTTTTATTAAAAACTGATATAACTCAGTGCATTGCATATGGTTAGTTTTACTAAAAACGGATATAACTTAGTGCATTGCATTTTGTTAGTTTTATTAAAAACTGATATAACTTAAAGCATTGCATATGGTTAGTTTTATTAAAAACTGATATAACTCAGTGCATTGCATTTTGTTAGTTTTATTAAAAACTGATATAACTTAAAGCATTGCATATGGTTAGTTTTATTAAAAACTGATATAACTCAATGCATTGCATTTTGTTAGTTTTATTAAAAACTGATATAACTCAATGCATTGCATTTTGTTAGTTTTATTAAAAACTGATATAACTCAGTGCATTTCATTTGGTTAGTTTTATTAAAAACGGATATAACTCAGTGCATTGCATATGGTTAGTTTTATTAAAAACGGATATAACTCAGTGCATTGCATTTTGTTAGTTTTATTAAAAACTGATATAACTTAAGGCATGGCATATGGTTAGTTTTATTAAAAACTGATATAACTCAGTGCATTGCATTTTGTTAGTTTTATTAAAAACTGATATAACTTAAAGCATTGCATATGGTTAGTTTTATTAAAAACTGATATAACTCAGTGCATTGCATTTTGTTAGTTTTATTAAAAACTGATATAACTTAAAGCATTGCATATGGTTAGTTTTATTAAAAACTGATATAACTTAAAGCATTGCATATGGTTAGTTTTATTAAAAACGGATATAACTCAGTGCATTGCATTTTGTTAGTTTTATTAAAAACTGATATAACTTAAAGCATTGCATATGGTTAGTTTTATTAAAAACTGATATAACTCAGTGCATTGCATTATGTTAGTTTTATTAAAAACTGATATAACTTAAAGCATTACATATGGTTAGTTTTATTAAAAACTGATATAACTCAGTGCATTGCATTTTGTTAGTTTTATTAAAAACTGATATAACTTAAAGCATCGCATATGGTTAGTTTTATTAAAAACGGATATAACTCAGTGCATTGCATTTTGTTAGTTTTATTAAAAACTGATATAACTTAAAGCATTGCATATGGTTAGTTTTATTAAAAACTGATATAACTCAGTGCATTGCATTTCGTTAGTTTTATTAAAAACTGATATAACTCAGTGCATTGCATTTTGTTAGTTTTATTAAAAACTGATATAACTTAAAGCATCGCATATGGTTAGTTTTATTAAAAACGGATATAACTCAGTGCATTGCATTTTGTTAATTTTATTAAAAACTAATATAACTTAAAGCATTGCATATGGTTAGTTTTATTAAAAACTGATATAACTCAGTGCATTGCATTTTGTTAGTTTTATTAAAAACTGATATAACTCAGTGCATTGCATTTTGTTAGTTTTATTAAAAACTGATATAACTTAAAGCATTGCATATGGTTAGTTTTATTAAAAACTGATATAACTCAGTGCATTGTATATGGTTAGTTTTATTCAAAACGGATATAACTCAGTGTATTGCATTTTGTTAGTTTTATTAAAAACTGATATAACTTAAAGCATTGCATATGGTTAGTTTTATTAAAAACTGATATAACTCAGTGCATTGTATATGGTTAGTTTTATTAAAAACTGATATAACTCAGTGCATTGCATTTTGTTAGTTTTATTAAAAACTGATATAACTTAAAGCATTGCATATGGTTAGTTTTATTAAAAACTGATATAACTCAGTGCATTGCATATGGTTAGTTTTATTAAAAACTGATATAACTTAAAGCATTGCATATGGATAGTTTTATTAAAAACTGATATAACTCAGTGTATTGCATTTTGTTAGTTTTATTAAAAACTGATATAACTTAAAGCATTGCATATGGTTAGTTTTATTAAAAACTGATATAACTCAGTGCATTGTATATGGTTAGTTCTATTAAAAACTGATATAACTCAGTGCATTGCATTTTGTTAGTTTTATTAAAAACTGATATAACTTAAAGCATTGCATATGGTTAGTTTTATTAAAAACTGATATAACTCAGTGCATTGCATATGGTTAGTTTTATTAAAAACTGATATAACTTAAAGCATTGCATATGGATAGTTTTATTCAAAACGGATATAACTCAGTGCATTGCATATGGTTAGTTTTATTAAAAACTGATATAACTTAAAGCATTGCATATGGATAGTTTTATTAAAAACTGATATAACTCAGTGTATTGCATTTTGTTAGTTTTATTAAAAACTGATATAACTTAAAGCATTGCATATGGTTAGTTTTATTAAAAACTGATATAACTCAGTGCATTGCATATGGTTAGTTTTATTAAAAACTGATATAACTTAAAGCATTGCATATGGATAGTTTTATTAAAAACTGATATAACTCAGTGCATTGCATATGGTTAGTTTTATTAAAAACTGATATAACTTAAAGCATTGCATATGGATAGTTTTATTAAAAACTGATATAACTCAGTGTATTGCATTTTGTTAGTTTTATTAAAAACTGATATAACTTAAAGCATTGCATATGGTTAGTTTTATTAAAAACTGATATAACTCAGTGCATTGCATATGGTTAGTTTTATTAAAAACTGATATAACTTAAAGCATTGCATATGGATAGTTTTATTAAAAACTGATATAACTCAGTGTATTGCATTTTGTTAGTTTTATTAAAAACTGATATAACTTAAAGCATTGCATATGGATAGTTTTATTAAAAACTGATATAACTCAGTGCATTGCATATGGTTAGTTTTATTAAAAACTGATATAACTTAAAGCATTGCATATGGATAGTTTTATTAAAAACTGATATAACTCAGTGTATTGCATTTTGTTAGTTTTATTAAAAACTGATATAACTTAAAGCATTGCATATGGTTAGTTTTATTAAAAACTGATATAACTCAGTGCATTGCATATGGTTAGTTTTATTAAAAACTGATATAACTTAAAGCATTGCATATGGATAGTTTTATTAAAAACTGATATAACTCAGTGCATTGCATATGGTTAGTTTTATTAAAAACTGATATAACTTAAAGCATTGCATATGGATAGTTTTATTAAAAACTGATATAACTCAGTGCATTGCATTTTGTTAGTTTTATTAAAAACTGATATAACTTAAAGCATTGCATATGGTTAGTTTATTTAAAAACTGATATAACTCAGTGCATTGCATATGGTTAGTTTTATTAAAAACTGATATAACTTAAAGCATTGCATATGGATAGTTTTATTCAAAACGGATATAACTCAGTGCATTGCATATGGTTAGTTTTATTAAAAACTGATATAACTTAAAGCATTGCATATGGTTAGTTTTATTAAAAACTGATATAACTCAGTGCATTGCATATGGTTAGTTTTATTAAAAACTGATATAACTTAAAGCATTGCATATGGATAGTTTTATTAAAAACTGATATAACTCAGTGCATTGCATATGGTTAGTTTTATTAAAAACTGATATAACTTAAAGCATTGCATATGGATAGTTTTATTAAAAACTGATATAACTCAGTGTATTGCATTTTGTTAGTTTTATTAAAAACTGATATAACTTAAAGCATTGCATATGGTTAGTTTTATTAAAAACTGATATAACTCAGTGCATTGTATATGGTTAGTTTTATTAAAAACTGATATAACTCAGTGCATTGCATTTTGTTAGTTTTATTAAAAACTGATATAACTTAAAGCATTGCATATGGTTAGTTTTATTAAAAACTGATATAACTCAGTGCATTGCATATGGTTAGTTTTATTAAAAACTGATATAACTTAAAGCATTGCATATGGATAGTTTTATTCAAAACGGATATAACTCAGTGTATTGCATTTTGTTAGTTTTATTAAAAACTGATATAACTTAAAGCATTGCATATGGTTAGTTTTATTAAAAACTGATATAACTCAGTGCATTGTATATGGTTAGTTTTATTAAAAACTGATATAACTCAGTGCATTGCATTTTGTTAGTTTTATTAAAAACTGATATAACTTAAAGCATCGCATATGGTTAGTTTTATTAAAAACGGATATAACTCAGTGCATTGCATTTTGTTAATTTTATTAAAAACTAATATAACTTAAAGCATTGCATATGGTTAGTTTTATTAAAAACTGATATAACTCAGTGCATTGCATTTTGTTAGTTTTATTAAAAACTGATATAACTCAGTGCATTGCATTTTGTTAGTTTTATTAAAAACTGATATAACTTAAAGCATTGCATATGGTTAGTTTTATTAAAAACTGATATAACTCAGTGCATTGTATATGGTTAGTTTTATTCAAAACGGATATAACTCAGTGTATTGCATTTTGTTAGTTTTATTAAAAACTGATATAACTTAAAGCATTGCATATGGTTAGTTTTATTAAAAACTGATATAACTCAGTGCATTGTATATGGTTAGTTTTATTAAAAACTGATATAACTCAGTGCATTGCATTTTGTTAGTTTTATTAAAAACTGATATAACTTAAAGCATTGCATATGGTTAGTTTTATTAAAAACTGATATAACTCAGTGCATTGCATATGGTTAGTTTTATTAAAAACTGATATAACTTAAAGCATTGCATATGGATAGTTTTATTAAAAACTGATATAACTCAATGCATTGCATTTTGTTAGTTTTATTAAAAACTGATATAACTTAAAGCATTGCATGTGGTTAGTTTTATTAAAAACTGATATAACTCAGTGCATTGCATTTTGTTAGTTTTATTAAAAACTGATATAACTTAAAGCATTACATATGGTTAGTTTTATTAAAAACTGATATAACTTAAAGCATTGCATATGGTTAGTTTTATTAAAAACGGATATAACTCAGTGCATTGCATTTTGTTAGTTTTATTAAAAACTGATATAACTTAAAGCATTGCATATGGTTAGTTTTATTAAAAACTGATATAACTCAGTGCATTGCATTTTGTTAGTTTTATTAAAAACTGATATAACTTAAAGCATTGCATATGGTTAGTTTTATTAAAAACTGATATAACTCAATGCATTGCATTTTGTTAGTTTTATTAAAAAGTGATATAACTTAAAGCATTGCATATGGTTAGTTTTATTAAAAACTGATATAACTCAGTGCATTGCATATGGTTAGTTTTATTAAAAACTGATATAACTTAAAGCATTGCATATGGATAGTTTTATTAAAAACTGATATAACTCAGTGCATTGCATATGGTTAGTTTTATTAAAAACTGATATAACTTAAAGCATTGCATATGGATAGTTTTATTAAAAACTGATATAACTCAGTGCATTGCATTTTGTTAGTTTTATTAAAAACTGATATAACTTAAAGCATTGCATATGGTTAGTTTTATTAAAAACTGATATAACTCAGTGCATTGCATATGGTTAGTTTTATTAAAAACTGATATAACTTAAAGCATTGCATATGGATAGTTTTATTCAAAACGGATATAACTCAGTGCATTGCATATGGTTAGTTTTATTAAAAACTGATATAACTTAAAGCATTGCATATGGATAGTTTTATTAAAAACTGATATAACTCAGTGTATTGCATTTTGTTAGTTTTATTAAAAACTGATATAACTTAAAGCATTGCATATGGTTAGTTTTATTAAAAACTGATATAACTCAGTGCATTGCATATGGTTAGTTTTATTAAAAACTGATATAACTTAAAGCATTGCATATGGATAGTTTTATTAAAAACTGATATAACTCAGTGTATTGCATTTTGTTAGTTTTATTAAAAACTGATATAACTTAAAGCATTGCATATGGATAGTTTTATTAAAAACTGATATAACTCAGTGCATTGCATATGGTTAGTTTTATTAAAAACTGATATAACTTAAAGCATTGCATATGGATAGTTTTATTAAAAACTGATATAACTCAGTGTATTGCATTTTGTTAGTTTTATTAAAAACTGATATAACTTAAAGCATTGCATATGGTTAGTTTTATTAAAAACTGATATAACTCAGTGCATTGCATATGGTTAGTTTTATTAAAAACTGATATAACTTAAAGCATTGCATATGGATAGTTTTATTAAAAACTGATATAACTCAGTGCATTGCATATGGTTAGTTTTATTAAAAACTGATATAACTTAAAGCATTGCATATGGATAGTTTTATTAAAAACTGATATAACTCAGTGCATTGCATTTTGTTAGTTTTATTAAAAACTGATATAACTTAAAGCATTGCATATGGTTAGTTTTATTAAAAACTGATATAACTCAGTGCATTGCATATGGTTAGTTTTATTAAAAACTGATATAACTTAAAGCATTGCATATGGATAGTTTTATTCAAAACGGATATAACTCAGTGCATTGCATATGGTTAGTTTTATTAAAAACTGATATAACTTAAAGCATTGCATATGGTTAGTTTTATTAAAAACTGATATAACTCAGTGCATTGCATATGGTTAGTTTTATTAAAAACTGATATAACTTAAAGCATTGCATATGGATAGTTTTATTAAAAACTGATATAACTCAGTGCATTGCATATGGTTAGTTTTATTAAAAACTGATATAACTTAAAGCATTGCATATGGATAGTTTTATTAAAAACTGATATAACTCAGTGTATTGCATTTTGTTAGTTTTATTAAAAACTGATATAACTTAAAGCATTGCATATGGTTAGTTTTATTAAAAACTGATATAACTCAGTGCATTGTATATGGTTAGTTTTATTAAAAACTGATATAACTCAGTGCATTGCATTTTGTTAGTTTTATTAAAAACTGATATAACTTAAAGCATTGCATATGGTTAGTTTTATTAAAAACTGATATAACTCAGTGCATTGCATATGGTTAGTTTTATTAAAAACTGATATAACTTAAAGCATTGCATATGGATAGTTTTATTCAAAACGGATATAACTCAGTGTATTGCATTTTGTTAGTTTTATTAAAAACTGATATAACTTAAAGCATTGCATATGGTTAGTTTTATTAAAAACTGATATAACTCAGTGCATTGTATATGGTTAGTTTTATTAAAAACTGATATAACTCAGTGCATTGCATTTTGTTAGTTTTATTAAAAACTGATATAACTTAAAGCATCGCATATGGTTAGTTTTATTAAAAACGGATATAACTCAGTGCATTGCATTTTGTTAATTTTATTAAAAACTAATATAACTTAAAGCATTGCATATGGTTAGTTTTATTAAAAACTGATATAACTCAGTGCATTGCATTTTGTTAGTTTTATTAAAAACTGATATAACTCAGTGCATTGCATTTTGTTAGTTTTATTAAAAACTGATATAACTTAAAGCATTGCATATGGTTAGTTTTATTAAAAACTGATATAACTCAGTGCATTGTATATGGTTAGTTTTATTCAAAACGGATATAACTCAGTGTATTGCATTTTGTTAGTTTTATTAAAAACTGATATAACTTAAAGCATTGCATATGGTTAGTTTTATTAAAAACTGATATAACTCAGTGCATTGTATATGGTTAGTTTTATTAAAAACTGATATAACTCAGTGCATTGCATTTTGTTAGTTTTATTAAAAACTGATATAACTTAAAGCATTGCATATGGTTAGTTTTATTAAAAACTGATATAACTCAGTGCATTGCATATGGTTAGTTTTATTAAAAACTGATATAACTTAAAGCATTGCATATGGATAGTTTTATTAAAAACTGATATAACTCAATGCATTGCATTTTGTTAGTTTTATTAAAAACTGATATAACTTAAAGCATTGCATGTGGTTAGTTTTATTAAAAACTGATATAACTCAGTGCATTGCATTTTGTTAGTTTTATTAAAAACTGATATAACTTAAAGCATTACATATGGTTAGTTTTATTAAAAACTGATATAACTTAAAGCATTGCATATGGTTAGTTTTATTAAAAACGGATATAACTCAGTGCATTGCATTTTGTTAGTTTTATTAAAAACTGATATAACTTAAAGCATTGCATATGGTTAGTTTTATTAAAAACTGATATAACTCAGTGCATTGCATTTTGTTAGTTTTATTAAAAACTGATATAACTTAAAGCATTGCATATGGTTAGTTTTATTAAAACTGATATAACTCAATGCATTGCATTTTGTTAGTTTTATTAAAAAGTGATATAACTTAAAGCATTGCATATGTTAGTTTTATTAAAAACTGATATAACTCAGTGCATTGCATATGGTTAGTTTTATTAAAAACGGATATAACTCAGTGCATTGCATTTTGTTAGTTTTATTAAAAACTGATATAACTTAAAGCATTGCATATGGTTAGTTTTATTAAAAACTGATATAACTCAGTGCATTGCATTTTGTTAGTTTTATTAAAAACTGATATAACTTAAAGCATTGCATATGGTTAGTTTTATTAAAAACTGATATAACTCAATGCATTGCATTTTGTTAGTTTTATTAAAAACTGATATAACTTAAAGCATTGCATATGGTTAGTTTTATTAAAAACTGATATAACTCAGTGCATTGCATTTTGTTAGTTTTATTAAAAACTGATATAACTTAAAGCATTGCATATGGTTAGTTTTATTAAAAACTGATATAACTCAGTGCATTGCATTTTGTTAGTTTTATTAAAAACTGATATAACTTAAAGCATTACATATGGTTAGTTTTATTAAAAACTGATATTACTTAAAGCATTACATATGGTTAGTTTTATTAAAAACTGATATAACTCAGTGCATTGCATTTTGTTAGTTTTATTAAAAACTGATATAACTTAAAGCATTGCATATGGTTAGTTTTATTAAAAACTGATATAACTCAATGCATTGCATTTTGTTAGTTTTATTAAAAACTGATATAACTTAAAGCATTACATATGGTTAGTTTTATTAAAAACTGATATAACTCAGTGCATTGCATTTTGTTAGTTTTATTAAAAACTGATATAACTTAAAGCATTGCATATGGTTAGTTTTATTAAAAACTGATATAACTTAAAGCATTGCATATGATTAGTTTTATTAAAAACTGATATAACTCAATGCATTGCATTTTGTTAGTTTTATTAAAAACTGATATAACTTAAAGCATTGCATATTGGGTTAGTTTTATTAAAAACTGATATAACTCAGTGCATTGCATTTTGTTAGTTTTATTAAAAACTGATATAACTTAAAGCATTGCATATGGTTAGTTTTATTAAAAACTGATATAACTCAGTGCATTGCATTTTGTTAGTTTTATTAAAAACTGATATAACTTAAAGCATTACATATGGTTAGTTTTATTAAAAACTGATATAACTTAAAGCATTACATATGGTTACTTTTATTAAAAACTGATATAACTCAGTGCATTGCATTTTGTTAGTTTTATTAAAAACTGATATAACTTAAAGCATTGCATATGGTTAGTTTTATTAAAAACTGATATAACTCAGTGCATTGCATTTTGTTAGTTTTATTAAAAACTGATATAACTTAAAGCATTACATATGGTTAGTTTTATTAAAAACTGATATAACTTAAAGCATTGCATATGGTTAGTTTTATTAAAAACTGATATAACTCAGTGCATTGCATTTTGTTAGTTTTATTAAAAACTGATATAACTTAAAGCATTACATATGGTTAGTTTTATTAAAAACTGATATAACTTAAAGCATTACATATGGTTAGTTTTATTAAAAACTGATATAACTTAAAGCATTACATATGGTTAGTTTTATTAAAAACTGATATAACTCAGTGCATTGCATTTTGTTAGTTTTATTAAAAACTGATATAACTTAAAGCATTGCATATGGTTAGTTTTATTAAAAACTGATATAACTCAATGCATTGCATTTTGTTAGTTTTATTAAAAACTGATATAACTTAAAGCATTACATATGGTTAGTTTTATTAAAAACTGATATAACTCAGTGCATTGCATTTTGTTAGTTTTATTAAAAACTGATATAACTTAAAGCATTGCATATGGTTAGTTTTATTAAAAACTGATATAACTTAAAGCATTGCATATGGTTAGTTTTATTAAAAACTGATATAACTCAATGCATTGCATTTTGTTAGTTTTATTAAAAACTGATATAACTTAAAGCATTGCATATGGTTAGTTTTATTAAAAACTGATATAACTCAGTGCATTGCATTTTGTTAGTTTTATTAAAAACTGATATAACTTAAAGCATTGCATATGGTTAGTTTTATTAAAAACTGATATAACTCAGTGCATTGCATTTTGTTAGTTTTATTAAAAACTGATATAACTTAAAGCCATGCATATGGTTAGTTTTATTAAAAACTGATATAACTCAGTGCATTGCATTTTGTTAGTTTTATTAAAAACTGATATAACTTAAAGCCATGCATATGGTTAGTTTTATTAAAAACTGATATAACTCAGTGCATTGCATTTTGTTAGTTTTATTAAAAACTGATATAACTTAAAGCCATGCATATGGTTAGTTTTATTAAAAACTGATATAACTCAGTGCATTGCATATGGTTAGTTTTATTAAAAACTGATATAACTTAAAGCCATGCATATGGTTAGTTTTATTAAAAACTGATATAACTCAGTGCATTGCATTTTGTTAGTTTTATTAAAAACTGATATAACTTAAAGCCATGCATATGGTTAGTTTTATTAAAAACTGATATAACTCAGTGCATTGCATTTTGTTAGTTTTATTAAAAACTGATATAACTTAAAGCCATGCATATGGTTAGTTTTATTAAAAACTGATATAACTCAGTGCATTGCATATGGTTAGTTTTATTAAAAACTGATATAACTTAAAGCATTGCATATGGTTAGTTTTATTAAAAACTGATATAACTCAATGCATTGCATTTTGTTAGTTTTATTAAAAACTGATATAACTTAAAGCATTGCATGTGGTTAGTTTTATTAAAAACTGATATAACTCAGTGCATTGCATTTTGTTAGTTTTATTAAAAACTGATATAACTTAAAGCATTACATATGGTTAGTTTTATTAAAAACTGATATAACTCAGTGCATTGCATATGGTTAGTTTTATTAAAAACTGATATAACTTAAAGCATTGCATATGGATAGTTTTATTAAAAACTGATATAACTCAGTGTATTGCATTTTGTTAGTTTTATTAAAAACTGATATAACTTAAAGCATTGCATATGGTTAGTTTTATTAAAAACTGATATAACTCAGTGCATTGTATATGGTTAGTTTTATTAAAAACTGATATAACTCAGTGCATTGCATTTTGTTAGTTTTATTAAAAACTGATATAACTTAAAGCATTGCATATGGTTAGTTTTATTAAAAACTGATATAACTCAGTGCATTGCATATGGTTAGTTTTATTAAAAACTGATATAACTTAAAGCATTGCATATGGATAGTTTTATTCAAAACGGATATAACTCAGTGTATTGCATTTTGTTAGTTTTATTAAAAACTGATATAACTTAAAGCATTGCATATGGTTAGTTTTATTAAAAACTGATATAACTCAGTGCATTGTATATGGTTAGTTTTATTAAAAACTGATATAACTCAGTGCATTGCATTTTGTTAGTTTTATTAAAAACTGATATAACTTAAAGCATCGCATATGGTTAGTTTTATTAAAAACGGATATAACTCAGTGCATTGTATATGGTTAGTTTTATTCAAAACGGATATAACTCAGTGTATTGCATTTTGTTAGTTTTATTAAAAACTGATATAACTTAAAGCATTGCATATGGT
>JAWMAG010000041.1:24542500-24695294 GCA_037013455.1 Ceratitis rosa | reverse complement strand
AGGAGACCTACTTACATATGTACATGCTTCAGTGAGTGCTCAGTGCTCCAGTTGCTGAGTTTATTCCACCAAAAAAGAGGTTTTGCTAATTCTTTTGCTTTTTTTTCTATTTTTTGGAAATTCGTGCAACGCGTGCGGTTTTCTGGTGTATTGCTGCCTCACAAGCCATGTCCCTGTCACCGCTCCTCAGGCACGCACAGCGACATAAGCCTTTCGGCTACCACTTCAATCGAGACAAACCGCTCCAAAGACTTGAGTGCACCACAATTGGATGGTTTTAACGGTATAAATTTTTAATAGTTCCGGCGTTGTGTGCGTAATGTTCGTACGCTCAAACTCCACTTTTGGTAGAGGATATTTACCAAAATACGAGTGCTTTTGCGGTTTTGGATAGCTTGCAGTTATGTGGTGATGGTGGTGGTACATTTGGCTGCTTTGGGTTAACAGCGCCGCCGGTCTTGACTCGATTGCTGGCTCAGCGACACACGCAACCATAAGAAAATTTATGAAGTTGACTATTGCCAAAAGAGAAATGGAGTTTGTGGCACACGCGCACACACACATACAAACGGGAGTATGGTTGAGCATATTCTATGTACGTGATTGCAATCAAATACACGCATACATACAGACTATATGAATGATAAAGATCCTTGCAATAAAAAAAAAATTGTACTAATTTAACTTAGAAAATAAAAAAGTAATAAAAATAAAAATAAAAGAAAATAAAACAATAAATAAAACAAGCTAAAGTAAATAAAATAAATAAAAAATAATGAAATAAATTAAAATAAAAATAACATAAAATAAAAAAATATAAAAAGCAAAATAAAATAATGTAAAAAAATTAAATATTATGAGATAATTTTAAAAAAATAAAATAACATAAAAAAAATACGAAATAAATTAAAAAATTTCTTATAAATAATTAAAAACTAAATGAAGTAAAACATAATACAAATTTAAACAATATAATATAAAGTAAAATAAAACTAAAATGAAAAATGAAAATAAAATAAATTTAAATTAAATTAATCCAAAAAAAATTAAACCAAAATTAAAATAAAATATATACTTATGTAAAAAAAATGAAATGAGATAAATTAGTTTAACATAAAAAAAGTAAAATAAAAAAAAATAATATAAAGCAAAATAAAATAAAATAAATAACATGAGTTGAGTTGAGTTAAGATGATGATGTAGTTACTGGTCATTGCCATCACTTTTAGGCCAATAGACACACTGTGATACCATTGTGTGCGGTTCCTATCTTCACCTCCTTAAATGATCGAACCATTTCCGTGTGCCTTATGAAGGCAACGAGATTCCCAATTTTGGCTAGCGCAGCGAGCCAGTTGAAGAAGTGTTTATGTCGCGCAGATGTAAAGAATGGACAGTGACAGATATAGTGTTCAATAGACTCCTCCCTTTCTCTCGCTAGTTCGTCTGACATGCAATTATCCGGGATGCCACTGCGTCCGGGTAACCAGAGCACGACACTGTTACGTTTAGTGGTGAGTGTGTTCAGATTGCTTCTACATTTTAAAGCCACCTTTGATGTGGTACTGTTACATTGAGATTATCGGAGAGTAGATTCCGAAGTCTACTTTTCCATCCATCGTTGAGCCGTCTGTAAATATGGCTATGACGTTGATGTTTCCCCACTCATATCTGTTTAAGAATCTCACGCAGAAGAGAAAGGTGCTGTAGTCCTGCTCCTTCGGCACTTCTGCAAGAGATAATATTTTAGCGTTTTCATATACTGCAGTTCTTCGAGGTTGAGTTGGTTTCAATCTAATTGCGTTACAATTCGCGGTAATTATCAGCCGACTGCAATTTTATCGAGCGCATGCTGTAGAATAGGATTGGTCTCACTACCGATCTATAAATCCAGTAAACGATATCCGGTCTTACACCCCATCTCCTTCTTATCACCGTTTTGCAAGCGTAAAATGTAGTTATAGCCTTCCTTGACCTTTCTGCCGTTTTCGGGCTCTAGTTGAGTTTCCTATCTAAGCTTATCCTGAGGTATTTAACAATAGATAACTTAAAGAGAGGCGATTTATACCTCTTGGTAAATAGAATCATTTCAATTTTACCTGGGTAAACATCCAGCTCGCTGTCCTTGTACCAGTTCTCTGTTTGCCTGTCGCTGTTAGGGCCAAGTCGTCAGCATAATGCCACCAGATTGCAGCCTGTGCTGCTCAATTTTCTAATCAGCGTATTTGCTGTTCGACACCATAGCAGCGGCGATAAAACTCCTCCTGGAGGGGTAAATAAATAACATAAAAAAAATAATTAAAATGAAATTCCGAAGTATACCTTTTACGATCATATCAAGGATATGCTATTTTATTTCAGGATTTTAGATGTTAAAATAAAACAAACTTAAATAAGAATAAAACAAATTCAAAAAAGTGAAAAAAATGAAATGAAAAATAAAATAAATTGAAGTAAAAATATGGAATAAAATTTAATGAAGTAAAATAAAAATAATAAAAATAAATGAAATGTTATTAAGATATAAAAATAATATAATAAATTTAAAAATATAAAACAGGTAAAAAATAAAATAAAAAATAATAACAAATATAAACAATAAAAAAGAAATAAAATAAAACAAAATTTTAAAAATTAAAAATAAACGCTATAAAAAATTAATAAAATTAAATTAAACATAAAATAAAGTAAAGTTAAATAAAATCGACCAAAGATGTTAAAATAATTAAATAAAAATAAAATAAGATTAAATAAGAATAAAACAAATTCAAACAAATTAAAATTAAATATAATTTAATAAAATAAAATTTAATAGAATTAAATACAAATAAGTGAAAAAAATTTAAACGAAAAATAAAATAAACTGAAGTAAAAAAATGGAATAAAATTTAATAAAGTAAAATAAAAATAAATGAAATATTATAAAGAAATAATAGCAATACAACACATTAAAAAAAAACAGGAAAAAAAATAAAATAAAAAATAATGAAAAATATAAACAATAAATGATGAATAAAATAAAACAAAATTTAATAAAAAAAAACTCCAAAAAAATTAAATTAAATATAAAATAAAGTAAAGTTAAATAAAATCGATTAAAGATGTTAAAATTAATTAAATTAAGTTAAATAAGCATAAAGATTATATAAGAATAAAATAAATACAAACCAAATAAAATTAAATATAATATAATAACATAAATGTTAATAGATTTAAGTAACGTTTTTGTAAAAAATAGAAAAATAAAATAAAATAAAATCTAATAAAGTAAACTTAAAAAAAATGTAATATTAAAACGAAATAAAATTAATATAATAAATTTAAATATTACATCAGGTAAAAAATAAAATAAAACATAATGACAAATAAAAATAATAGAAAAGGAATAAAGTAAAACAAAATTTAATTAATTTAAAAAAAAAACAGTATATAAAAATTAATAAATTTAAAAAAAAAAATTATGATATGAAATAATAAAAAAAAAAATAAATTAAAAAACAAATGCAGTGAAAAACAACAAAAAATAAATAAAAAGTATATAAAATACAACAAAGATTTTTGGAAAATTAAACAAATTATGAAAATAAAATAAAAATATTATTATATATTTTTATAAACTATAAAATAAAATAAAAATAAAATATTTTGTTAGTCGGATAGCTTTTTCTTGGAGCCGATTGTAAAAGTATACACAGAAATTTGTTACGGAATGCGGAACCGAAAGAGTTATGCATTCCCTACATTCGCCAAAAATACTCAACAGAGCATAGAGCACTCATTCAGTGGTATCTTCAATCTAAAGTGACAAACAAATGTTAATATTTATCGCAAAAAAAACCATAACTCACCGAGACGAGCACATGTTGGTCTATTCATTTGATATTTGACAGCCATATGGAATCGGAGGAGAAAAAACTCCGAAAACAATGCAAATTACATGTCAGCAACTACAAATGTGACAATAATAATTTGTTTAGTTAATTCTTAACATTTTTTCTTTTAGCTTGTGGCCGAAAAGTTTGGCTTCCCCTTCTGGGCTGTTAAAATTCTACATTAATTTTATATTATTATTTTTTTTCTTGTATGCTTCACACTAAATTTCCCACATTACGCTTTTATAATTACATATGTACATACGCTCAAATGCGAATATAGGTAAATTGACAAAACTGCGCTGTGGGCGCTGCCGCGTACTATCAGTCAGTATTGTCGGGGTCCGTTAACCGCACCAGGTGCGAAGAGGCAACACTCTCTTCACAAAATATTGTCTCGCGCTGTTGCACACTTTTGGCGTTGTTTCGTAATTTTTACAAATTCGTCATGTTGCCACATTGACAATAACGAAAAGAACCACCAAACATACATTTACACACACACACACACACACACGAGGGTAAAGTGGCTAAATGTTTTAAACCAGCAGAAGTGCTGGTGGTTTTGGTGGTTTTCGATGTGTCGTTGGTGCAACTGATAAAAATTACGGCCCACCGTCGGAGACAATGAAAAATGTTAATGACTTTAAATGCGAATTTGAATGCGGTCGAAGGTAGAAATTTGCGAAAAAGTTGAAATAAATAAAGAAGTGAAAGAAAAAAAATAATAATATGTATGTACATATGTGTATGTGAATGCAGTCCCAACAACGTTGGAAAAAAAACGTACAACAATTTAGCTTGTCGCTGATTAAAATCGCACCAACTTTTTTTGGCCAAATGAATTACCACAAAGTGTTTATACAATATGTTGCGGCGGCGCATGCGTATATGAAATACCTAAATACTTATGTATGTACGAGTATATGGTATATGTATGTGTCATGGATTTGTGGTTAATGTGGCAAAAACGCTTACATAAACACCATTTTTCCTCTTTTTTCGTTTTGTAATTACCATTCAAAAACATGTACCGCTTGGTAGTTTCATTTTAACGGTACGCTGAAGGCATTTTCAGGGCAAAAATGGTTTTGGAAGCGAATTTATGAATTATTAAAATTACAATAAAATTAAATTATTAAATATAAGCAAATGTAAAAGCAATAAAACGAACTTCGAACTTTCATAAATTTTCTCCAAAAAAGTTTTTTTTTTTAACTATTCTAAAATAAATTTTTGATTTCGTAAAAATAAAACCGACTCTTCCCGAAGGGTAGCCCTTAGGCCGCTGCTGCATACAAGAAACCCCACTTGCAATTTTAGTTCATTTAGATATAATAGTCGGTAGCTTAGGTTTGGTTAGGTTAAACTGGCCTCTCCGACCTCTTTACAGACAGTACAAACTTTGAAAGTTTAGTATCAGACGTTTGCACATAGTTTTCGCGATTCTGCAGCGCTTAGCTCGTTCTCAAAGTCTAACGAAGTAGTATTAGCTCTAGCTTTTGGTTCACTCCCCTGAATAGAACTGGAAGGTTCATTACTAAGTCAGCTATTGCGTTACCTTCAATGCCCATGTGATCTGGCATCCAGTAAATATGTTTTCTTTTGCCTTGAAAGCCAGCCCACTGCAGTGGGCTTCGAAGAAATAGCAATGATTTGGTAGTTTATACGACTTCCTAATCTCTAGTTGGGCGCAGTAAACTGAAGCCCCCACTCCTCCTCTTTCGTTCATCTAAAAACCATCTGTAAAAACTTGAAAAACTTTTTCTGCTTATTTCAGATCCTTGCTCAAGCCATTCGCCTCTATTGTAGCTGACAACAAGTCAGGAGCGGGTTGTCCGTAGGATGTCCTAACTTTTAGCTGCCTGAAAGCATGTACCAATGTACAATGTATACATACCATGTATGTAGCGTTGCATATGAGGTTGTTTTGGTTGTCCTTGAGATGTTGATCACTGAAAATCTAAATACCCTTTCCAGTCTATTCATCCATAGCCTTGCACCATATTAAACTTCCGTAGAAAAGTATTGCCTTAACACTTGCAACAAAGATCCAGTGTGAGATAGCAGGAGAGAGACCCCAAGTGCTGACTAACATCATTTTACGAGTATATGAGCCGTTGATCACTTTTTCACTCGCTCTTCTATATAGAGTCTACACGACAACTTTCTTTATAACACAATTCCCAGATACTTCTGCTTTGCTTCAGCTGTAAAGTGGCCTCTTCTAGCTTTGGCTTGATCCAAGCTGGAATTATGTATTTCCTTGTGAATTTAACCGTATACTCAGTATTAACCTTGAGTACTGCGGAAATAGTCCAATTGTTAATGGTTATAATAATCGGTAGCAATTGGTTAAAGTCTAATGGTGTCTTTAGTATTTTTTCTTGATTCCCATTGTAAATATTCTAACGACTAATTCCTCCAATCGCAACTTTATACTTATCAATAGAGTCTAAAAACCTGCTTTTGAAAAATCCACAACCTATGAGGTTCTCTACTGAAGTATTTTCTCTAGAGATAAAGTCTCTCTCTAAAATTAGAGGGTCTATCAATTTGTTTCCTATTGAGCGAAACTAGGTGACCAGCTTTATTGATTTTTAGTATCGAGACGGACGTATAAGGGAGCTGCCAGTTCGTCCTAGAAGTTAGTATTGATTAATTTTATTGGTATGAGCGAAAATCACATATAATGTATCCAAAGTATGAAACGTCTTCAACATGAAAGCGCTGCCTCTCTCTCTTTTGTGTATCGTACGTTCTTGACTTTTTACACACCGTATTCTCCTTAGTTCAAAAAAATAGCAAAATATGGGCACGAGTTTCTTTCAGTTGTCTCACCAAAGCACAGCCATTTTGAACAAAGCGCCTTTCCTTACAGATTCCAAAACCTCAGTCTAAAAAGTGCAGAGTAGTTCAAAAGAAACTATTTAGGAAACTTCTCATCCAGACATCTTTTCACTAGGAGTCAACTGTCTTTGAGGTCAGAGTGTGTGACTTCGATTCAGGAAATACGGGATTAGAACATCCATATTTTAGATCTCAGCAGCGCTGGATATCTTTACCTCCTCTCCAGAATCTTTTGTCAAGCGTTTGTTCATCATGAGCTGAGTTTTTAATTAGTGCGCCCTTCCAAAAGCGGGTCGCAATTCAATTTTTCCGTAAGAACTGAACTTGAATGCCGCTAAAGGTACCACATATATTGGATGAGTGCATAAGTTCGTGGCCGATTCCGCTGGATGCCGTACGAATCGTTTGAGAGTGGCGCTCGTGAAAGAAATATATACATATTATATATCGTTGGAAAGGTGACAGTCCGAACTGTAAATCAAGCATAAAATAACTTCATTTTGATTTGAGTTGCTTAGTGAAAAGACACATGGAAGATGAACAACGAAAAAGATCATATGCGTCATATTATGTTATACGAATTCCGCAAAGGAAAAACAGTGGGCGCTGCAACTAAAGATATTCGCGAAGTTTTTTTGGACCGTGCTCCAGCACTCCGTTCTGGAGATTTTAACCTCGAAGATCAACCTCGCAGTGGACGGCCTTCTGAGCTTGATGACGATGTTCTAAGGACTTTAGTTGCGAATAACTCACGTATTTCGACGGAAGAGGTTGCCAGTGAATTGAACGTCAACAAATCAACTGCGTTTCGTCGTTTAAAAAAGGTTGGGTACACTTTGAAGCTCCATACATGGGTGCCACATCAGTTGAGTGAAAAGAACAAAGTGGACCGTATGTCAACAGCAATTTCTTTGCTTCGACGGATCAAAAACGAACCTTTTTTGGATCGGCTCGTGACTGGTGATGAAAAATGGGTCCTGTACAACAATGTTCAACGCAAAAGAACATGGAAACAGGCACACGAAGGGGCGGAACCGATGTCGAAAGGTGGATTGCATCCGATGAAGGTACTGCTGTGCATTTGGTGGGATATCCGAGGCGTGATCTATTTTGAGCTCTTGCCAGCTGGAGAAACGATCACTGCCAACAAGTATTGTCAGCGATTGGTCGAATTGAAGAAAGCAATTGATGAAAAACGTCCGATTTTGGCCAATCGCAAAGGAGTTCTTTTCCATCATGACAACGCCAGGCCACATGTTGCAAAACCGACCCTGGCCAAACTGAAGGAGATGAATTGGGAAATCATGCCGCATTCCCCATATTCACCCGACATTGCACCTTCTGATTATCATTTGTTTCAATCGCTGCAGAACAATTTGAATGGAAAAAAATTTAAAAATGTGGAAGACGTCAAAAACCACCTTGACACCTTTTTCAACGAGAAACCGCGCGATTTCTATGAATCAGGCATCCGTAAATTGGTTGAACGTTGGGAGTGGATTGCCGAACATGATGGCGAATACATAATTGATTAATAAAAGCGCTTTCTTCAAAAAATTTCAATTTTAGTTTGCACTTGAAATCGGGCACGAACTTATGCGCTCATCCAATATTACGACTGGCTTCCCGTTTAGAGCAGATGAAAGTCGGTATTTTGAGTTTTTTCTATAAAGTAAGGCTGAAAGAGCGACCTTCCGTCAATATTTTCGATAACAATCAAAAATTCTGTTATTCTTTCCCTTCATCTTCGGATACCAACTACTGGATTCTGACGGACGATTCCGTCATGACACCCGAGATTTTCCCATTATCGCGTAACTTTTATGACTCCAAGGATTGCACAAAATCGACAATTGGTCGCCCGTTTTAAAACCGTTTCAAAAAACAGACTAAAAGGCAGCTGGCAAATAGGTGGATTGAGTGTTTTTACAATCTCCATTAAAAGTTTGTGCTGGGCTGATACAAAAGTTGTGAAGAGAGCTCTGATACATACCTTAAGGGTTGAAATACGCGAAGGTAAAAATTTGGTAAAAGATGATTTCCACCGACGGCAGGATTCGATTCTTGATCAGACCAACATCAAAATTATTGGAAATAATCAACAAGGATATGTCAAACCATTTCACTGTCCTCCTGACATGAAATAAAAGGTCAGCATAAAAGCCCAACAGCGGTTCCAAGAGAGAGCTCAAATTAAATTGTAGATCATGTTATTTGCTCGGCGAATATCCAGATGCACACTACCAGCTGAAGAATGAGTCCGACCGAAAGTAGCTTTTTCTGTTAGAAGGCACCAATTATATTTATATGTAATTCCATTTCCATTTCGGAAATAAATTCTCCAGTAATAATTGAATGGAATTGATCTATCCAACCTTCAAGAGCCAATTTAAACCAACAAAAAGTTTCGATATTCTTCACATTCATTGTTTGAAAAATCCTCCATCCATCTACCGAAACCATTTGAAACATTCTGTGAAACAAAACATCCTGCGAAACATTGAATGGCCATAAAAGCGTGAAACCGAAGCAGAATGAGCTATGTGAGGAGTAAGTACACGTACAAGGCTATGTAAGGAGTAACTACACTTCTGCATTGAACATTTGCAATCCGGTGTAATTGAAAGGAATTGAGGAGAATCGAAATGCAACGCCACAAAATTCGATGACTCGCTGCAAGGCAGCAAAGAAAGCTAATAGAGCCATACATAACGAAGAGGTCTTAAGGTGAGGTGAAGGCAACTCCATTGAAATGAATTGAATTAAATCCAAAGAAGAATTGCGTTGTCAGTGACCGAGGAAGTAGGAATGAGGCAGTGAGCAGCGTGGTCAATAGTGGTCGATTTATGATACAATAATGGCTGGCAAAAGTTGCTATGGGCTTACATGAATGAGTTCTGTGTGTGCGTGTGTGTGCTAAGAATATCCGAGCAACAAAAGTATGAATGTACTCCTCTGTGTGTTTATCCGACCGTGCAGCTTCTTCACTCCATTTGCTATTTTGTTTGTTTTTGCTCTGTAATGAAAGTTCCGCATATTTGGCAATAAATTTTACAGTTCGAGGCTACATTGCGCTCTTCAGCATTCCTCTGCTGCTCACCAACTAACGCAGCCAACTTCAAGTTGCTATTTTCATTTTATGAGCCATGAATAACCGCAAAAATTTCAATGTAAACAAATTTATTTATTGTAAATTTATCTACTCTTTATTCTCTTTTGGCAAAAGAAAGCTCAAGGATTCGCGTTGATGTTTGTTTGTTGAGTGCGAGCATACACGTAAGAGCAGGGTGGTGAGGATAGTAGTAAAAAGTGGAGAGTGCAGTGTGTGTGCGTGCGTGTGTGTTCGGAAATTGTTGAAAAACACTTCAGAAATAATTTATGTGCAAAAAGTGCGGAAGGAAAAATAAGAAAAATGTGCTCTACCGAAGGTAATGTGTTGTTGGCTCAGGTAAGGCGGCAGCGCCTGGCGCCAGTGTAAATCAGTGAAGAAAACGAAATGCCACAGTGTGAAGAGAGTAGCAAGGAAAGAAATAAAGTAAAATAAAATGAAATAAATAAATATCTTCATGTTTGTTGAAGGACAGGACATTTCTGATAAATTTTTTCGAGGGCGTCGAAGGTAAACAGTAGACAACCACAAAACTACTCAGTTTCCTTGCTATTTCTCTCTTGCTCTCCATAGTAACGACAACAAAAGATGCTCGCACACAATGCCGCAACGGGTGGCAAGTAGCACAGAGTGTGGCAAGGACATACAAGCATTTTGTTGCCTTTATTTTGTACAAAGATTGTTGTGCTAATTGCGCTAGACGTCAGCAATTCTTTTCGCTCTTTAAGAAACTATTTTACAAGCAACAAGATAGCAAACAAGAAGTAGACAAAAACAATGAACATTTTACAATGGTAAACAATGTTGACAGTAAATAAATAACAGTGTTGTATTTCCACCTGTGCGACCGTAAATGTGTTTGTTAATACCATAGTATACTGGCGTCTCGAATGGGTGTGTCTACATAACGTTAATATCAAATTAAATTCTGATGACGTCAAACACTTGCAATACTTGAGACTCCAGCTCTCTTCGTTTTGGTTGTAGCATCTAATTTACTTTGTCTAGGTGTGAGTAATTTAGCGGAATTTAGTTTAACTAGTGAGAAATTCCGTTGCAGAGAGTGCGGATCATACGGCGAGCGGTTAGTTAGTTGATTAGGTTACTCAAAGACGGGGTCTCTTGATTGAGTACATTTAGGCCTGTTGGTCCGTTGTGATACCCATTGGTGGTGGGGTCTGGAAGAGATTCCACTCACCTTTATAGATGCTGAAGCAACTTAGTTTTTTTAATGAAACACACAACATTATTATTGGCACTTGCTGACACTATACCTGCAAGGCAACCAAAGTAGAAATTACCTATGAAACGATGTGGGGCTGCATTTAGAGCGGGACAGAAGCAGAAATAGTGCTCAACTAACTCCTCCTCGTCTATGTCTCTGCAGCCGCGACAGAAGTTATTAGAGAAGTAGCCCATTTTTCTACCATGAGTCCCCAGTAAACAGTGTCCCGAAATTACGCCGGTTTTTATGCTCTTAGAAATTCTATTTAAAAGGCGTAGTAGGCCTTTTTGTATCGATCCGTAACCTGATCTGCCTGGTCTTCTTGGTGAAGGCCGATTTTAGCAAATATTTTGCATAGGAAAGATTAATGCCCACGTCGTGTGAAGAGTTTATCGTGGCGAGAAGTCAAATTATGTTCACACCGGCAAGTTAGCTGTGGAAATTAAGCCTTAAATTACCTCATTGGATTTGGTGTTCACACACAATAAATTTTGTAAACAAGTAATTAAATTTTAGAGCCGTTGAAGTTCTAATCACAATCCCTGTGATTGGAAAGCCATGAGCTTTCTCAATCAGCATCTTTCAAAAATCCAGCAACCAACGCCGGCCAAATTTCTTTCTAATCATTTTAAGAGCTTAAATCTTGAAATATTATATATTAATGTGTGAACAGCATTATAAGATTATATAATTGGCATTTGTATCCGCTGAAGCGATTTTCCGCCAAGCTCCTTCTCTAATTTATGGTATGGGTGTTGATGTTTTCTAACAAATAGAGGGACCTACAGTTTATTCTGAGCCGCTTCCGAACGGCTGATGGATTTTTATGAAGAGCTTTTTATTTCATGTCAGGAGTACTATACACTGGAGGGCTAGATATTCCCTGCTGAGAGACGACCGCAATTAAAAAAATTGATTTTCTATATATAGTATACATATAGAGTATTAGAGTTGGCCGCTTCATCCTCGAGCTGTATCGCATAGGTCCCAATTGGTTTTATGATTGTTGAGTATATAAGTTACTTATTTTAGTCGGATAATTTCGAATGGCAATTTATAAGCCAGTCCACATTTCTGAGCTTTAGGTAAAGGGTCTTACGTTTTGTGAATATTTATGTATATTTATATTTATTTATTCCAAGGTACTTAGTCTCTTTGTTTTCAGGTCTGTATATTTTATTGAGTATTTCTCGGTTTAGCCGAAACTTGGTTTCATTGACCTTGTTATGCCAGTTTTTCAGCCACTTAATTATTTTATTTAGTCCTCTTTGAAGCTTCAGAAAACCAGATTGGCAAGGAATCTATTGCCAGGACCATTCCGATGGTGCAAGTCAGTGTAAAGAAAGTATAGTATTTGGTCCATGGAGTTCCTTGGAGTACGCCTGCCAACTTTGATATACCATAGTTCAGTCTGTTCTATATAATTTGGTTAGCTGGGTGTATTTGGTGAGCCATAAAGTTATTTTCCGGAAGGTCTGCAAAATACTCCTCCGCGACGTCGATGTTTTCCTCGCCTAAGCTGATTTTTTTATTGATGAGATTTGGGAAATGATCTAAGTCCGAGAAGCGAATACGGTGGATGCGGAAGCAATTGCAGCCCTAAGTCATTGATTGTAGCCATGGATGCGGTGCTCTTGTGCGTTTTTCGTTTTTGTACATACTCAACATGATGACAAACACGTCAAACAAAACTAAGGACGGTATCGCATGGAAATTTGGCGTGTTTGCCTAAATATGAACGGAGTACAAGACACTATAAACTTTTTTTGTAGTAGCAGCGCATTCTGGCGGTTAAGGATGTTACTTATTACCCCACTTAGTATTTTAAGTAAGTTGTTTTGTGAGTCCATTAAATTATTTCTGGACATTGGGATATCCAGTTTTTTTGCCATGGATTGAAAACCATTCTCTTTTCTCTTAGTTTCTTAGTTTCTCTTGGACAACAAAAGAGGTTGTTCTACCCTTTTGTGCTGCTGGGTGGAAGGGAGAAGGTGGCTAACCTAGCCATGAGCTTCCACCGATAAATAACAGGCCGGTGGACCGATTTCCGTAAGACTAGAGTATGAAGGTTACAACGTTACATCTTCTTCTGTGTTCTTACAGCAGATAAGTAGGTAGATAGGAGTGTTGTCCGAGAGATTTTAACCGCAGGCCAAAGTAACACTAGTCCGACTTATCCCGTCAATGCATTTACACAAATATAAAGTACACAAATTGTACAAATTGAATACACTTAGGCCTGTTGGTCCGTTGTGATACCCATTGGTGGTGGGGTCTGAAAGAAGTATTCGATTGAGTAGCCAATGATTCTCTATTTGATCTTTTTTAGAACCTATTTCTTCTCTTTCTAATATCTCTATTTTACGAAAATGCGGAAGAGCACTTCAAAACCTTTATTTATTCGAGATATTTAGCCGTCCTTTGGTTTCACAATCCATTGTAGAGTTGTGTTTCGTATATAAAAGGTCTTTTCCAAACGGAGTTTGTAGTTGCTTTACAAGCTACTTCTCATCGTAGACCTATTGATAAACCAGATGAGGATTATTTTTATCCAATTCTGTTGTCAAAAAGTCGACCGCCCCTCTCAAAGTTCTTCTTCTGAAAAGTCTCTTTACTATATGAGTAAATATTATAATGTCTATGGAACTTCCCCTATTTATTGCACTCGGCACCGCTTACACTGTTATAGCTGGAATACCAGCCTTTCCTCTATTAAAAAAATTCAAAACCAATTTTTTCCCATAAAGCCAACTTCTTCCATCCATGTCTCCCATCTTGGGTACTTTTTAGACGGCAAAGGTCTTAGCTTCAAGTTTTATGAAAATACATATGTATATACGAGTCGTTTCTATGTGACGTGTTCTGAAGTTTACGTATAACCCACAATTCGTTTGCGTTCTCACTTAAACTCACCTTCAAACAGAAATTTTTTAACTAGTCAGAAGTGGTGAAAGCCTTAGACCTTGCAAGAGAATTGTTTCTGGCAACTACCAGGCGAATGACACTACTTTTAATGACAACCAACCCTGAGGGATAAGCGAAAACTCCAATAGAACGGACTGCACTGAACCCGAGACCGATCGCGGAAAGTCGTGGTTACACTAGACTCTCACACTAAGCAGCTAAACATTTGCTCATCAGCTGCTATTAATTACATGGAAAAAGGTAAGGAAGGAAATTAATTATTTAAAGCTCTTGGTAAGTCAGAGCAAACCTTACTCGCGGTATGAGTATAGAAATCGTTCAAGGTTTGTTCTGCATGAGCACAATAATAGGGGTCTAAAGTGTCTAGATGATCTTAAAGAGATGGTGTAAAGTTAAGATCGTTAAGTAGGAATGGGACACCTAAATTGAAAAAGTGACTTTCCCCTCGTGGGTACTCTACTCTACATGATTCTCATCCTCCTTAGAGCGCTAGAACTCTGAATTTATGTAAGACAGAGAGCTCACTAAGGTTTGCTGATAAAGCAGTGAGTTGAGAGGAGCTTATGAGATACATTTTTTATTTTTCTTAAGCTATTGCCAGCTTAGACGTTAGCTCATTAGTTGCAATGGGTCGAAGCTATCAAGGCTATTACCCTCTGATCGTTAAATCATCCCCTTGAAAATTATTGTATTATTATTACGTTTCACGCACAACAGCTACTGGCGCTGTATTTAATGACGTGTCCACACTAAAAGACAATGGTAATAAGTTGCAGACTGTGAAGGACGAACGGTGTTAATGGCAAGAGATAAGGGGGAAACCTTGCCACTTTGCATATTAAATGCCACTGAAGAGTTAATTATTTCCACAAAGCAAAAGACAGCGTGAATACCTGCGATTCGAGTTACTAACCTTGAAGGATATTTACTCATCTAATGGCACTCTCACTGCCCTTCGTTCTTGTTTAAGTAAACTGCTTTTATATGGTATTTCGCTTGTAGATTTCGTTTTTGTAAGGTCGTAAAATCATTTCGAAAATGAAAATTTTTCACTTAAACGTACTTTACTTCAATTTAATTAAATTTCATTGTATTTTGTCGCCAAGCAATAGGATTTTACACATTAAAAGTGTGAAGCACTTGAGAAATAACCCTTTAAGTGCCAGTTTGTGTGACGTCAATGACACCTGTGTCGATCTGTTGCTACACTTTTTCACTTTTTTGGGACCACCCATTGGCTTTACCTATGTCTCTACCTCTCTCTCTCTCTTTCTCCCTATGCATTCAGCTCAGATGCGACGCTTATAGCAAGAAAAAAGGAACACCAACACCACTTAAGCGCTGGAGACATTAAACGGCAGCTTCAGCCTCGACTTCAGCTTCTGCTTTAGAGAGACCGACCGACAGCAGCTCCAGCCTCGGACTCAACTCCAGCTTTACCGCAAAGAGCAAATCGTGCGCATAATTTGTAATTTGCAAAAACATCAAAGAAGCTGACCAAAAACAAAAAACGCACGCAACAGACAGCTGCCTCATCAAATTACCAAAAATAAAAGCAACAACAAAACCCCAAAAAAAGAAGCACAATGCGTAGAAATGGACCGAAGGAGCCGTAGAATTTAGCAAGATCACCGAAATCGCCACTGACAGTCGCCTGCGAAATCGAAGCGCAAAAAAAAAAAATGCAAAAACAAAACAAAAAATAACAAAGAGGAGCTGCCTTCTATGGTCGTCTGGCAGCCGGCTCGACAGCGCCAACAGTCATCAACACGCTCAATCAGTCCGAAAGTTAGTCAGCCAGTCAGCCAGCCGCTGAGCTCATATTTTTTGGCAGTTGCTTTTGGTCAACACCATTATAATAACGAGCATAAACATAAAGGTCAGTGTAACTGAGAAACCGAGAAGAAAGTGAATTGAAGTTGCCAGCCCCAGCCGAGGCAGCGATCAACTTACCAAGCAGCGCCGAAAGAAGGTGTAGGAACAAATGAACGACAAAAAAAAAAAATAATGCAACATATGTAGTCCGAGCTCGGGGCCACTTAACGAGCTCAAATTGTCTATATATACATACATGCATACATACGTACACACACATGCATAAAAGCATTAATTTTTTGCACCTCTCTTCGACGAGTGATCATGAAGAAATTCGATCGCTTAAGCGCGTGGCCAATGCTGTTGCTCCACTTACATGCTGGCTCTCCTCTCTTTGCGCCACTCTTTTGCATTTTGGCGGCTGCCCGGCTGTCACTTTTGATATTGTCCCTTTATATTTATCAGCGACGGCAGCAGCTCGTGGATTTTTTTTTACCTATACGAGCATTCAATGATCATCTACTCGTACATACTCGTTTGTGGTCGCTTGGTGCCAGGTGTGATAATGTGTCGAAAGTGATCAGCGTACTTAGACATATCAGTTTACCCAATTACCCGCTGTTGTTGTTTGTTGTTTATTGTTGTTGTTACTCTGACAAGCCGCGCCGTATCAAGTATTGAGTCTTTTTGGGTGGCAAAGCGTGGCAGTCTGCCTTGGCAATTAAGAGGCTGAGGTGAGCAAAAAAAAGGAAGAGAATTTGCGCAAAAATGCCACCAAAGTTGTTCGACCTGTGGATCACCCATAATGAATTTATGTAGGTATGTCATTGCAACTTAAAGCTTAATCAGGCTTCTTTTTCTCTTCAGGAGAAAATAAGCAAATGGAATAAGGTTAGTTCTGAAGCAGCAAGAGAAAGGGAGAGCTTGCCGAAACGAGGCTTTAAACAAGTTTTTGAAATTATTACCTAGGTTGATGCTGTAACGAAGAGTATATACAGAGCTTTCTACCATACGATTCTTGGGCAGAGCAATATCTTCTCCTCTTTATGCTCTCTACATTATAAGAGCTCGTCAATTAAGCATTTCGCAAGATATCTGCGTTCCAATTGGAGGTAGAGAGGGAAGAGAGGGAGAGGAAAGGAGAGGAGAGGAAAAGAAGAGGAAATGAAGAGGAAAAGAAGAGGAAAAGAAGAGTAAAAAAAGAGGAAAAGAAGAGGAAAGAAAAAGAAATGAAGAGATAAAGAAGAGGAAAAGAGAAGGAAAAGAAGAAAAAAGAAGAGAGAAAGAAGATAAAAGGAAAAGAAAAAAGAGAAAAAGAAGAGAAAAGAAAGGAAATAAAGAGAAAAAGAAGAGAAAACGAGGAGAAAAAGAAGAAAAAAGAAGAGAGAAAGAAGATAAAAGGAAAAGAAAAGAAGAGGAAAATAAAAGGAAAAGAAGAGGAAAAGGAGAGGAAAAAAGAGGAAAATAGGAGGAAATGAAGAGAAAAAAATGAGAAAAAAAGAGATAAAGAAGAGAAAAAGACGAGAATTGGCAAAGAAAAAAGAGCAAAAAGAGGAAATGCAGGGAAAAAAAAGAGAATAAGAAGAGACAAAGAAGAGAAAACAAAAAAAAAGAAGAGAAGAGAAGAGAAGAGAAAAGAAGAAAAAAAGGTAAGAAACAGAAGAGGAAAAGAAGAGCAGAAAGCAGATTGAGTGAGTTAAGAAAATACTCAGCTAAGCGGCAGTTATTCTTCTTCTTTCTGTTTCATGATTAAAATAGATCTCCAAATCTCTTTTTTAACAAAATATTATCGCGCTACACAAAAAAATCCCGGGTAACTAATTTCCCGTTTGACAAGCATGCAAATTCCCACAAAGGCATTGGAAGAGCACTAAGCTACAATCATACCCAAAGAATTTGCATGGGAACCTTTCAACTTCGACTAACTAAAATTTTTTAATTATTCCTGTTAAGCAAAATAACAAAAACAAAAGCAAAATAAGCTCAAACTGCTGTCAAAGATTTGCGGGTGTCTGAAAAACTAATCAGAGTAAAAACTAAAAAAAAATAATTCACAAAGGATAAAGGTACTGGCCGAGACTATCTGTGAGCCATGTAAGATATGCGCTATACATACATATTCGTGTGTATGTGTGTATACCATATGTGTGAGTGTGTGATGGAAAGAGGCCTACTCTATTGCAAAATGAAGTAAAGGTTTAACACACTCATCCTCAATCCTCATGCTCGTACTTAAATTGCATTTTAGTTGTGAATAATGAATTTTGAAATTCCAATATGGAATATGGGGGCGTTGCCGAAACGAAAAAATGCAATAAATATGCATATGAGTATACATAAGCAATGAGATATACATATTTACATATGAACAACCATGCGAGCCTATGTAGATATGTAGCATATTCCAAAGCATGAGCCGCAATATTCGCCTGAGAACGTCTTCACTCTCGGCTTAATCAAATACAAGGTACTTTTTTAGTAACGTCGACGATTTTTTAGCAAACGAACGAGCGGCTAGCAGTGGAAAATATTCGCCTTTGCCCCCAACGTAGTCAGCAGAATACGTTTGTTGTATAAAAACATGAAAAAAGTTAACCAGAAAACAGAGTTTCAAAAATTCGAAAATCGACCGATTTCGAGCGGAGAAAATTTCTGTGGAAGAATTTAATTTCTAATAGGAAAAATCTGAAATTCTCAGAGCCCTTCTTATAACTTTTTGAAGTCCTCGCATGTAACACCCTGTATGCGTTTACAGAACGTTTGGAATATTTAAATATTCCCACAATAACTACTATTGCATTGGTGTATGTGTTCATATATTTCAAACCTTGCAAGCAAATGATTTTGACTTTAGAGCCCAATTGCTTTCATTTATTGGTTTGAAATTTAAATTTGTATCATTTCTTTTCATCTGCCTTCAATTAAATTTTTATTATGAAAGCTCTGTCCTTCGAAAAACCAGACTACCCAAAAATATCTACTTCCCAATTACTCAAAAAATTGTTTGTTGACGTAACTGAAATTTTCAAAAGATTTAATAAATTAAATTAAATTAACACAAACATATTTTTAGAAGTCTTGTTATTTATGGGGCAGAGCATTCAAAATAGATTAGTCCAGACTGTTTGTTAAAAATGGAGAACATTAACAATTGCTTCTAAGTTTTCCCGAAAATCTCGAGAACGATTCCATTTATAAAAAAAATACTGTAGAATCAGTTGGTGACCTTCAGTTTATTTTTGTTAAATCTAAAAAACCAAATCCTTTGAAATTGATAGGTCAGACGAAATTTCACCACCAACGCAAACAGAAATTCACCATGTGATTCTCTTCGGGTTTCGATGTAATTTAAAGCCAATACAAATATTCAGTGAATGTCAAAATGTGTATGGAACCATTGCACCGTCTTTAGAGACTATTTCTATGTGGTTCCAAAGATTCCAGACCGGACATTTTTCCGTAGAGGACGAGCTCCGAAAAAGTCGACCAAAATCTTTTACTGATGACGTCACTGTAGCTCTGGTGAAGTTCAATAATCTAATAAGTAATGAATTGGGCTTGAATGTCATGGCTGTATAGTATTAAATAATCATCTGGGATACACGAAGAAATCTGCTCGATAGATACTACGAATTTTAAACAGGAGCAAACCCACCCATAATACACGTATCTGAGCAACAATGATGCCAGTTTACTTCTTCTTCTTCTTCTTTATTGGCGTTGGCACCGCTTACGCGATTATAGCCGAATCAATTACAGCGCGCCATTCGTCTCTTCTTTTCGCTGTTTGGCGCCAGTTGGAAATGCCAAGTGCACCCAGGTCACTCTCCACTTGATCTTTCCAACGGAGTGGAGGTCTTCCTCTTCCTCTGCTTCCACCAGCGGGTACTGCATCAAATACTTTCAAAGCTGGAGCGTTTTCATCCATTCGGACGACATGGCCTAGCCAGCGTAGCCGCTGTCTCTTCATTCGCTGAACTATGTCAATATCGTCGTATAGCTCATACAGCTCATCGTTCCATCGTCTGCGGTATTCGCCGTTGCCAATGCGCAAAGGACCATAAAACGTTCGCAGAACTTTCCTCTCAGATATTGATAACGTCCACGCTTCTGCGCCATATAGTAGGACCGGTATAATGAGCGACTTGTAGAGCTTGGTTTTCGTTCGTCGAGAGAGGACTTTACTTTTCAATTGCCTACTTAGCCCAAAGTAGCACCTGTTGGCAAGAGTGATTCTGCGTTGGATTTCAAGGCTGACATTGTTGTTGGTATTAATGCTGGTTCCTAGATAGACGAAATTATCTACGACCTCGAAGTTATGACTGTCAACAGTGACGTGGGAGCCGAGTCGCGAATTCTAGGACTGTTTGTTTGATGACAGGAGATATTTCGTCTTGCCCTCATTCACTACCAGACCCATTCGTTTCGCTTCTTTATCAAGTCTGGAGAAAGCAGAACTCACGGCGCGGTTGTTGAGGCCAATAATGTCGATATCATCGGCATCTTGTAGAAGATTGTACCTTCTCTATTTAGCTCTGCAGCTCGTATTATTTTCTCCAGCATTAAATTAAAAAAATCACACGATAAGGAATCACCCTGTCTGAAACCTCGTTTGGTATCGAACGGCTCGGAGAGGTCCTTCCCGATCCTGACGGAGCTTTTAGTGTTGCTTAACGTCAGTTTACTTAGCCGTATAAGTTTTGCGGGGATTCCAAATTCAGACATAGCGGCATAAAGGCAGCTCCTATTCGTGCTGTCGAAGGCGGCTTTAAAATCGACGAAAAGGTGGTGGGTGTCGATTCTCTTTTCACGGGTCTTTTCCAAGATTTGGCGCATGGTGAATATCTGGTCAATGGTTGACTTACCAGGTCTAAAGCCACACTGATAAGGTCCAATCAGTTTGTTGACGGTGGGCTTTAGCCTTTCACACAATACGCTTGATAGGACCTTATATGCGATATTAAGAAGGCTTATTCCACGGTAATTGGCGCAGACTGTGGGATCGCCTTTTTTGTGGATCGGGCAGAGCACACTTAAATTCCAATCATCGGGCATGCTTTCATCCGACCATATTTTGCAAAGAAGCTGATGCATGCACCTGATCAGTTCTTCGCCGCCGCATTTGAATAGCTCGGCCGGTAATCCATCGGCCCCTGCCGCTTTGTTGTTTTTTAAGCGGACGATTGCTATTCGCACTTCTTCATAGTCGGGTAATGGAACAACTTTTCCATCGTCATCCATTGGAGTTTCGGGTTCACCATCTCCGCGTGTTTCCTGTTCACTGCCATTCAGCAGGCTGGAGAAGTGCTCCCTCCATAAATCGAGTATACTCTGGGCATCTGTCACTAGCTCACCTCCCTGGGTCCTACAAGAGTTTGATCCGGTCTTGAAACCTTCTGTAAGTCGCCGTATCTTTTCATAGAATTTTCCAGCGTTACTTATCGGCCAGCCTCTCAAGCTCCTCATACTCGCGCATCTCGGCCTCTTTCTTTTTTTGTCTGCAGACGCGCCTTGCTTCCCTCTTCAGTTCTCGGTATCTATGCCACCCCGCACGTGTTGTGGTCGATCGCAAGGTTGCGAGGTAGGCAGTCTGTTTTCTCTCCACTGCGACACGGCAGTCCTCATCGTACCAGCTGTTTTTGCGATCTTTCCGAAATCCAATGGTTTCGTTTGCAGCTGTACGCAGGGAGTTTGCGATGCCGTCCCACAGTTCCCTTTTACCGGGTTGCTGATGAGTGCTCTCAGAGAGCAGGTGTGCAAGTCGAGTAGAAAACCGCTCGGCAGTCTGTTGTGATTGCGGCTTTTCAACGTCGAACATTCCTTGTGTTTGTTGATGGGCGTTCTTCGATACACAGAGGCGCGTGCGTATCTTCGCTGCGACAAGATAGTGATCCGAGTCAATGTTGGGACCTCGGAACGTACGCACATCTAAAACACTGGATACGTGTCTTCCGTCTATCACAACATGATCGATCTGGTTGGAAGTTTTCCGATCTGGAGACAGCCAAGTAGCTTGGAGAATTTTTTTGTGCTGGAATCTAGTGCTAAAGACAACCATATTTCGGGCCCCGGCGAAGTCGATCAGCCTCAGCCCATTTGGTGGAGACTGAATTTTCCGACAGCCGTACCAAAGATACCTTCTTTGCCCACCTTAGCGTTGAAGTCGCCAAGCACAATTTTGACGTCGTGGCGGGGGCAGCGCTCATAAGTGTGTTCGAGGCGCTCGTAAAAGGCATCTTTGGTCAAGTCATCCTTCTCTTCCGTCGGGGCGTGGGCGCATATTAGGGTGGTGTTAAAAAATTTTGTCTTAATGCAAATTGTGGCTAGACGTTCATCCACCGGAGTGAATGCCAGTACTCGGCGACGGAGTCTCTCTCCCACCACGAATCCGACACCAAATTTGCGCTCCTTTATATGGCCGCTGTAGTAAATTTCACAAGGACCCACCTTCTTCCGTCCTTGTCCCGTCCATCGCAATTCTTGGACGGAAGTGATGTCAGCCTTTAACTTTATGAGGACATCAACCAGCTGGGCAGCGGCACCTTCCCAATTAAGGGACCGGACATTCCAGGTGCATGCCCTAAAATCGTAATCCTTAAAACATTTACGGGGGTCGTCATCAAAAGGGGGGTCTCTCATCCGAGGCTTTAATTGGTTTTTCATTGGGTTGTTTTTTCATGTGGTGGGTTACAAACCCTACGCACAACCGCATGGGATTCGCCTTCTCACTTTAGCTCGCCTCCAAACGGATGTTCGTTGGCTACCCAGGGGATACGTGGTCTAAGACCGGACGTCGTGAGCTGCTTGAACCATATGCACAAGAATCGTTTCTGGCCACTCCCAGGTGAATGGCAGTCAAAAACTTTCCTCACTTGCGTGAACTTCTACACATGGCCCCATCCCCATGTTTACTTCACCTGATCTAAAATCGTAGCTGCTATTCCATTGGAAAGGGGTCAGACGGTAACCGTAAAATGGTACACCTAAGACAACGCGCCGTCCCACACTGCTGAAATAACGAGTAATTTCATAGCGATCTCTGGGATCGAAGAACCACGTCCAGCACCATATTCCACGTATATGGCATCTTGTGGTTTCTGGTTATTTCCAAAAATTTAAAACAATTTAAAAGGTAAGATCTTTAATAGCAACGAGGAGATAATTAATGCGGTTAATGCTGAACATGATAAGTTTAAAAAGCAAGATTTGAAGACTGTTTTCAGAAGTGGATCTATAGGCTTAAGAAATGCATTGAAATCAATGGCGTTTATGTAGATAAGATAAAAAAGAACAAGGATTACGAATTAAATACAAAAATAATATTTTTTCTTTATTTTTTTTTTGTGGTCAAATTACCGAACTTTTGTTAATCCCCTCGTATTTTTTTTCTAAATGAATATCGGAATAACCGGAATCGAAAGGCTTAATGGTAAATAAGTTTTTGAGGAGAGATGTCAGCTGTTTCAAAATTTTAATTCGCTACAAGGAGTAAAGACTGTATATTCGGATATTTAACTGCCAAAATGCAGATGGGAAAATTTTTGAAATGACACTAAATCGTTCGAGAATTCTGATGATATTTTCGTAGAAGTGCTCAACTCATCTATTGGCGCTTGTACACTATTTTTGCCCACTTGTGCGCACACTGCGCCACGCTGACTGTGGCGTTTCGATTTCATTTCGAAAGCACACACGTAATCCCATAAAAGCCATAAAACGAATGAATATTCAAAGGAGTTGGAATTTTTTGTAGTCTTCTTTTCATTAACTCGGTTAATTCACAAACGGCACCACACTAGTCAAAGACAGACAAATTGAGACGAGTAATTGCTCATGAGTACACCAACGGAGGGTTGACCTCGTACTCGACTTTTAATAACAAAAACAACTAATAAACAATGTTGATAAAAGCAAACCCAATTAAAAGAAGAGATTTGTTGAGTGCAAAATCATAAAATTAATTCAAATATAAACATTTAAAAAAAAAAAAATTAAATCAAATTTAAATATAATTAAACTATGTTAAGAATATTAAAAAAATAAATAACATAAGACCATAAAATAAGAAAATTACAGGAACTAAAAAATAAGATGAAAAATAAAATAAATTAATTCCAGTAATATTAAAATAAAATCTAACTTTTCAAATAAAGTGCAATATAAAACAAAAATAATAATTAATATAAAATAAAATAACATAAAATTAAACACAGTAAAATTAAATTATATTAAATTGAATTAAAAAAAAATAAATTAAAATAAAAAGAGTAAAATAAGAAAAAAAAAACAAATTTAAATAAAATAAATTAAAACAAAAAAGTTTAAAATAAATAAAATAAAATTTCACTAAATAAAATAAAAGAAAACAAAATAAAATAAAATAACATTAACTAAAAATAAATAAAACTAAATAAAAATAAATTAATATAAATAAATTTAAATTAATGTAAATAAAATGCAATAAAAATTTTAAATTAAACAAAACGAAACTAAATAGAAATGTAATAATTAAAATAAAAATTAAATAAATATAAATGAAAAATAAAAAAATTAGGTTAAGTAAAGTAAGTAAAATAAAATGAAATGAATAAAATAATTTCGATTTAATTTAACAATATAAAATAAAAGGAAATGAAATAAAATTTTAATTTATATATAAAAAAATATTTACCGAAATAAAATAAATAAAGAAAATAAAATGAAACGAATAAGCTTAAATTAAATTAAGCTTAACAAATAAAACAAACTGAAATAATATAAAATAAAAAAAATTTTAAAACAAAATAAAATAAAATAAAATAAAATAATATAAAATTGTTGAAGTTAAGTCCGTTTCCAATGCGACTCTGTATTAACAATATAACATAAATTGCAAATATTTGTATATGTATAAACGTATATAGTTGTATAAGTATATATTAACCGAAATGTAAAATGTTTGCTTTAAATAGATTAGCTTTACATATCTATTTGTCATTCCTAAAATACATTCGAAATAAAGAGGAATTACAACAGGTTATGGGCCCAGACACTTGGGCCCCGCGTTTTTCGTTAAACTGTTGATTTTAAATATCGGTATTTTAATATTTATAAAGAGAATATCACTCGCGATCACAATGAGTTCTATGTATCAGATAGAAAAGTTGGATGAAGGTAATTACGATACCTGGTGCATCCAAATGCGCAGCGTGCTGGTGCATGCAGAGGCGTGGAAGGTGATCAGCGGTCAACGGCCAGCAGCAGATGCAGAAAGTTGGGATGCACTTGATGAAAAGGCATTGGCTATGGTGACTTTGAGTGTGAAACCATCACAATTGTCTTACCTGAAGAACTGTGCAACAGCAGCCAGCGCTTGGAAGAAGCTCAAAGAAATGCACCAACCCAGTGGACCAGTTAGGAAAGTGTCCCTCTATAAGCAGCTACTTGGATTGCGGATGACTGATGGTGATGTTATGTCCAGTTATTTAAATAAATTTTGTTCAACAGTTGACAAGCTTTCGGAGGTGGATATTAAGCTTAGCGAGGAGCTAGCAGCAATAATATTGCTTTCTAGTTTGCCCAAAAGCTACGAAAATTTTGTGATTGCAGTTGAAACACGCGATAATTTGCCCACACTTGAGGTATTAAAAATAAAATTATTGGAAGAAGGAGAACGAAGAGCTAGTGAATCGAAAATGGATTATCACAGTGAACAGCAGGCGTTCCAAGCAAAAACAAAAACAATTCGAAAAAAGCGGGGAGATAAGAATGATATCGAATGTTATAAATGCGGACAACGGGGCCACTACAAAAATCAATGCAGAAGTAAAGTGAGAGAAGAACCGATAAAGTGTCAACAACAACAGCATAGATCGTTTACAGTTTTAGCAGCGACAGATGTGGGAGATTTAAAATATTCGAGCTGGTGTTTGGACAGCGGCGCGACTGCACATATGAGTGGCGCTCGAATTTTGTTTACAAATTACATCGCGCAAGCAGAAGATGTTGTGTTAGCAGACAACAACATTATACGCGCAGTAGGCAGAGGCGATGTCGTACTTCAAACGGATTTGTGTAAGTTAACATTGGAGAACGTTTTATATGTCCCGCAAATGAAGGGGAATTTCATTTCGGTGAGTCGAGCTGTTGATCGTGGCTGTACAGTAAGCTTCAACAACAAATATGCTATCGTAAGCCAGAAAGGTGAGATGATTTTAAAAGCAGAGAAGAGAAATAGGTTGTTTGTGTTTGAAAGCAAAAATAATTCCTGCTTCAGCGCAGCACAGTGTAGCGCAGAAATTTGGCATAATAGATACGGCCATTTAAACTATGGCAGTCTAAAGCGCCTTGTTAAAAATAAAATGGTGCTTGGCATTGAAAATATGAATATCTCAGACAATGCACAGTGTAGGACGTGTATGAAGAGTAAGATTCATACTCAACCATTTCCAGTAGCGTCAGAAAGTCGAGCAAAGAAATTATTGGAGCTAGTGCATACCGATGTATGCGGTCCATTTGAGAAGCGGTCTCTTGGTGGCTCGTCTTATTTTTTAACTTTCATCGACGACATGTCTCGGCGTATCTTTACATTCTTTCTCAAGTCAAAAGACGAAGTGTTTGAAAATTTCGTGACTTTTAAGAATATGGTAGAGCGCCAGACTGGGCAGAAAATCAAAGCTTTACGCAGCGACAACGGCCGAGAGTACATCAACAAGCGTTTTGATGATTTCCTAAGGCAGCACGGTATAGCGCGGCAACTTACAATACCATACAGCCCACAACAAAACGGCGTCACAGAACGAGCAAACCGCACTCTTGTTGAGATGGCGAGAAGTTTACTTGTGCATTCAAATATGCCAGAGTTTTTATGGGCAGAGGCGGTGCAGTCAGCGTGCTATATCCGCAATAGAGCGCCAACTTCAGCCTTAGTGGGTATGACTCCGTACGAAGCGTGGAGCGGTAAAAAACCAAATGTAAAAAACATGAGAATATTTGGGTCAGTTGCTATTGGCTTAGATAAGACACGCAAGGGCAAATTTCACGCGAAGGGCAAAGAGTACCGATTTGTTGGTTACTCTTTAGTGTCAAAAGCCTACAGACTTTACGATGAAGAGAGGCATCAAATCGTAGAGAAACGAGATGTTTTATTCGACGAACACGTGAGTGTTATCGAACCAGATGATCAATTTGCGTTTGATTTATCAGCAGACGGTGCGACAAATGATTACAGACGTGAGGTGGGGAAATTGATTCCATGTAAAAGTGAAGTTGAGAAACAGAAGGTTACGTGTAGTGAAGATACGCACAGCGACGAATACGCAAGTGCAGAGGAACAGGAGGCAGAACCGAAGCAAGACGTAAAGGTGGGACGCGGCAGGCCGATATATGTTCGAAGCGGTATGCCAGGGCGTCCGAAGAAAAAGTACAATGTTATACAGGCAGTGCAGTCGGCAGAGATACAATTACCTCAGACTTATAAAGAGGCAATCAGCAGCGAACACGTTTCGTATTGGCAAGCAGCTATGGAAGCAGAATATGATGCCTTGGTGGCAAACAGTACATGGACGGTGACAGATCTGCCAAAAGGTGAGCAAGCAATCGGATGTAAATGGGTTTACACAGTTAAGAGAGACAAGACCGGCTCAGTTGAGCGTTACAAGGCGCGTTTAGTAGCCAAGGGGTGCGCGCAGAGGTTCGGCGTAAATTACACCGAAACATTTTCACCGGTTTGTCGTTATGAAACGATACGCTTAGTTCTTGCGCTCTCAGTTCAGCTGAAATTATACCTACATCAAATGGACGTTTGTACGGCTTATCTCAATAGTGAGCTAAAAGACGTAGTCTACATGAAGCAGCCTGAAGGTTATGCAGACAGAGCCAGTAGTGGAAAAGTGCTGCGGCTAAACAAAGCGATTTATGGCTTAAAGCAAGCAGGAAGGGAGTGGAACTCCATGCTAAATGGTGCGCTGTGTGAAATTGGATTCTCTCAGTGTCAGAATGAGCCATGCTTGTATAAGCAGGACATAAAAGGTAGCCTTTGTTTAATACTTATTTATGTAGATGATTTACTTATAGCGTGCCAGAAGAAGTCGGACTTGATGCAAGTTAAATCAATGATATCAACAAAGTTTGAATGCGTGGACAAAGGCCCACTGCAGGTATTTTTGGGTATGCAGATTCAGCGCGATGGCGAAATAGGCGATATTTCTATGAACCAGTCCCTTTACATAAGCGATATGCTACAACGGCATGACATGCAGCAATGCAGAACAGCAACAACGCCATTGGATACAGGATATCAGACTGTATGCGAGAGAGAATCGTGCGTGAAAGTAGATCCAAAGGAGTATCAGTCTGCAATCGGCGAGTTGATGTGGTTAGCCTTGACCTCCAGGCCAGATATCTATCATTCAGTCGTGAAACTGGCACAAAGGAACAACAATCCACACTCTGAGCATCTCACAGGCGTAAAGCACGTAATGCGGTACCTAGCAGCAACGAAGGACTTGACTCTGAATTATCGTGCGTGTGGTCAGGCATTGGAAGGATTCGTAGACGCAGACTGGGGAGGTGATATCAGCAATCGTCGGTCGTATACCGGATATATATTTTTCTTGGCAGGCGGGCCAATCTCTTGGAAATCTGAGAAGCAGAGCTCCGTGGCGCTTAGTAGCACAGAGGCTGAGTATATGGCTCTGACTTCAGCTGCCAAAGGAGCATTACATCTGAGGCGTTTAATTATTGAAATTGGATGTGGTAATGCTGACACACCAACAACTTTGTATGGCGACAATCTTAGCTCTCAAAATCTGGCTAAAAATCCAGTATATCATGCCAGATCAAAGCACATCGACATCAGACATCACTTTGTACGGGAAGTTATCCAGAGCGGTGACGTAGAATTAAAATATATTCCTACTGAAGAAATGATAGCTGATGTACTAACCAAGAATCTTTCGAAGAACAAGCATTTACATTTTGTCAAATTAATGAATTTAAATTAGTTTCCTTGTTAACAGAATCACATTGAGGAAGGGTGTTGAAGTTAAGTCCGTTTCCAATGCGACTCTGTATTAACAATATAACATAAATTGCAAATATTTGTATATGTATAAACGTATATAGTTGTATAAGTATATATTAACCGAAATGTAAAATGTTTGCTTTAAATAGATTAGCTTTACATATCTATTTGTCATTCCTAAAATACATTCGAAATAAAGAGGAATTACAACAAAAATAAAATAAAATAAAATAAAATAAAATAAAATAAAATAAAATAAAATAAAATAAAATAAAATAAAATAAAATAAAATAAAATAAAATAAAATAAAATAAAATAAAATAAAATAAAATAAAATAAAATAAAATAAAATAAAATAAAATAAAATAAAATAAAATAAAATAAAATAAAATAAAATAAAATAAAATAAAATAAAATAAAATAAAATAAAATAAAATAAAATAAAATAAAATAAAATAAAATAAAATAAAATAAAATAAAATAAAATAAAATAAAATAAAATAAAATAAAATAAAATAAAATAATATAAAATAAAATAAAATAAAATAAAATAAAATAAAATAAAATAAAGTAAAATAAAATAAAATAAAATAAAATATAATAAAATAAAAGAAAATAAAATAAAATAAAACAAAATAAAATAAAATAAAATAAAATAAAATAAAATAAAATAAAATAAAATAAAATAAAATAAAATAAAATAAAATAAAATAAAATAAAATAAAATAAAATAAAATAAAATAAAATAAAATATAATAAAATAAAATATAATAAAATATTATAAATATAATTAAAATAAAATAAAATAAAATAAAATAAAATAAAATAAAATAAAATAAAATAAAATAAAATAAAATAAAATAAAATAAAATAAAATAAAATAAAATAAAATAAAATAAAATTAAATAAAATTAAATAAAATTAAATAAAATAGAATAAAATAAAATAAAATAAAATAAAATAAAATAAAATAAAATAAAATAAAATTAAATTAAATTAAATTAAATTAAATAAAAAAAATAAAATAATATAAGTAAAATAATATAAAATAAAATGAAATAAAATAAAATAAAATAAAATAAAATAAAATAAAATAAAATAAAATAAAATAAAATTAAATTAAATTAAATTAAATAAAAAAATAAAATAATATAAGTAAAATAATATAAAATAAAATGAAATAAAATAAAATAAAATAAAATAAAATAAAATAAAATAAAATAAAATAAAATAAAATAAAATAAAATAAAATAAAATAAAATAAAATAAAATAAAATAAAATAAAATAAAATAAAATAAAATAAAATAAAATAAAATAAAATAAAATAAAATAAAATAAAATAAAATAAAATAAAATAAAATAAAATAAAATAAAATAAAATAAAATAAAATAAAATAAAATAAAATAAAATAAAATAAAATAAAATAAAATAAAATAAAATAAAATAAAATAAAATAAAATAAAATAAAATAAAATAAAATAAAATAAAATAAAATAAAATAAAATAAAATAAAATAAAATAAAATAAAATAAAATAAAATAAAATAAAATAAAATAAAATAAAATAAAATAAAATAAAATAAAATAAATAAATAAATATAAAATAAAATAATATGATATAAAGTAAAATTAAGGAAATAAATAAAATAAAATAAAATAATATAAAATAAAATAAAATAAAACAAAATAAAATAAAATAAAATAAAATAAAATAAAGAAAAATAAAACAAAATTAAGTAAATAAAATAAAATAAAATCAAATCAACTTAAACAAAAAAAAATTAAATTAAACTAAAAATAATATATAATAAATAAATTAAAATAAAATCCATACAGCAAACATAAAATAAAATAATATATAAAACAGAAAAGTTATTAAAATAAGATAAGCAAAAAAATAAATTAAAATAAAATAAGAAAAAAAGATTTAATAAAATAAGGTAAAATGAAATGAAATAAAATAAAATTAATTAAAATTAGAAAGGGAATTCACATCTTTGCTTATATGACCTCAGCAATGCCTATTCATACCTTAACTTATGAGGCTACTCCTGAGAGCTTCCCAGTCAGGTTCAGTAAACACATTTCCCATTTGCTTTAAAGTCAACCTTGATAGCAAGTGCTATCAAATATACATACACGTATATATTAGTACATTTGTATTGTATGTACGTGTCTATATTGAAATGTATATACATATGTACATACAAGCGTGTCAATGCATTAATGTGCGAATTGTGATGAGTTTTTTTTCACGAAATGATTGATTGACCACTTCAACAATTCACCATAAATTCATACACACCTACATACACGTACATATTAAAATACTAGTATGAATAAAAATACTGCTGCTCCTGCTACTGTTGAAATATAAATATGCATGAAGTAATGATGAATACAAAAATATCTTGAAATTAAATGTTCCTTTGTTTCACTGAATATTTTATGCATATTTTTACTGTTATTTATATATTCACTGTTATTGCTAGTTATTGAAATATTGTCATGGGTATTAAATCAAAGTAGTGAACTAAAGGAAGGTTAAACATTTATGACAAAAACTTGGGATTTTTAATGAAAAGGGTTAACTGAAATTTACAAAGTTTCTGTAAGCTCTCAACTGGGTTCCAGTGAAACTGAGTTTAATGTGAAATTGTATAAAATGTTTCTGAGGAAGATGCAAGAAAAAGCATAAGAGAAGAGATGATCTAAAAAAGTCCAGAACGGTTGTTGAAATACAAGTACCTATGTGTAGAACAAGTAGGAAATTATGAGTAGAAGCTAATACAATAGTATCTTTAGAGCCAACAGTTATACCTTCAAACGTTTGAAAGTATTTTAAATAAATTTAAATCGTAAAAACTATCAAGCTAAAAGAATTTTCGGGAAGTAGACCCGGGACCCAACTTTTCGAAATTTTTTTTATTTATCATTTGATTTATGTACATAAAATTTGGTACAGTAGTAGCTTTGGATCCAAAATTTTATTGGGAACACGTTTTCTTCCAGGGAGTAGACTTGGAATCGATTAAATGTTTCGGTTTTATAATAGTTTATCTCTATATATTTTGTCCTGATTGACTGACGAAGCAACCCATAGCGTATACCGCTGATCACATAGACCGATAAGAAAGATTTTTCGGGAATGTGGACCTGGGGCCAATCTATTCGAAAAAATTCAATTTAATTTTAAATCGTTCGATAGACATGAGTTTTGGTACCGAGGTAGCTTTTTGCCTAACAGACATTGCTTTTTCCTAAATTGACATGGGAAAAACTTTATTCCGGGAAGTGGACCTGAAAAAAAGTTTTATTTATCGGTTGATTTGCATAAAATTTGGTATCGGAATGGCTTTTTGCTTAAGTTAAACAGGCTTATTAGGCTAGATCATAAAGGGGAGATTCAGGAAACGAGCTATTTCGACGGAGGGAGAGGGGAGTTCGATGAGTTGGTTTTAGGGGCATGTAAAAAGGTTGTTAGTGTTGGGGGAGACTCATTGCATGCAGGACATACGTTGGGTATGTCGGTGTCGAGTCTGGATAAGTATGAGTTTAGCCTGTTACAATATCCAGATTTAAGTTGCGCAAGTATTACGCGGGGCTCTCGAGGCAGCTCAAGGGTAGCATCCCAGCAGAAATTGCTTGCACGGTGAAGCATTATGCTCCTTAACTCGTCGCATAGATGTTTCGCAGTGCAAGCCTATCCTGTCACGGTTCTGAGGGCTGACTTTTGGCAGGCTTGTAGCTTCTTCAAGCCGAGGAAGAAGTGGTAAATTGCAGTTTACTTTCAAACGTAATTCAGCAATATTCTGACTCATTATCGAGCAATCATCGGCATATGAGATCAGGGAAACCCCTTCTGGTGGAGGAAGAAGCTTCGAGATGTAGAAGTTAAACAGTAATGGGAAGAGTACACCACCCTGAGGAAATCCTTGTTTAATCTTTCTGAGTTTCGATGTTTGACCTCGAAATTCTACCGATGATTGACGACCTCTCAGGTAGCCCACCCCCGTGGTGATGAGGATTCCTCAATGTCCGATAGTAGCACTGAATGGTTGACGGTGTCAAAAGCTTTTAACAGATTCGTGCACAGGGCCGGTTTTGGTTAAGACCGTGGACTAACTAAGTGCTGTTGTGGTACCTTGCAAAAGCCTTGGGAAAGCTATGCTGATGTGCTGCCGGACTCAGCTGTTGTGTGAAGGTCGCTACTGATGAGACTAGAGATATCAGCCGATAGGACTCTCCTTTGTTGGCGGGTTTCCTCGGTTTAAGTAACGGAACCACCCTCCCCATTTTCCACAAATCGGGTATTTTTAGGGTGGTCAAAGACAAGTGGAGGACCTTGGTAAGAAGTCTGCTTCCGCTGGTCCGAGATGTTTTAGTATCAGCATACTCATTCCGTCGGGGCCGAAGGATTTGGAGGCTTTCGCCTACCCGATGACCCTCTGAACTTCTTCCCTGGTGCTCGGCAGCTTGGACAGACGCCGGGTGCAGTGTAAAAAGTCGGCTAAAATAGCTCGCGCCCTTTTTCGGGTCCAACGAGGTGCGGTTGCCGTATGAAATTTCCACCCGGTCATCGCGTCTCATCGGGTTTGACAGTGTACCTGAAACCGATTTACTTTTAAACTCGTATTCATGGTTCAATTTCGTTGATATCTGAAACATAGGTAGCTATTTTCATATATCAATAAGTGGAGAAATTTTTCTACCGACCAATCTACCATGATATTTATTGCTCGATTTGCTTGTAAATCGGAACTTGGAAAGATCCTTGCCTTGGCTAATAATAATAATAATAATAAAAGAATTAAGGTAGAATCATTTTTTCCAAAAAATATACTAAAAAAAACTATTGGAACTATATTTATCAAAATTTTTCATTATAATCGGAATTGGAAATATATGGTACACTTGTAAAAAATATTTTCCGAACAAAATTATTTGAATTTCAAAAAATGTTGAAACTAAAAATATATAATAATCAATTATTTTAAAGAAATTTGAAATTAGTCACAGAAGAATTTATTTTCCAAACTAAGAAAAGCAAAAAATTTATTAACTCATAAGCTGAGTTCAAAAACTTCCTTTGTTAAAGCATTTAATTCTCGATTGCTTCAATTGCCCGCCGAGCGCCACCGTTGCACTCAGTAGTCGCATTCATATTAAATATGTACATACGTATATATATATATATGTGAATGTGAAATAAATATCATAATCACGCTTAATTTTATTATCAACGATGGCCATGCGCCGCCAAACACTGATTGTACAATTTACAGTTGGAATCTATGTAAGCGAATACGTGCCACATGGTACCAGCCGCAGCGACAAGCCGCCCACTCCAGGCTCGCTACATCACATTTAGTGAATTACTGTGGTAAAATATTCATACAAAAATTTATTTATTTATTTTTCTGAATTGTACAATAGTTGCAATGATAAACAGTTTTATTATTAAAATGGTCAGTGTAATTGCTCAGTTGCTGGCGCTACGGCAACAAAAGATCGCTTAAATGAACTCGGACAGGATGCAGCGATTTAGCAGCTATACATACATACAAAAATAAGTACATCTGGGTATATAAAATAGTAAATAAATGCGTCCTTCTCAATGAACATTTATCACAAAGCCACTGACGTCATTTATATTTATCCCCAGCTCAGCGCGTTCACGGCACGGCAACAACTGGCTTGTGTCAGAGCTTTTATTGAGCAATTTAGTAGCGCTGTTGCATCATCATCACTCGAGTAGACACTTGTACGCGCTCTCCTACTTTCTAAATCATCCGGATGCTATCAATTTGATATACGAGTACATGCCTTAAATTAGGCTTATTTAGTTGAAATGTCTGCATCTGTATGAAAATTGGAGCAAATATAAACTGACGGCCCTGTGGTAACCACAATTGACCTAAATAGAGAATATAGAAGCGATTTCGTGATTGTGGTTAACAGAGCATATAGGAATGTGGGGTTTCTAAAACCTGTTTCGGCTTAAGGACTATCCCACTGTGCCGGAACTCTTTACTTGCAACTAAAATGACTCTGCCTAAGAACGCGGGCACTCATCGTTCCAGCAATACTTAGCAGACTTATATAAATATATATAATTGACACATTATGTTCATTGGAATGTTAAGTCGCCTCCGGATGTTTATGAGCAGTTTTTCCCCATGTCTGAAATACAGTCGTGGACCTGCTTTTGTCTGACGAGGGTATCAAGCGGATCTATGCAGCGATATTTTCGCCATATGCAGTTTTCTTCCTTACAGATGGAGCCGTTTATAAATGTATGATCCTCTATGATCAAACGATGGAACGAGCTATACGAGCTATATGATGATATTGACATAGGTCAGCGAATGAAGAGACTGCGGCTACGCTGGCTAAGTCATGTCGTTCGAATGGATGAAAGCACTCCAGCTTTGAAAATGAAGGGAAAGACCTCCAGTCCATTGGAAAGACCAGGTTGAGAAGGACCTGGCTGAACTTGGTGTTTCCAATTGTTGTCAAACAGTGAAAAAAGAAATGAATGAAGTAATGTTATAAATTCGGCTATAATCGCGTAAGCGATGTCTACGCCAGAAAGGAATAAGAAGAAGGCATGCCTATCATAGGAGGCGATTAAAATCCAAAAGCTAACATGACAGTCGGTTATTTATACCGGAACGACGTGGACTTTGATCCGGCCAAGGACTATGACTTCCAAAAGCTGCTTCGGAGAATATTTTTGCGGCTACAACGACAACAAAAGACTTCAGTTGCCCTGGAAACCTAATATTTCCAAGTAACTCCACTGAAACTCCTTCCCTTTCCCTTAACCACACGCTAGACTCTTCGACAATTTTTTTCCTTTCCCAGATATTAGGGGAATCGCATCGAAATTGATATGACAGCCAAAATAAACGAAGAAAAATCATCAAAAGCAAACGCCACGCATACACAGAAGTGCACACATACACAAACATTCAATCAAATACATTTGAGAGCCGAAACCTCAACAAAAAAAACCAACTTGTACACAAACAAATTAGGACTCGTTGTCGGCTACCGCAGAGGCCGCAATAAATACCTATTATGTCCATGTGTGTGCGCTTGTGTGTGAAAGTGTGTGGATGAGTACAAATAAGCTACCACGAAATCAACAAACAATACCACGAACAGCTGCAGGTGAGAAGATATTAACAACATCACGCCAAGAAGCTGCTGATACACAAACAAATGGGCTTACACAAATACACAAATATATGTATATGTATGCAAGTGTGTATGTAGGCATCAAATGCAGAAAAGCGCATTACCATTACCTCGCGACGTGTTGCAACGACGCCTGTGTTGCTACTCGTAGAACCAACAACGGCAGCCGTCAAATGGGAATTGGTGCGGGGTGAGGCGCGTGCAAAGCAAAAGCAAACAAGAGATCCAAAGGAAAATACCTGCCACTGCCAACTCCCAGCCGTCTTTGTGCATTCACTGCACAGTTGGGTGTTGGGTGCGAGGCAACTGAAATTCTTTCATTGATACGCGCTACTGGCGCTGTTTTCTCAATGTTGCCACTCACAGAGTTGCAACTCGCTGCTGTTTTCAAGCTACTTAGCTGCCGCTTTGTTGATATTTGTTGATCCTCGAGTAAACGTTTAAGACTTTGTGGTCTTTGGCTGGTGTTGTTGTTGTTTTGTGTAAATAAATTTGTTCATGTGTTGTATTGTATATTTGTATGTATGTAGATTGCCTGTTTGCACAGCCGTCTGTCTTCACTAGTTGGTTTGCCACTGCTTTGCTCACCTTAGCTCTGCTGGGCTATTAGCTGGTGAACGTATTGACAATCGCATTCTGCGTACGGAGTGATAATATGAACATGCAATTTGTACAGTGGTCTACTTGAAAACGTTTGAAGTGCTCATTAACATCAAAGTACTTATAAGCGGCCGCACATTTCAATTTCAGAGCTTGAAACAAACACAAGCGCATACGAACATATGCCAGGTAGCAGGGGTGAATGAATACAGATTTTCTGGTTCTCTCAGAGAGATAATTATTTAATTTAATTTAATTATTTATAGTTTTTATTTTATTTTGTTTTACTTTATTTTGTTTTGTTTTATTTAATTTCATTTAATTTTTATTTTTCTACACTTTTTTTTATTTTATTTTGTTTTATTTAATTTAATTTTTTTGTTTATTTCATTTTCATTAATTTTATTTATTATATTTTATTTTATTCTATTTTGTTTTATTTAATTTTTTTAGTTTGTTTTATTTTATTTTGTTTAATTTAATTTATTTTCTATTATTTTGGTTTATTTTATTATATTTTATTCTATTTTATTTTTTTTATTTTATTTTATTTTATTTTATTTTATTTTATTTTATTCTATTTCATTTTATTTTATTTTATTTTAATTTATATCATTTTATTTTATTTTATTTTATTTTATTTTATTTTATTTTATTTTATTTTCTTTTATTTTATTTAATTTTATTTTTATTTAATTTTATTTTTATTTACTTTATTTATTTTATATCATTTTTTTCATTTTATTTTATTTTGTTTTGTTTTATTACATTTTATTTTATTTTATATCATTTTATTTTACTTTATTTTATTTTATATAAATTTATTTTAATTTATTTTTACTTTATTTTATTTTATTTTATTTTATTTTATTTTATTTTATTTTATTTTATTTTATTTTATTTTATTTTATTGTATTTTATTTTATTTTATTTTAGTTTATTTTATTTTGTTTTATTTTTTTTTTTATTTTATTTTACTCTATTTTGTTTTAATTTGTTTTGTTTCATTTAATTGATTGTATTATATATTATTTTTTTCAGTTAATTTTTTTTTATTTGATTATAATATAACTTTAATTCGTTTAACTTAATTTTATTCAATTTTATTTTATTTGGCTTTGTGGTATACATATATTTTTTTAAATTTTATTTCAACTATTTCGTGTTGTTTTAATTAATTTTTTATTTCATTTTATTTAAACTTTGGTGATTTTTATTTTTTGCCAATATTTTCTTTATACTTCTCCAATATTCTAAATTATGCCAAGCGTAAAAATATGCGTTCAAACATACATAACTTACTTAACGGTAATATTTGCTCGCCACGTAGTGAAACTCATTATGTGTGGAATTTAATTAATTTCATCAGCCCCGGGCATTCTCGAAGTCATTAGGTGTAAATCAGATTAATTTACTAATTGATATTAAAATTTACTTACCAGCTAACTAAACAGTTCTCTTTCAAATTAATTGATGTTTGTTTTATTTTACATAAGAATATAGCCCGTTTTTCGCCTGTTTGTTTTATGTGAATACAGCAATGGATATTTAAATATGGTCGCCAATGATGAGGTTTTCATACATACACATATTAAAATAATGAGTTGCTTGACAAGATATTTGATCCAAGATATCTTAACCCCAACATTCAATTCAGTGGTAGAATTCGGTCTAGTTTCCCACTGTAAGCGAGAGTTCCTGAGCTTCCACGTTTATCTTGAAAATAGGCTTCTTTCCTTAGCAAAATCTTTATCAACTCCTCGAGACTTATTTGGACAGCGAAGAGAAAGTTGTAGTGTTGGCTTAACTCGTAGCCTTGGCTTAACTCTCACAAAGATCGGACAGAAGGAAGAGCTTACAGAGAACTCCCTCTACTTCACACGATACTATGATTCGGAAAACGTACTTATTTCTATGACCACAAGTCTATTTGCTTAATTTTATGAATTCAGCCATCGGCCATTTATAAGTGTGCGACGACTCCGCAACTTACACCCGATAATACATACATAGTTAATGTTATTAAAGGTAAAATATATATGGGGATAAGTCGGACGAACCTTGGATTGCACACATATACATACACACACCATTTCATATATGTATATGAGAATAAATATTTTAATAAATATGTAAACAATCAATTAAAGGCAGTCATGTAAACTTTGAATTTAAATTAGTTTCATTTTTCCTACAGCAAAGGACCTCCAAAGCAGTAGAGCCAAAGGCGACAAAAGAGCACACCCTTAATGGAGTAAAAATTGAAAGTAATGAATTCAATTTCATTGTTGTCAATATACAGCGTATTGTCACTTGTCACTTGTCACTTGACTGAATGACACACTGGCAGAGGGACCTTCGAAGCTCGAAGCTCCAGTAGAAGCACTGTAAGTGAGGCCGATCGCAAAGCTAAGAGCATAGTATGAAAAGAAGTAGAAGATAGGACGGGATAGCCACAGTAAGTAGTACCTTTAGGCATTGATTGTCTCATTATAGCTACTACGTACTGGCTTGCACGCGAGCCCAACTGGCGGAAAAAGTAGGCGTAACCCTAGACACTAGATGCAGGCTCGCGCAAGGTTCGTACGCGTGCCGATAAAATCTAACAAAAACGCACGTCAATCTCAGTAGACTCAGTAGAGTTCCAAAAAAATAAGAAATAAAGCACAAAAGCAGCCCAAACTTTCAAAAAATAAATAGCAAATCTGCCGTATAAACAAGAACTGATGAAGTGAATTATGAGAGTCTCTCCTGACGCAATGAGACGAGACATAAACGGCCAATGCCAGACAGCGCCCACTCAATTTGTGCGCGCACCCAGCAGGCAGCGGTCGTCTTGCTGGTGGCATTTATTTACTTACATACAAACATACAAACAAACAAACGTACACACAGCGCAATGCCACACGCACTCCAACTGCTCCAGTGCTCTGTAAAGCGACTACGATAGCGAACTCGTGCCATCAGCTCCATTGGGTACGCATGCAATTGCCATCCTTTGAATACCCGAACAACATCAGCCTTTCCCTAAGTACGATTGGGTTTACTGTAAACAAAGAACGTTTAAAATGCCATTGAGTATGTAATCGATACGATATTGCAAGGTGGCGCATAATGGAGCTCGCTGTAAGCGCCAAAGCGTGGTTGTAGACAATTCAAGCGTGCCAGCGCGGTTGAACTGACTACGCGGCTCATGGTACTAGCCAACATACAAGTATATTGCAAGGTGTGTGGCGAAAATACTGAAAAGTCTTTTGGGGCCTGTTGGGGTCGATTTAATTAATCCTGCCCTGTTTGAAGAATTCATGGATGCGGCGAAGCGTAGATTTAAATTTAAAAAATTTCGAAATTCTAGTTAACACGACTGGTTATAAACTGAGCACTTAAATATAGGCTACCAGCGTCTCTCTATTACCAGTAGCGGAGTACTAGGAAGCTGCACAGCCTTTGAGCCTGTTATCCCAATCACGGTGCGCACCAGAGAAATCAGCGGTTTAATGTTCAGTTCATGCAGAGAGAAAAAACTTACATTTCATTGGAGAGAGTGAGTAGAGAGCCGTTGATTTCCTTTGGTGTCCCCAATTTATGACAACGAAAAGAAAATGTACGTCGCCTGCTGAAGCCCAAGACGACTTATTACATCCAATATATTTTAACTCAGCGAACATTTAGTTAACATGAAAAGGTATGCAGTTGCAAGGCTTCCTTGGATCAGCAAAAAAAAAACTACTATCTGCTGACAAGTTACTGGACTTATAAATAAACTTTGCGAATTCCGTCTTATCACTACAGTCTTTCCTGTAAGAAGATAAACTACGGATGGAGTAGTCCGATAAGATCATGAAAAACTACCGTACTGTCTTTACAAGACCGAGACTTGAATACCTTGGTTCGAACGGCTTTACAATCACGGCATCGGGAACTAAACTTTGAAGTTTTGGAGCCACGGCTTATATATAATGGGCGCTTTGTAACCGCTGAAGCGAGCTTCTTCTCCAATTTGTTTTTCCAGCAAATGGAGGTACCTACAGTTCATAATAAGCCGCCTCCGAAGGCCTGATGAGTTTTTATGAGGAGTCCTTATTTCCCCGCCCAGGGGGCGACCGCAAGACCGCAATTAGATTAACTTAATTTTTTATTTAAATTAATTTTCTTTAACCTTTGGATTCAGGTCGTACCAGGTGCCACGTCTTAGTATTTGGCTCAATTACGTGGACCTGTTCGATGTTCGAGGTTAGGTAATTTATTTTTTCTTCAATCCATACTTAGCAAGTCGGTTTCGTTATATAGTTTCGGGGCAGAACAGGCATGGAAGCTTTACTCTAAATATTCCTTTTGAGCTACTATCCTGCTGGCTTGGAAAGTATTACCAGGCCAACATCGAAAACGACGAGTTTGATCAGCTCAAAGCGAGATTTAAAGTTTAAAGTTGAACACACAATAAATCAGGAGCGTTTATCTGTTGGCCACTAAAAACAGCAGTAGCACAACTGGACAAATTCACACACTCGCACATACGTATACATGTGAATTCATAAAGCAAATGCCAGGCAACTCTTCTGTTACAACACTAATCCTCCAGTCTCCTCCACACAGTCGCCACCAACCATTTTACTCGTGCGCAAACCCCACTGAAAGTGTCCAGTTCTCTACTAAATGGAAATATACTTCTATACTATTATTTTCTGTGTCCAAACATACATATGTATGTGTATGTGTGTGTACATGCGTTCTTTATGCGTTATCCGTTATCAATGTCACGTGATCTGTGACAATTGCACGCCGTTGGAGTTACATATTCCATGGAAAAAAGCGTTAATATCACTTGTCGACAATAAAAACACAACAACAAAAATAACAAAGTAAACAGTGGAATTGTAGACAAACAACAACAGCTATTTATATGTATAATAGATAGGCATGAGTGTGTATGTGTGTATAATACTAAAAGCATCATTGCATCAGCTGTTGGTCTGTCATCATGAACCTTTGCAATTTTCCATCAGTTGGCCATCGGTTAGTATGTATGTACGTGTATGTATAAGTTCATATAATATCTGATTGCCATCAGTGGGTCCTTACATCCGAATCCACTTGATCTTCTGTATAAAAAAGAAAATGTTTACAATTTTCTCGTTTGGATTATTACAAATGCATAAATTTGCCTTAAGTCTTTAAATATTTATGTGAATTCGTATGTGCTGTTACATCACATAGCCCCTTTATTTGCATAAAACATTTTCTGAAAATTCCTGTGCATTCCAAACTACAAGATTCCGAATTCACAAGAAATGTTTTCAATTTTTTTTTTTCTTATTATTTTAGCAGGTTTTCTTCTATTTTATTTCAGTTTATTAATTTTCTTTATTTTGATGTTTTGTCCTTTATTTAATTTTATTTTTTTATGCTTATTAATTTATTTATTTTATTCATTTATTTTATGTTATTTTATTTCATGTTATTTTATTTCATTTTATTTTTTATTTTATTTTATTTTATTTTATTTCCTTTTATTTCATTTTATTTTATATAATTTATTTTATTTAATTTTTTTTATTTTATTCCGTTTTATGTTATTTGATTTTATTTTCTTTTCTTCATTTCATTTCATTTTTTTATTTTATTTAATTTTATTTTATTTAATTTTATTTTATTTTTTTATTTTATTTTTTTTATTTTATTTTACTTTATTTAATTTAATTTTATTTTTTTATTTTATTTTATTTTATTTTTTTCATTGTTTTTTATTTTGTTTTATTTTATTTTATTTTTTTATTTTATTTTATTTTATTTTATTTTTTTATTTTATTTTATTTTATTTTTTTCATTATATTTTATTTTGTTTTATTTTATTTTATGTTGCTTTATTTCATTTTATTTTAATTTATTTTATTTTATTATTTTATTTTACTTTATTTTATTTTAATTTATCTTATTTGGTCCTATTTTATTTTCTGTTTTTCGTTTTATTTTATTTTTCTTTATTATATTTTATTTTATTTTGTATTATTTTGTTTTATTTTATTTTACGTTTTTATTATTTTATGTGATTTATTTTTTCTTATCTTACTTAATTTAATTTTGATTTACTTTATTTAATTTTTTGTGTTGGTTTGTCTTATTTTATTTTGTTTTATTTTATTTTATTTATTTTGTTTGTATTATTTTATTTATTTTATTTTATTTTATTTTATTTTATTTTATTTTATTTTATTTTATTTTTTTCATTGTTTTTTATTTTGTTTTATTTTATTTTATTTTTTTATTTTATTTTATTTTATTTTATTTTTTTATTTTATTTTATTTTATTTTTTTCATTATATTTTATTTTGTTTTATTTTATTTTATGTTGCTTTATTTCATTTTATTTTAATTTATTTTATTTTATTATTTTATTTTACTTTATTTTATTTTAATTTATCTTAGTTGGTCCTATTTTATTTTCTGTTTTTCGTTTTATTTTATTTTTCTTTATTATATTTTATTTTATTTTGTATTATTTTGTTTTATTTTATTTTACGTTTTTATTATTTTATGTGATTTATTTTTTGTTATCTTACTTAATTTAATTTTGATTTACTTTATTTAATTTTTTGTGTTGGTTTGTCTTATTTTATTTTATTTTATTTTATTTTATTTATTTTGTTTAATATTATTTTATTTTATTTTATTTTATTTTATTTTATTTTATTTTATTTTATTTTATTTTATTTTATTTTATTTTATTTTATTTTATTTTATTTTATTTTATTTTTTTCATTGTTTTTTATTTTGTTTTATTTTATTTTATTTTTTTATTTTATTTTATTTTATTTTTTTATATTATTTTATTTTATTTTTTTCATTATATTTTATTTTGTTTTATTTTATTTTATGTTGCTTTATTTCATTTTATTTTAATTTATTTTATTTTATTATTTTATTTTACTTTATTTTATTTTAATTTATCTTATTTGGTCCTATTTTATTTTCTGTTTTTCGTTTTATTTTATTTTTCTTTATTATATTTTATTTTATTTTGTATTATTTTGTCTTATTTTATTTTACGTTTTTATTATTTTATGTGATTTATTTTTTGTTATCTTACTTAATTTAATTTTGATTTACTTTATTTAATTTTTTGTGTTGGTTTGTCGTGTTTTATTTTGTTTTATTTTATTTTATTTATTTTGTTTAGTATTATTTTATTTATTTTATTTTATTTTATTTTATTTTATTTTATTTTATTTTATTTTATTTTATTTTATTTTATTTTATTTTATTTTATTTTATTTTATTTTATTTTATTTTATTTTATTTTATTTTATATTATTTTATTTTATTTTATTTTATTTTATTTTATTTTATTTTATTTTATTTTATTTTATTTTATTTTATTTTATTTTATTTTATTTTATTTTATTTTATTTTATTTTATTTTATTTTATTTTATTTTATTTTATTTTATTTTATTTTATTTTATTTTATCTTATTTGAATGTAATTTTTTATTTTTTAAGTAATGTTATTTTAATAATTCAACATTTTCAGCTTATTTCTTTTTCTAATTCTATAAATATATTTGGTTTTAAGTATTATTATTTTTCATATACTATTTTATGTTATTTTATCTTACATTTTCTTCTCATTTTTATTGATTTATTTATTTTATTTAGTTTAATTTTATTTTGTTGTATTTATATCATTTCGTTTTATCTTCTTTTGTATTAATTCTATTTTCTTTTAATTATTTTTATATTTTTTTTTAATTTATGACATGTAATTTTATTAATTTTAATTTCTCAATTTATTTATTTTTTTATTGTATGTATAATTATATTTTCCATATTTTTTATTGAAGTTTATTTATTTTACGGGTTTATTTTATTTGATTTTATTTTATTTAGTGGAGATGTATTGTACTTTATTTTATTTTCTTATAATAATTATTTTCTTAATTTGTGTTAAGCGACATCCATCAATTTTAGCTTGGAATTTCTTCCACAAGCAAATCAGCTCAATAAATATTTAATTTCAAAATGCTTTTCACTTTTGCTTTGACAAGAAAGAATTTTCGAAAATGCAAAACTTTTTTGAAATTCTTTTCATCAAAGCGGTTTCTGTTATGCGTAACGGAATTCAGTTAGTAAATATCACATAAACTACACACCAACGTACAAATATACTTAACGCTTTAACACTTGAGAGGCTTTTCATTTAATACTTGTTAGCGGCATTAAAAAGAGATGACACAGGTACAAATGTATGTACATGCTTACATACTTAAGCATACACGTATACCAATTTCAGACATTTAAAAGTTCGACGCATGCCTCTGCATAAATAAGCAGGTACATCTCACGCCACTGATCGCCCGCTCCAGCGAGGATGGTAAACTTTTTTAATTTACTCATAACTTGAAAATGCCGCCAATCATTTTAGTTTTCCATTTATTTTTTCGAATTTTTTTTCTTTTATTTGTGGATGCCATTACAATGCAAATAGGCATAGAAAAGTTTTGAGCAGTCAGTCGTTACCGCGCTCCTCCGTCCTGCGTCAGTCGGAAGAATGTACGCCCGCCGGATGATGTCTTTAGAGAGTCAAGTGTGTCTCAAGTTACCCGCACAGTAAATAACCGATACAAACTTGCTTACGCATCTTATGAATGTGTGTAGCTGTGCCAGCATGCATTCGTTGGAACGGAACTATACCAACAACAAGGCTGACGAGTTGAACAATTGATCAAATAGCATAATTTATCAAACGACTTTGAAAAACAAATGTCTGTTGTCTGTTTGTAATAGAGATGCAACGCGGCGGCATGTGGAAAGAGAAACTTGAGGAGACACTCAAAGCAAACTCACCTAGGCTCACGTGGATTCTAATATCTTTTTATTGAATTTATTTCTATTTTTTGTAAATATTTATTTAAACAATTTTGTGATATAAGTTTAGTTAAATATGTCATTTGTTCTGCTTTTTTATTGCTTTTCATTCTCATCTAAAATCTATTTAACTTAATTTAGTGTTTTTTGAATGAAATTATTTGTAATTTGAGTCGATTGCGATTAATTCTGTATTTATAACGGTAATTTAACGCAATCAGTTGTGAACTTCGACATAAATCTGTTTAATTAAGTTGTTCAATAAATTATGTCTCATTTTGTTGGGTTATTTGAACGCTTTTATTAAAGTTTTTAATTTTAATATATTTGTATTGAAATACACGTATATACTCTTGAGTGATCTTACAATACTGCAATTATTTGTATAGGAAATTTGTTATTAAATAAAAGCTGGTAGGAGGGACTGTTCAGACAGCCCAATTTGATAATTAACATGCAAATCGACTCTCAGGCGCTTGGTGGTCACACATACTCAACTAAGTTAAAGCAATTAATATTTGACAGATGGAAAAGTTTTTATCACAAACTTTTTAAAATGGTTAATGATAATAAGTTTTTCAATCAGAGGTTTTTAAAGATTTTGAACGACCTGCTATTCCGGCAGATGTCACTTTTGAAGCTTTAAGTTTTTGACATTTGACTAAAAAAAATAGAGCTGTTGGGACACGTGCACGTCGCTCAAGAACAATTGAGAAAACTGCTGTAGTTCAAAGTGTTGAAGAAAACCTAGGTTATAAAGTTCAGTTAACATAAGAACTCAAGCCGGCCGATAATCAACAACGTCGGCATTTCATCGAAACACAATCTTGACTGAGGAGGCCCATTTCACCTCGATGGCTATGTCAATAACTAAAACTTTCGCAACTGGGGCTCGGAAGACCCAAGATTTATTGTTGAAAAGCCTCTGCATCCTTAACGTGTAACTGTTTGGTACGATTTATGTACCGGCGGGGTCATTGGATCTTACTTTTTCGAAAGTGAGGCTGGAGCAATAGTTACGGTGACTGTATTGCGCTATAGAGAGATGATTAATGATTTTTTATCACCGGAATTGTATGGTATTGATCTGGACAACGTTTACTTTCAACAAAACGGCGCTACGTACCACACAAGCAACGAAACCATCGATTTTTTAAGGGAAAAAATTCCGGACCTTTTTCTCTCTCTAAGAGATGATCGCAAATGGCCACCGAGATCTTATGATTTAACTCCTTGTGGCTTCTTTCTTTGGGGCCACTGTCGATTCATGACCTCAAAGATGGAATTCGTTAAGCTATTGGGAGTATACAGCAGCCACTTTGCGAATTGGTGATGGAAAATTTCCTAAAAATGATACGATCCTCTAAGCGTAACCATGGCCGCCATTTTGCTGTTATTGTTTTCCAATATTAACGGCATATCTTCCACTCTTCTCTCTTTGACCAGCGGGCGCAATATTGACAACGTTCAAAACTAGACTGTTTTCATCTATCCATACGAAGTGAGCTAGCCAACTTAGCCGCAGTCCCTTAATTCGCTAAGCTATGACAATGTCGTAACGTCCAAAAGGCATCTACCAATATAAATATTTTTATTTTATCGATTTTCAAATCATCTGACTCCAATATTTATTGCTCAGCAGTTGTTAATAGAAATTCTTTTTCTTTCACTTTCGTTTTTTTGCTTGTTGCGCGCAAACTCTCACTTCGTATTAGCGAGTGTTTTTTCGATAGACCCGCCAGTGGTTGCGGTGCCTGTCAGCGCCTTTGCGTGTAATTAATCATTCTGAAGTCAAATTTGTGATTTTTACGAGTCAACATGTCAGACGGCTGTACAAATGCCAAAACAATTAAATGCCTCGGCGAGAGCGAGAGTAAATGTGAGACGGACCAACCAACGGATGCGCTCCATACGCATGAGGGCTTATGTGTATTTGTAGTGACGTGTCAAAGTCGTCACTTGCAGGATTTACCGCATCGCCTTTAAAATATGCTGATTCATGTCATAACAGAGACGAACCCAGCTGAGGGGAGATGAGTCGTGACACATGTGACAGCAGCGGTAGCCGTAAAAGCAGCAGGCGTTGCTGCAGTTATGGTTCGGTCGGCTGTAAATATTTTTTTCGACTTGTCGTAAAATTCTATTCTTATTGTTGTTTTTGCGACAGAATCATTCCATCTTTATGATTAGCAGTTGACGCCCCCAAAGGCTAGGCATAAACTTCACTGGCCGTGTCATTGATGAGCTGCTGTCATCCTCCCCTCGTTTGGGGCGTTGCACCTACTGCTTGCTGCTGCTGTTGCTGCTTCTACTCATTTGTTGCTGATGGTAAATAATAAAATGGAAACGACATGGAATGCATCAGATGACGCGTGATCCATAAAATAGATTTATTAATATTTATCTAAAATTTTATAGCTGCAGCATGCCTGCTTTGTCGTGTGTTGTGACATTTGGTGACAAGGAATTATGATTTTGAAAACAAATGTCGGTGGAAATTTAAGAAATTAAATTAGAAATGTAGAAGGGAGAGTGTAGATGAGTCAAGTTCGAAAAGTGAGAGGAATTGTTTGGAGTATATTTCGATTGTAACAGTAAAACGAACGTAAAACGTCTTAAAGGAAAACTCGGAATAAGTTGTTTGAAGTTCTTCAACTTTTTATAAGGTCTGCTACTTATAGGCATTGGGAGTTCAAAGTTAAAATGAGGGAGAATTATAGGAGATCAAGTCGGCAACCGTTTTCATTAAGGACATAGAAAGTTATCCGGTGTAGATTAAAGAATATTGTTCCATGTCTGATTTTCGGGAGGCGTCTAACATCTACAAAGAGTTGAATGGCTTTAGAGCAGTGATCAGGTCTTTAAAGAAAGAGAATAAATATTTATGTTATGCAGCTAAGCCTTACTTTCATACAGCACGTTGTCGGTCGTGGTTGGACTTTTTAAAGAGACGATCGAAAAACTGACTTACGTTAGATGGGAAAGTTAACATTTATTGGGTGCCAGATTTTGTGGGCATCGAAGGCAATGTGATTGTTGATGAGCTGGCTTAAGAGCGCGACCTTTACGAACGATACGCAACTATGGACATACCATACCTGCCGCGATTCAAGAAAGTGAAGCCGAAACCGAAACGATCTTATGTCCTCAGACGAAAAGACTTTAGAAAGATTATGTGCAAAACATATGGCTTTGGGTTCTGGTTCTAAAAGAGAAAATCTCAAACTCAATAAAAACGAGTGGAATAGATTACAGCAGAAATCTGTGAGACTGGTAGTGTGAAAACCCCTATCACACAGTCAGTAAACTTTCGCCTTAGTTTCTACGCCATCACTAGTCGTCACAAAATGTTATTATAGATAATTTCGTCCCAGGACTATCATAATATAAACAAATATCTCATTCTTGAAAACCAACATAAAATCACACCCATCAGGAGGTGCTCTTTCGGCTCAATCTTTTTCGTCGTTTCAGCTTATGCGATGGTTTTTTTTTCAGGCAAGGAGAAGAAAAATGCCTTCTGCATCATCATTGTGTCGTAATGGTATGTGCCACTTGCAGGTCACTAAAAAACTCTCCTCTAAGGAACCGTTGCCCACCCCGAAACCGCTTTTGCATTATAGTACTTCAGAGTGGCATTCCATTTTTCTCGCGTCCAGGCCCCGCTTTTTTGCTCTTAGCATGCGTTCTGTGAATCCTTTTACCATTTTCCACCTTTTTTCATTTATGACAATGACTGAGACAATGTTGTCTGCGTTTAGTGGACATTTGAAGAATGTGTGTTCGGCGTCATCTTCGTTGGCATCGTTGGCATCGGCTCCTCAGCCTTTCCTATTTTGTGTAAATATTTCAGGAAATATCCGTGCCCCTATAAAAACTGCCTCACATAGTAGTCCACCTCTCCGAATTTCATCCTAGTCCATACTTGGACAACTGTTATTAACCTGGCCGTCCATCGGCCACGGATTTTTTCCTCATCGGACTTGCCACCGGTTCAGGACTTGCCACCGGTTCAGGACTTCCTTTTGTATGTCCTCTCTTATGGTATTGACGACGCTTCCTTGGGCCCACATTCTTTTGAGTGCCCAGTTCCTTTTCCTTTCGGATGCCAAAAGGTCGATGGGAATGCATCCGCTTTACTGATACTGCTTCGGCTGATACGTTACGGTATGCTGATGCTACCCTCAAAGCTGCAGTGCGATACACTTTCGACAGCATCCTTCTTGGACTGGCTTTCTTTAGGGAGTCAGCCCATAGCTCCACTCCATATAATAAAATGCTTACAGTTGTCGACATCAAGAGCCTCCTCTTTTCTTGGGTCGGTGGCCGAGTTAAAAACATCGCGCCATTCGTTTATTCGGCGTCAATTGGAAATTTTAAGTACAGCCAGTTCCTTCTCCAACTTGTCGATCCAACGAAGTTGACGTCTTCTTTTTCTTCTGCTTCTTTTTCTCCATCCGTCCACACGACTTAGCTAACGTAGCCACTGATTCTTGATTCCTTGAACTATGTCAATATCGCCGAATATCTCGTACAGCTTATTGTTCCATCGCTTGCGGTATTTGCCGTTGTCAGTGCACAAAACCTTTCTGTAAAAAACTCTTATTGACTAATTGACGACTTTTAAAGTTTGATTTTTGTTCGCCAAGAGAGGACTTTACTTTCAATTGCCTACTCAATCCAAAGTAGCACCTGTTGGCACACCATTCCAGCCCTCCTACATATTGCCGAGGCTTGAAAGATGACAACATTTGATGAATCGGCATTAAAAACAACTGCCCCGTGTCTAGGTCATGTCATAACCCGGATAGAAAAATTTTAAATTCCAAAGTTTTGGATGCTATCTATATGCATGAAAACAGAAAATAGGATGATCTTCCCAGAGTTTGAAAGATGGAAATGTTGAATTTCGAAAAATAAAACAACTGGTGTACTATTGCTGAACCGTTTATAATCGCGTATGTGGTGTCTACAACAATTTTGAAAAATAAGATTTCATTCATTTCAACTTCTCAATTATTGGACTCTGTACTTAATCAGCTCTCTGACTGAAGGGTGCAGAAATAATTTTGTGGCAGTCCGTAGAAAACAGTATGACGTTTTTACAGAGGTGAGTTTATCAAAGACGAATTCCGACAAAAGTATTGAAGTTATTCATTGGTCTTGCTACCAAGCTCGAAGACGATAGTTAGAAACCGATGACTTTAAGAGAGAGATGGATATTACTGCTGTGAAAAATTAATTGATTTTCTACGTTCAGAATAATCGTATCCAGGAATTTTTTTTGGATCTAAGACGATAATAATATTGAGTCTAGTAAAAAGTAATCCATTATTTTTGCATTAAATTGAAGGCTTTCTTTACCATACATCGAATTATCCAATTTATGTCAAATATGCACCGATTTTCTCGATAACTTTTTGACATTGAGAAAGTAATGTTTATATCTCTCTCATAAACCCTAATCGTTATTAGTACAATCGATTTTCACAGGCTTCTCTTGAGGCCGTAGATAGGAAAAGTTAATAAAGTGGATGCATAAGAACCTCCCAACCAAGCTCTCGAAACTTCTGGCGAGTCACTATCGGTGTGTATGGGCTGGCGTTTCTCAATGAAACATAATTCCCCTCCTGTTGGCCAAAACTGGGTACTTCTAGGCGATCGCTTTCTTTAGACGATACAATTGCTGGTATTAATTCAGAGCTTTTCTTAGCGATGAGATTCAAAGATCCTTCATATGTCTTTTTTTACCAGCCCAGAAAAAATATTCTATTAATCTGCAATTTGTGAGAGTTTCGACTATGTTATCTTTCACCGTGCTGAGGTGCTTCTTTCATTCTGGCCCATAAACCTTTAGGCAGTCTCAACGGTTTTCCAGTATTTACTGGCGGTTTCCAGCGATTTTTAAGTAGACGCGTTGGGAGCAAAAAACGATAAAGGATTTTTAATAGTTTTTTCATTGTCTGATGCCACTTTTAGCTTTTTTCTGCCATCTTAAGTCATGGCAAACGTCGCTAGTTTCGAACCAGCTACTCGATTTCGCTGTTAATTATCATTCTACCGAACTTTGGTTGCGTTTTCTTATTCGGAGTAGATTTAGTAGCCGCTGTCGATGTACTTTAAATGGTTTCTTATAAGTACAGCTGTAACACCATCATGATTTTTTCCATCTGGATCATTAGTGTATATTGAGTTTAATGCATATTTATATTTGTTTATATTTTTTCTTTTTATTTTCGAAACGACTTAGTTTCTTTTTGTTTTTGCACACTCAAAATTGTGAGAGATCTTCAATATACAAAAAAAAAATTGTTATTTCTACAACAGTTGCTGCTTCTAAAAGGGTTCCACTTTCAGCACAAAAGAATAAAAGTAAATAAATAAATAGTAAAAAAAAAAATTGCAGAATAAAAATAGCCCAAAGAGACAGATGAGAAGAGCAAACAGTTGGCGACAGACGAGTTAAACCCGCAAGCCGCCGAAGTCAATGCGCTGTAATCGGCGATCGAGTGCCACGTGTTATGACTTCCAACCGCATATGAACGCCTCAATGAAGAGAAGAGACTTCGCACAAAAGGACAATGAGTGAAAAAAGGAAAGAAGAAAAGCAAAAACAACAAAAAGCAATAACTGTTAATGAACATATGTTATCCATGAAGCGAGTCTGTTACAATTTAAACGAAATCTATTATACCTAAATGAACTATGTATACGAGTATGTGGCATGCCACGGCGAAGGATAACAGCAAAGAGCGTAGTCAAGGCGAAGGAGGAGGAGGTCCTGGAATGAGTTAACCAAGCGAGATGAGTAATGTGCGCAATTTTAACAGTTTCGCTTTGTTTGCCATACATTTATCGCACGTAGACATAACAACAACCACAACAACAACAATGTGAAACACACAATTACAGGAACACATGGACATTTGCTCCAATTACCAACACCACACAACAAATACATATATTATATGTATGTGTGTATATTTTAAGACAATCGAGGAAGAATGATGGCATTGCCCCTTTCTCTTCCATCGAAAACACTGAAGGCGGTGACACATCTTGTTAAACCGCAACTTGTCCGCCTCCGCCTTTAACTGCAACTCAACCTATCTAGAGTTCATAGGTTCAGGAGTTTTTTCGCTTGTTGTGCGCTGCTGCTGCCGCCAATGACGAGGAGCGCATTCAATGTAGAGGCACAATCTTATACAATGTCTTCCGCAATCGATGCCGTCGGCTTGCGGTTGTGGTAGTCGCGCATTGCGTACGCCGTTGAGGATCGCAAATGAACCTGCATATGTCTTTTTGTCTGTAATAGAGATGTGGCGGACTTTTGATTTCGGTTCCGTATGTTAGATAATTCTGATTGATTGAATATTACTTGGTGTAAGCAGAGATAGAAGAAAACCAACGCTACGTTAGAAAGATCAGATGGAGATGGTCTTCACTTGGTCTCACACCGAATGTTGAGTTTACAGTCGGTGAAAGCTTGGCCTCCTGTTCTGAAATTCTCTGATCAAAAACGTCTTTTCCAATTCGATTTCAAAAAACCTATGCCCATTCGCCGCCTAAAGAGCGATCATAGATCTTCGCTCTTGAGGCGGCGAATGGACATAAGGAGCTCGAGAGCTCTGATATTTCCCGACCCGGATTGATTTTACTCCATCGACCCAAATGCCGATTAAGAAAATCCTTACAGTCTTTTTCAAAAATTCACCATCCGGGTAAAGGGCTTCGAAAGCGGCACTACGTGACTAAGATAACTTTCCTTTGCAGCCAGTGGAAGATTAAAACTTAAAATAAGCACTCACCTCTGGTAAGAATAATGCTAATATAAAATCACCGTGATTTCGGTAAGCTCGTCGTCTTAATTTTCTCAGAGAGCCGCCTACCTGCAGTCTTTGATTCCCAAAATGAGGAAACTTTGCTCCTAACATTCTTTTTCCTTGCAGACATATTTGTAAAGTTTATAAAACCCATCAGCCGGCAAAAAACTGGTCTGCTCTTTAAGCCTTTGATGCGCTGATGTCGAAACTTTCGCGCCCACCCCTTCTCACACCCCGACTTGGGTTCCTTTAAACTAAATTTGAAAACCTCGGATTCGCTTCCCGAATTCCCCTTCATCTCAGCTTTGTAGCAGCTCTAGTACATCACTTCCACATCCACAGCGCGTCATCTGTGCACTTTCGGCTGATCGCTTGCTGATTGCTGACGGCAGACGGTGAACGCAATCAACACATTCATCTCGCTGTCAGCGCATACACCGACATCGACAATTGCTCGCAATCAGCGATAAAATAGCGTGCAAAAAGATAAGAAAGGAAACTCAACCCTTGTGCCGTCGCAGTTTTGGAGCGCATAGCGGCTGATGTGTTGAGCCCGCGACCACAATTTATGGCGTTTTTGGCACATTTGGCAAATGAAAAGAGGAATTCGCCATAGTACTTAAGCGCTTGCGTCTGTCGGCGAGTCAAGTTTTCGGCACAACTATTTTGGTATGCAGATCGCAAAATTAAGATCGGCCTGAAGATCCTAGCGCGTGCCCATATGGCGTAAAGGTTTTGCCAAGGACTGCATTCTTTTTGCAAGTTATAAACCTACTTATGTACATTTAGCTCGGTCTCTCTCTCTCTCTCTCTCTCTCGCTGCGTGTACCCCTTTACTATCTTTCAACGGTTCGAAAGCAGCTGCTGCTCCATCTTCTACAGCGGAGCTGTACCGTTAATTTGCCTAAACGTCTGCTAACTTAGCGCACATCCTTTCAACGCATCCTTCATTCTTACGTTTACCGTTATGAGTATGAATTAGCGCACGCTTGAACACACATCTGCTTGCACTCAGCCGGCCGCGACACTGAATTAAAGAACTGTAAATCTAATTTCCTGACAAGCGTCATACTAATTTTAAGCCACGCTACGGAGTACTTGCTATGTGTTGTTGTATATACAGACAATATGCATATGTACGAGTATATTGTGTGGTGGTGAGCTCCGACATGCAGCTTGCCACTTGGCGCACAAGCGTGTCCCAAGTGGACCATAACAATGAATTAAGTCAAATAATATAATGATTTAATACGGAGCACAGGCCAGGCAAGGTTCGGGATGTGGAGCTCGAAGTGCAGTAGTTGGGGAGCCAAAGGTCCTCTACGGTTGCGGTAGAGAGAGAAAGAGAGGGAGAGTGAGGGAGAGAGAAGTGCATGCAGAGGCTTACAAAGTGCAAAGGTGCAGCTGAATTCATGTCTAAATTTAAATCAGAAAGAAAAGAAATAACAACAAAAAAGAAAAACAAATCAGGAGCATGTCAATTGACTAATTTATGAAGGTAAGAAATGTGTTTGAAAGAAAAACATTGGCGAGACGAAAGATCAGCTCACCCCGTTGCAAGCTCTTGTATAGATCAATAGATTTTTGTGCAGGGATAATGACAAGGGCAGCCGCAAAGATGCCGCCAATGAAAAGCGTACAGTGTTGGATATAAGAGTGATAACAGCCGTTTAATGCTCTGCCTTTAGTAGAAGGAACTATTAAGTAATACGTTGAGCGAGCCCCCGGAAAACGACTATCTAAGCACGAAGTGATTGATTTACTTTTTATTCCATAAACCACCGGTTGTAACGGCGAGCGTGTTTCATCTGTGAAAAAGCCAAAGACTCCACTAGCGATGCTCACATCGAGCCGGAGAGCCATTGCGTCCTATATACTTAAGGTGTTCCCTTTTTAAGCGCTACCTAACTTTCTTAGGAGGGACCCTGAAACCACAACATCGAAACCAAGCTTCAGGGTCATGAAATAACTCTTTGTCGTTTATGCTAACTCCTCTCCTTCTGCATTTAGAAGTGAGTATCCAGTAAAGAATATGATCCAAGGCCATGGATAAAAATAGATCCACAATATAAACCACTAGGCTTAATTTGCTATCTGAAGCTTCTTGCCAAAAGAGTTCCTTTTAAGAGAAACCTTGTCCTATACACAGCTTTCTAGTTTAGGCAACCTTAGGTTCGTCCGTGCTATCTCTTAATCGTTTTTAATATCTACCATTATTCCTGACAAAACACGATTAGATCCTCTTTGGCCGAAGATACCCACTGTGAGCAGCCTAAGTACACTATTTCACCATATAATAATTTTAATATAATTTTTTCAGTTTTTAAGGTCCGGTCTATAAACCAAAAATCCGGTACGTAGTAGTTTACTAAGATCTCTGAATAAGGCTTCAGGTATTCCACCTGCATCCGCCAAATCAACTTAATATTGTCAGGACCTTAAGGAGACCGATGCAGACATCAATTTAAACCATCAGCCAGATCTATTCCGGCGTCTACTGTAGACAAGGGGCTAACAACTCGTACTACTGTAAGGAGGATCATGGAATCCCCACTAGACCAATTAAACGTTTTTTTGTATAAAACGTCTCGGCAGGAAATGCCAACCTCCCATAATGTATAAGATAAAAGCAGAGCGGCAGAAGACCCAAAACCCTTTCCGGGTTTGAAATTTCCTCATCACAACACTGTACTCATTTAAATGCCCGCCACTGTATTTAAATGTGATTGTTGTTGTTTAAACGCTTCTTTTCTTGTGGCCCTTTGCGACTCCGATTAGAAGCCGGAACGGGCGATACATATGACTTCTGTTTTATTGTTGACACGAAAACACCGTGTCCTCATGTCACCGTGCTCAACGACAACGTTCAGGACGACAGCGACAACGGCGACGAAGTCATGCAGACGATTTATTGTCCTTCGTAGGCGACTGTGTTGTTGTAGTCATAGCTACAACTACTTAAAGATAATTTTATGTGTGTGCGCTTCTGGGTAAATGGGCATAAATACATACAAACATACACACATTGGGGTTACACGCATGCATTCGTAGGTGCTCATAAGGATTTAAGGACATTTCGTCCTGTGCACACAGCGTAAAATAATAACAACATCACCGACACATTTGTAAATATTGAGATGATTTAGTAAGTACACATGTAATTCGGCCAAAGAAGCTGAAGAACAAACAAGAAGAAGCAATAGGACTCTGGGGATATGAGACAACTGTTAATTTGTATAAAAATATTAATAAATGAAGGAAGTATGTTTGTCAAAATGCTTTGAGCAGAGGGAGCATTGGGAAAATAGCTTGTTTGTAAAGTCCAAACAGTACAAATGCCGTGTTAATAGTCCTGCCTGGTATCGAAACTCTTTGTCGCTTGCAGGAGCTAATTAAGCTTCGCGTCATTAGATTTGTACTTAAAGGGTGTCCCAATATTAACTTAAAAATTAAAATTAAATAGAAAATTTTAGTCTCTCGATTTAAATTATTTTATTGCATCATAAAGGACATAGGATAGGGTTTCATAGGGAATAAAACATCGGACAAATATGTATATAATTGGCACTCTGCAAACACTGAAGCGGTTTTCGGCCCAGCTTCTCCTCGACCTACAGTTTATACTAAGCTGCTTTCGAACGGCTGATGGTTTTTTTATGAGGAGCTTTTGATTTTCAGGTCAAAAATATATTCGGCGTGGTTGAAATACCCTGCCGAGGGAATTAATTTTCTATAACTTTTGGATATTGGTCGTGCCTCGGGCAAATAACCTCAACATGAATGTGGCCGAATTTTCTGGATGCAACATTGAATCTCCTCCTTTAAAGCGGACGTGGTGGTTGGCTTGTTGCAATAAGAAGAAATTTAATGGTGTTAAATCACACGAGCATAATCCTGATGACCAAAATGGAAGAATAAACGACCTCGAAATGTCTCATAAAGTAATTGAAGTGTTTCACGGTCTGTATGATATTATTATCATCCGGTTTCTGCAAAAAAACTGTGTTATCATGTTGCGATATCCCAAAATCCGCCTCCTGTCAGTGATACGTTCTGGATGCATTAGTTTTTCGGCAATCACATTAACAAACACATCAAGGTGGAAATGTGCTTCATCGCTTCAGATGTTTCTGTTCGAATGTTTCATAACCAATTCAACAAGTTCCATTCGCTGTACATGGACATAAGGCTTCAGTTGTTTTGTTAATTGACTGGATAGCCACCGACACTCTCACGCACCGCTTCGATATTATCATTTGAACGACCAGTACGTTTAACGTCTGCAACGGATACTGACTCCCAGATTTTTTCAATTAACCTCTTCACAGCTGACAAAGTTAAAAAACCATTTCGGCCATATTTTGTGTGTAAATTCCGAACTGCGGCCGCCAAGCTTTCATTTTTTTTTTTTTTTGAAGTATATTTCAATAATGAAGACACGTTGTTCTATCCCATAACACTCCATTTTTACTAAACCTAAACAATCAGCTATCGATTTGTTTCTTTTTTTTTAGGATTCGTCAACACTTTACTACATAAACGGCGACATGTCTAAATATTGCGGTAATTTTGAGATAAAGTGTAAATTTCGTCAATCTGCATCCTTTTGCCAGTATCTAAAGCTTGACGTCAGAAATGAATTTCTTATGAATACTACACCTCGCTGAGTGAAACTACTACTCTCTCCTTCCTTTCAGTCTCCATAGGTGTTTGTATTTTCTTCCGTCTGTCTTCGGATTGCCTTTCTACACAGTGCAATCACTGCCGTCTTTGCGCTGCTTGAAAGTGAAACTTTATGGACTTCAACATGTTATCTCCTCCTGTGAGGACCTGCTCCCTGCGTTGGTTCTACCAACAGTTTTATAGCAAATATATCAAGTGGTTTGGCAGTCTGAATATCTTTGTGATCTACCCAGCCGCTGAGTTGAAAAAGAGCTTAATTCACTTCGCTTCCTTAACCAGTATGGATAAGGCAAGAGTCATGGCGCGGTTATTAAGGTCAATGGTGCTAATATCCACTGTTTATCTTTTCTGGTACAAAAGTTTTTTATTTCCAAGCGTTGTGCATTATTTTTACTTAAATTACCTAACCAATCCACTTGCAAAACTACTATCAGCAGGCAAAACCAAAAGAAGTTATCGGTCAATTTATAGCAGTCATAAATTTACCGTTATAAATAGTAGATATCGTTATAAAATTAATTTATTTGTGATATACCTATAATACATACATATGTATTTAAGTGAAACATAATGATGATTCAGCAAACTTTGGTCTAAACCAAAACCAACTTCTATGGACTTTGCCTTTAATCGGAGGGCAGATAATGAAAGATACGAGTTAGTACTGTGAAGAATGTCTCACTGTATTATACTCGTAGCCGTACAGAATGCCTGCGTTGAAATGCGTGCCTCCTTGGGAAAAAGTAGGGAGAGTTGAAGAGGGAAGTAAAAATTAATTCGTATAAAGAAAAAGGATGAATTTGAAAGTGTGCGTATCAAGAGCTTTAGAAGCTGATCGACAGAGAAAATATAATAATACTTTTAGGAAGCAGGGAGATGATCCGATAAACGATGTTCAGAGAATGCGGGTATATGGTAAGTGCTAAAAATACGCGCACTGCTTATTTTATGCTGTAATTTCTATATTATTGATGATACTTTCTTTAAATTTGGACATTTGATTTAAAACTGATCAAGCAATCAAATGGTATATAGTCGGAAAATTAAGATTTCTTACAGATATTTCTAACAATCCAACTGATTGAGGTTATTTACTCATTGATTACTTAAAATAAGTATTTGCACTGAAAACATCAGAATCAGAAGGCTATATTATACGAGTATATCTTTCTTACAACCGACTTTTCAGATATGAAATTTGAGGTTGAGATCGTCATAAACGTTGATATGTTCATAAAAGATATAGAAACTTCCTATACCTAATTTTTAAAAACAAGTAGTTGTTATTAATTTTAACTTTATTAACAAATGTTTAACTTCGATATGTAAGTTATACCACAAATATGTTATACGTTGTGTCAGGCATTATTTAAAAACGATTATCTCTCCTGGCACTTCGACGTCTGCATTCTTTAAAAATCTTAATTCATCAAGGGCCCACCAATCAAATTATATTATTATTTTATAAACTCGGAATTGCCTTGGCGGCAGCAATAGCCGCGTGGTTAGCATTGTGTACTGCTATTGGGAAGGCCAGGGCTCGAGTACCGGTCCGACCAACATTCAAATTAATTTTTATAATTGAAGTCGCCCTTACGTAGGGTATTTCAAGCCCTCCGAGTGTATTTCTGACATGAACTAAACTACACTAATTCGGCCAAAAAATTGCTTCATCAATTACAAAGCGCCAAATACAAATAATTAATCTAGTACAGAGATTACTAAGAAAAGAATTTTTGATACAAAAATGTTTCAATTAACAAATTTTAGTCTGAGAAAGTAAGTTCAAATTGAAACTCTTCAGATTAATTTGACACCATTTGTTTTATAAACGCGCATAGCTTATGGATCTGAAGTGTTTCGTTGATCTGAGATGAGTAAAAAAGTTATGTTCCAAAGAAAATTGTTACTTTTTTCAAAAACAAAAAATCAAACATTCATATTAAAACAAAAAAAAAACGAAGAAAAAATAATATTAACTAAAATTCAGCGATTCTTATCGAAATTACTATCAAATTTATTTTATAGTGTATATTATAACTTAAATAACTAGATTACATGCAGTTTTTTATTATAATAAATAAGACAAGAAACATATTTATATTTCATCAGAAGAAAAGTCCCCCCCCCAACAAGAGTTATCATTCTCATAACAGCCACGTCTCTGGCAATTTATACGCTTGACATTTATTCGCATTTAACCAACTCATAACGGTGTTGGACCTCTGCCATTTGGTAATTGGAAACTTCTTCTTCGTCTTTTCCTCTTGCAAAAATTGACAAAGTTCCAGAAAATCAATTTCACTTCTTAGAATGATATACCAATCATGCCATGCTAAATATTTAATGTGTTCCGAAGGATTCTTATCTAAATAATGTAAATATTCTGCTAAATCACGTATGGTTGCGAAATTACGAGCATTTATATAGGAATTGGGCGGCGCGAAGTTACTATAATTGGCACCACCAAAAACAACTGGAACCAATCCCGCCTGCAAAGCTTTGAAGAAGTTTTCACCAACATAGTCCTCGCAAAGTTCCTCCTCAAAGGCCAAATAGAATTTATAAGTCCGATTACCGCGAAATTTTGGTATGAATGGGCAATCGTTTTCAATGCAGCTGAAAAAATAAATAAATAAAAATAAAAATGAATATAATAAATTTAACTACAATATGTAAAAGAAAATAAAACAATAACATTTAAAATAAAAAAATTACATTAAATATAACTAAAAATATAATAAAAAAATACAATAAAAAATACAATAAAAAAATGAAATAAAATAAAATAAACCTGAATAAAATGCTATTAAAATATTATTTATTATAAAGTTTGAGCATTCTCTTTTTTGCTCATAGTGGGCGGTATCCCAACCACAAATTGACGAATATTGGTTTTCAAGTGCTCAAGAGTAAAAGATAAACCACATAAACACGGTATTTCATCTAGCCCCACAAAAAAAAACGATTACCATACGACCAAATGCTCCAAATAGACAGCCGTTGTCGTCTCGAAAGAAATAAGAAGAAGTCACACCTTCGGACCAAAAAGCCTACCAGACGTAAGTTTTTTTTGGGTATAATCGCCCTCATCAATTTGTTGAGGATTTTCGGTGCTCCAAATGCAACCATTTTACTTATTTACGTATCCCTCGAGTGAGATATATGCCTCGTCGCTGAAGAAAATTTTGCTCGAAAAATCACCGTTCTAAGCAACCCATTTTCATAAATGCCCAACATTTAAATAAAACAAAATTTATTTGTTTGACAGTTAAGTATGACAGATGACAAAATACATCTCTGTACTTTTGGAACCACGAAATGGGTGACCCTATATTATTCAAAATAATATAAACTTAGAAAAAGAAATAATCAAAACAAAATAAATGAAATAAAATAGAATAAAAAATTAATATATAATGAAGTTAATCAAATAAAAAAATTAAATTACTAAAATATAAAAAATAATATTCAACAAAGAAATAAAAATAATGAAATTGAAATAAGAACTTAAATATTAGAAAGATATTTAAAAAAAATTATACAAATTTATTAAGAAATAAGTCGAACAAAACATTATAAAAAAAAACTAAATCAAATGATTATCTGATAAAAAATATAAAAATATACTTATATTATTTTATGTAATAAAAATTAATTAGAAAACATAAAAAAGCATACCAAAATTAAATGAAATAGATTAAAAAAAAACATAAAGCATAAAATATATTCGATATAAATTAAAATGAAACAAACTTAATCAATACAAAATAAAAGCATGAAATAAAACAAAACAATAAAAAAAATTAATATAAATAAATCAAATCAAAGCAAAATAAACCAAAAAAAAAAAAGATAAAATAAATTTAAGTTCAGCTAATAAAAATTCAAAATATAAAGTAAAATAAAGTTCATTATAGCAAAATAAAAGAAAAAATATATAATAAAGAAAAAAATATTTTTTTTAAGCAATAAAAATGAAATAAATGAAAAAATACAATGGATTAAAATACAGACAGAGCTGAAAGCCTTGGCAGCTAGTCTTTCTTATTTCCTTCTTTGTCTTAATTATAAGATTTTATACTTCATAATTTATTGTAATAAATAAAGAAATAAATATACATATGTATATACATACATATACCTATATATATATAGTCAAATTTCAATATACAGTCACTTCCCGAAATAACTGTCTTATCTTAGGTTGTACCAAAGACTTTCGGCATACCCGTTATAAACTAAAACGTCGGACTTTGACCAAAGTATTTTACGTCAAACCTAGAAATACAGAAATACCTAACTTTTCAGTCAAACATCGATAGTAAAATAATCTGTTTCGGGGCTTGCCTAGTCAATCATAGAAGAAACTAACTGATATATGTACTTAAATTGGAGCGTTTGCTGCTGCGTTTTCTAACTCCAATAAGTGCAATGCGCTCTAGCCCTGTATAAGAGAGCTGACGTTTTGACATTTTCTCATTCTCTCGAAGCTCGTATCATTCTAAGAACATATAAATAGGTAAAAACTTAAGTGCATTTATTTCGACCAAGATACTACGAACTTTATCGGCCAGCAAAGGTGTGTCTCCATCAGGTGAATTAATATTTCCGTGAATATTTGTCATTTTACATATTTGCCAAATTCAATTGATTTGCCAAATTTTTTTCCCAATTCGCCGTCAATATTGAAAATTCCATTGTGGGATGGCAAATACAAATGTAGGGTCATGAGGATTTTTGACAGTTGTTTAGCGCTCAACGCTCGAATTGTGAATCAAATAGTATTGTGAGTGAATATGTGGATGAAGAAGCTTTAAAGGCGATGTTTTTTTTACAAAAAATTATTAATTTTAATAAAGATAAGTGTAATCTGTTGACCTTATACATAGATATGCGAACGTATTCTGGCCGTGAATTATTATTAACATATTTTAAACTATCGAGATCATTTGCCAAAAGCTTTGTTTCTACGAGTCCATCAATCAAAAATCGCACAGGAGGTAGCTCAGCTGCGCTTCACTCTGATCATGGACGAGAATTCCCCAACGGTGTGCTAGAGAAATTGAAAATGATGTGTGGCCTCAACTGTCCATATTGCACAGGCAGGGTTGTATTGAAAGTATCAATCAAGATGTATAAAAAATATTGTTTGCCTGAAAGGACGATAATAAAACTAATTGCAGGGGTGAGGGCTACCGGTTCTGTCAACTGACTGGTCAAACCCTGATTTTCGGTCTAGCTCCTCCACCAAACAAATAGAAAAATCTACAGCAGTTTATACTAAGCCATCTCCAAAAAGCTTATGAGGAGCTTTTATTTCAAGTCGGAAATACAATCGGAAGCGTTCGCATTCCCAATTGTCAAGGGGCGACCGAAAAATTTACTTTGGATGCAAATGGCAGTACACACTACCCTCGGCTAAGGTAAGATTTACTAAAATAAAAAACTATAAAATAAAATAAATAAATAAAAACCAATAAAATAAAATAAGATAAAAAAGTAAATGAAATACTAAAAAATTAATTAATTAATAAAAAAAAAATGAAATAAAAATAAAAACAAAGTTAAAAAAATATATTTAAATAAAACGAAATAAAGGAAATAAAATTAATAAATAAATATTAAATAAAAACAAATATATATATTAAATAATATAAAAGAAATTAATATAAAATACATTTAAATAAGTTAAATGAAATTAAAATTATAACATTAATAAAAAATTTATATTTAAATTTGCATATAATAGTATATGCAGACATGCCTAAAAACATTTAAAGTAATACGGCCAAACGACAAACGACCACAGTTTCTGAGAGCCAAAGTTCACCCTAAATCCAATTGTAAATTTATTAATTAAATATAATAACACACTTTAATTATTCAATTTAGTTATTAAATAAAAGTGTACAAAAGCTAGAATATTTTAAAGTCATCTAGTTTTTAAAAGGCAATGAATTATTTTAAAAAAGAAATGTGAAATGTTATTATTTAATGAAAAATGCTTTATGTAAATAGATGATAAAAAAAAATGAAATTAAGCAGAGTATATTTATGTATATTTGGGCACTTCTGACACATTTTCAAACTACACGTATTCGTAATTCACTCACTCATATTCGCCGCATTCGCCGTATTTATGCACATCTATATACTCCGCAATACGATCGATCAACTCGTTTCGCACCACCTCACACGGTCTGTTCAATATGCTTAACGCCAGTGGCGATGACTTGCGAACACTGTCGTACGAAAACTGTCTCGTAAGATTTTTCCGAAATCCCTCCGCCTTCGCTCCCAGCCATTGTGGCTGCTTTGAGGGCGCCATAAATGTAAAATCATTTTGATGGTATATTCGATAAGTGAACCAATAGTAATCAGAGTTTAAGGAATAAGAAAGAGATTTCTGAAAAGCACTAAACAACCAATTCGCCATTGTTGCACTTATGTTTGTATGCAAATGATATTGCAATGGTTTGTTTGTAGCAAAAAAAACAAGTTGATTCGACGTTGGTAAGAGAAAGAGATCTTTGTCGTCCAAAATATTTTGCACTGTTGAATTCAAAATGATCACATCATTTCGATAATAATCCAACATACTCACATTTTGTGAACTGTTGGCAAATGTAACGGTACAAAACGGAAAGATTTGTGGCACCTTATTGGTATGCCAATTAAGGACAAGTACGTTTATCCTTGAATTATTTTCGTTGTTGTCAGCAGTGTAGTTATTTATATATTGATAATTATAATATTCATTGTTGCTGTTGTTTATTACCAATACTATTGCCAAACAAACTAGTATAAGAAACACAAAAACACCAAGGCACATAATACATTTGCGCCGTCTATGCGTGCCTTGGAAATTATTCTTTGCACTCTTCTTCCTCTTACGTTGACGTCCCGGAACTGGCCTCTTTTCGACTGGCGATTGACCTGGGCGTTTGCCTAAAATTAGCTTTTCAACGTCATGTTCTGAAAACTCTGATTCCGAATCTGCGTCCGACATTGCCATTACCGTTGCGTACGGGAACATGCTATGGCCAAGAACGCGATAAGAAGACTGAAGTTTTGTTTTGGTTTGCCTTTGCTTTATCAGCGAGTGATTAGGCAGCAAAAGAAAAAAACTATCAACGACTAAATTAATAAAATAGAAAAAATATTGAATTCTTGGCTGCCACCGCAGTTCTCATGCATGTATGTATGTAAATGTACAGGTAAATGGTGAATTACCTCGATAAGATTAACGATTACTTGTGGGCATACATACATACATATGTATATTTATTGGCATGGAATTCTTATAATTTACGATATGATAAATGATGTCTATTATTAAATATAAATAAACAAATATCAAACATATGGCAAAGTGGGTGCATCCATACACACCCAAATTAAATAGCAGTTAATATGCAATCAAAAATATACATATGCATATGTGCATATGTGCATATGTGAGTGAGTGCATTCAATTCCTATTCGAGTGTTTTATTATCTAACATTATTAAGTAAACAATTAGGTATATAAAAACATGTACATACATGTGTAAGTATGAGGTCAGTCGCAAAAATATTCGACTCCCGTAATAAATATATAGATTTTGGTATGGAAAACGAGACTGATCAAAAATATATATATTTTTTTACAAAACTGATTCAATTTATTTAAATAATGTATGTACCACAGAAAGCGAGACTTTTTATAAAAACGTAAGGAATTTTCAAATTTTATTAATATGTTTTTTAAACACATTAATTAATTTCTTTATCTATGTACCATAAAAAACGAGACTGGGCAAAAAATAATAATTTCTTTACCTTGATTATTGAAGCCAAATGTAGATATTCAATCTAAAGAAGAAGGTTTTTGATTGCGATTCACCTGGGAGTGGGCAGAAACGTATCTTTTGCAGCTCAGAACTTCCGGTCTTAGACCAAGTGTCCTCTGGATAGCCAACAGACATTCCTCTAGAGGCGAGCTAAAGTGGGAGTGCGAATACCTTGCAGTTATGCGTAGGTGTTGAGACCCACCAAATGAGAAAGGAAAATAATCCCCGGATTAGAGATCCCCCTTTTGTTGACGACCCCCAAAAATGTTTTAAGGATCATGTAGAAAATAAACTCGTATGGAAAATCCAACGAGATACCCCCCTTTTGATGACAACCTGGTAAACGTTTTAAGTATCACAATTTGAGTGCATGCAGCTGGAATGTGTCCGGTCTGTTATATGAGAAGGTGTCGCTGCCCAGCTGGTTGATGTCCTCGTCGAATTAAAGACTGAAATCATGATCGTCCAAGAAGTGTGATGGACGGAAGAAGGTGAATCCTTATGAAATAAACTACAGCGGTCATATAAAGAGCCGGCTTTGTGGAGAGAGGCTACATCGCCGAGTACTAGCAATCACTCCGGTGGATGAAAGTTTCGCTACAATACGTATTAAAATTAAATTTTTTAACAAATCGAAATTTAGTTGTCTGTGTAGTTCTAGATTCCGGCACAAGAAAATTCACCAAGCTACCTGGTTATTCTCGGCATGAAAAACTCACCACCATAGCAATCATATTGCGATAGACAGATGATATGTTTCCAGTGATCTAGATGAGCGTACGTGGCAAGGACTTAACAATGACTCGGAGCCCTGAACGGACGAACGTCAACAAACACGAGACCTCAAAAAGCTGCAATCACAACAGACAACCGAACGGTTTTCTACTAGTGCTCTCTGAGAACACTCATTAGCAACTCGATATAAGGGAACTGTGAACAACAGACTACTTACCTCGCAACCCTGAAACCGACCACAGCACGGGCGGGGTGGGATAGATACCGTGAACTAAATATTTGCAGATAAAAAAGAGACCGAAATATTCTGCGAAAAAATGCGGTGACTCACAGAAGGTTTCAAGACCGGAAAAGCATACTTATTGTACGCTTCTCCATGCTGAATGTTTTACGGCCACCTTGGATATGGCGAAACCGAGTCCCCCAATTGTTGATGATGGAAAAGACGTTCCATTAAGGTCCATCTGTTTAGGGCTATTTGTTAAATTGCAAGTGAAGATATTAAGTTCGCTTCATAATCGTCGCTAGGTGACCAGATTAACCAAAACGTCGACTTAACGCATAAGAAAAAATTTTCTACGACCTGCCTCCGGGGTTAGAGACGTCCCTGAATTGTTAACAGGGTTTGAAATTACTACCAGCTCGGATAACGCTATCACCGACTTCTGCTTATCCAAGTATATAATAGTAGTCGAGCGGTATTTCGTTCTACCCCACTACCCACAGAAGATAGGATAAAACAACTCCTTGTGGAGTGCTAAGAGTGATTTGATCTGTATATCCTTTATCCCCTCCAGCTTTTTCACCGTGAAGGACTAACGAGGCTCATGGATCCTTGGTACTTTCGTGTGCTCCTATTTCAGATTTTTGTTTAGAAAATCATCTTTACTCTTCTCTAACGTTTTGCTTAATAAAACAGTATAATACCGGTTTTATAGATCCCTTTCAGCCATTGAACCACTGCTTCCTTTAGCTTCCTCCAGATTAGTCATCGAGGTCATCTAACGGGAAGTTCAGGAAATGGACTGCTTTCATTGCATGCAGGACATGCATCAAGGCCAAGTCTGTATAGGTAGGAAGTCGACTAAAATATACAGATCTTAATTGTGCTAGTATTACAAAGTTTACTCGATGCAGCTCGAGCTGTTGGTTTTTATTAGGTGGAGATTGGATTCCGAGAGCGCCGTTCACAGGAAGAGAGTTCGTGAAGGTCTTGAAAGGGTTCTTGATTGAATAGCGTTTAAGGCCCCTCAACTAGCAGCATAAATGTTTCACCGTGTATGTGAGGTAACATCAGGAGGATTCCTATCACGGTTCTAAGGGCGGTGCTCTGACATGCTTTTAGCTTCTTCATCTCTGTCTTACTAGTCTTCGGCGCCCCAATAGAAAGTGGTGCTGACAAACAATTTGGGGATTTTGTTGCGGCTCTGTACTTTAGTTGAAACTGCGGTCGTGTATGGATGCGGAGTGACAGCTTTCGTTGAGACCGATGGATTTAGATGTTTTGGTCTTTCCGATAAAAACCTGATGTTTAGGAACATGTTATGCTGTGTAAGTAAGATGGTACCGTTATGCTAATAGACACTTATTTGAAGTCAAACCCCAGAGGCAAATCAGGAAGAAAGTTTTGAATAGACTTCATACAACATCATCTAAATATCTTCCATGGAATAGTCAAGCCCAGCGCTAGAGTTTGGCGGCTTGCGCAGACCATGGGTCACTTGTCGCTTCATTTTGTGAACCGAAGGGTGCAGTGTAAAAAGTCATAAAAAAGACGTTGCGCCCTTCTTCGAATAAAAATTCCATCAGGTCATCGTGTTTCGTCGTATTTGACAACGATTTAGCAATTGCACAAAGCTAGATTACCTCAGAGGAGAGGTTGCAGGAGGTTAAATGACGTTAATGACTTTCATGACCACATTAAGAGTTTCGCTGGTAGTAGTTGTTGTGATAAGCTTGCCAGGATCCTTTACACTTTTCTTCTACGTCGGTCATCGTGACCAAAAAAAAAACTTATGAATGGAGAGAGAAGACCCTGTCGCTAAGTTGAATGTTCTTACTTACGTTTTGCAGCTCCAGTCTAATATCATCACCAAAGGGATATTCGATAAATGCTCGGTTTCGCCGAATTTAATATTATTTTCTACGCTGCTATATGCTTTTATACATATTTATATATTTTTATATGTAATTTTCAATTGGCTACCTTTTGCACCCGTCAACGGTAATATGAAACGCCGTTATAACCAAATATGTACATACAAATATATATACCAAAAATATGTATAATTCATATGCGACAAAATTGAAGCCCCAAATGGCTTCATCCTCTTGATGTCCGGCTGCTCCTTATTATGGCGTGTGCCATCCAAGAAAGCAGCGAAACACTAAACAACTGTGCAAACAAATCGCCAATATATATATACATATATACATGACATATATAAATTTAATTTCATTGTTCATTTGATATATTTTTAAAAATTTCGTTTTTTTTTGTTTGGCACATTTCCATATTAGTTTTCATTCGAAATATTTCTTTACTTATCACCTCTATCTTTCCCTCTCTCTCTCTCTCTCTCTCTCTGACCCGTGCAAGGACCTTTGTCGCCGGAGCGAACACCTTGAGCTCATACACCAACACCGTCGCTGCTGCTGCAGATGGCCGGCCACTTGAGTGCACCGGGTGTTAGAGGTCATGTTCCTTTGCATGCCTATGGTTATGTTATCCTTTTTTTTGTAGTTGCAGCAAACAAAAGGATATGTGCTGCCATACACACACGCACACAGAGGCACACAAACACACATATTGATTCACACTTTGTATTAATTAATTTTCGTATAAGCTAATGAGATTTGTATAAGTTTGTCAGTATGTACTTGCAAATGTATTTTTGTAGCCATGTTCGCTTCCCTTTTTAGTGAATGCTTACTTATGTACATATGTATAGACTTATATATGTACAAATATGTGTAAGGTAATTTGATCTGATTGCGTAATGTATGTTAATAGGCCTTGTATCGTTGAAATATTCCAGGTCAATTTTGGCAGACTTACCGTCAGCTGTTGTTTAGCGTCGGCGTAGGATTAGCATTGTAATATACGTAAAGTAACTGTAAATTCAGTTAGATCCTGAAACCAGAATTGCCATATGGACGTTGTAATCTGTGAAATCGCAAATGTGTTCGCAGCGGAGAAATGATTTCGACTACTTTCTAGAAGCACGTTGGTCCTCTCTCTTTCTCTCTCTCATCCTTACCCGCAAGTTGTTATAGAGTTTTTCGAATGCCTCGCGGATCGGACGATTTTATAACAAGTAAAGAAGACTATATTCAGGTTAAACTGAATATTAAATACGCCCACCACTAGTCCCTGGTAGAACTCTGTTCATTAATGCCTTGAATATTCGGTATTGAGTCAAGCGTAGACTGAGAAGAAAAAGTCCATTAATCCCTGTTGCCTTTAATATATGTACATATACTTTTTGATCCAGAAGTGGTTGCTGGCACCATCATCCGAAACTTTTTCCAGCCAGGATATTTTTCTATCTATTTGAAGCGGCCAACATCTAAAAAATTATAGAAATCAAGTTAAACAAAAATTAAGTTAATATTTCGGTCACGGCGATCCCCTCTCGGCAGGGAATGTCGGCCCCCCCGAGTGTATTTTTTACAGGAAATATAAGCTCCTCTTAAAAAACCATCAGCCATTCGGAGACGAATTAGAATAAACTGTAGATAAAGGGTGATCTATTTAGAGGTCTACTACTTTTTTAAAGAAAAAACACAAAAAATTAAAATTTAATGAGTAATGTTTATTATCATTCGAAAGAATATTTTTTGGCATTTATTTTTTGAAGATTAGTTCTTTCAAATGTTGTCCGCGGCTACGTCTCAGATGGTCCATCCGTTGAGTCCAATTTTCGACGACTCGTTCGAGCATTTCGACTGGTAACTGGCGAATGACACGCGAGATGTATTCGCCCCAAGACCTTTCTCGAAGCGGGATTGTCCACAGGTCCCCACAGGTGTGATATTACACGTTCAATGGTGGCCTTTAACCGTTAACTGAACTGACCTTGAGAATGTTCCCACAAAATAATGAAAACCAGAAAATGTCCACTGCACTATACTATGTTCGACAGTTCATCTCTAACTTGTTTTTTCATGTTCTCATAACCTCTCTTAGCTGCCACACTGGTGTTTCTACAATAACATATCGCTATTATCGAACTTTTCGGAATGAACTCTAGTGAATACATTTCACACATGAAAGTTCAGTTTTGTTCACTATGATATTTATCGTAAGTTTAAGAGAGTATTTCTTTAAAGATTATGATGAAAATAAGTCAAAGCGGTTGAAAAACTTAATTTAGTTTATAGTCCCGATACTGACAAACGAATGAGTAACACAAAAGTGGTTTGCTTAGTTACGTTCCGGTAATTTCGATGTCAAAGATGCACCACGCGTCGGGAGGCCTGTCGTCGAAAATTGCGATAAAATCATGGAAATAGTGGAAACAGACCGTCACGTGAGCACTTATTTAATTGCTGAGGAACTAAAGATAAGCCAGAAAACCGTTTGGAACCATTTGCATAAAAAAAAACCGAACGAACTTTTTACTTCACCTAATACATATAAACTTTCAAGGAGAATTATTTATTTAGCTGCACTCTTCACGCTATTTACATACATATGAACTAATATATTGGAAATTCTCTGCAATTACTTGAAAAGAATAACATCACATCTATTTGTCTTCATCTCTAGTGACGTAGGCACCGCTTAAAAAATTATAGCAGAGTATACAACAGCGCGCCATATATTCCTTCTTTTACTGTTTGGCTCAGTTCCGTCTTCACCTGGAGATCTTTCTCTTCCTCTACTTCCATCGGCAATTATTGTGTCGAGAGAGTACCTACTCAGTTCAAAGTAGCACCTGTTGGCAAGATTCTCTATTCAGCACTGCAGCTCGTATTATTTTCTCCAGCAATAAATTAAAGAAGTCACACGATAAGGAATCACCTTCTCTGAAACCTCGTTTGGTATCAAACGACTTGGATGCTGACGTAGATTTTAGTGTTGCTTAAGGGGTTAGGGGTAGTCAAAGGCACGAAAAAATGAGAATTTTCAGTATTTTTTTTTTGCTATTAAATAATTTTATTTTACAAAAGTAGTGATATGGTATTATTAAACAATGTTTTGACTTGAAGTCACGAAAATTTCGAAAAAAAAAAAATTTATTTCCGAAGTTACAGCTGTCTGTGTTAACCCAGTTCCAAAAAAAGGTCCTTGCGGTGACAATCATAAGTCCTTGGAGATTCATCTGAAATCAATCGGATAAAAAAAAATAGTTTTATAAATAAATAATCCTGGGCCTGATCGAAGGATTTTATTTTTTTTCAAAAATTAACAAAATGGCGGCCTCAGGAAATTTTTTTCTAGATTTTTGGGAAAAAATCAACAGTTAATTGGTCTTAAAAAATCGAAATTTTTCACAAAATAAAAATCCTTCGATCAGGCCTGAGTTTATTATGTATTCTACAAGCTGTATAAATTTCATTAAAATCAACTGAGCGGTTTTCGAGTTACAGTTGTCACCAGTTCAAAAAACATAGTTTTGAGAAAAACGCGTTTAAAGTTTCACACAGCGCTTTGAAAGGCCCGAGCTCTCTTTGTTATTTGTCGAATAACTTAAAAACGAATTATCGGATTAACTTGAAATTTTCAGAGATTATTTTTAAGATATTATACAATACTTAACGAAAATGCAAAAAAAAAAAATTTTTTTTTTTTGAAAATCCTGACTACCCCTAACCCCTTAAGTCAGTTTGAAACAGAAATTTTTTTTTCATCCCATTTCTGTTTATTCTTGATTCCACTTCTTATTCTGAATTTTCTTATGCCACTTCTGATTCAACGAAATACTTTTAAGAGAAGTTACAATACATAATTATATAATAGCGAAAAGCTCTCCATCTTCGTACTGCCAATTAGGTATTGCATATAAAATTTAAAAATTTCTTTGTTACTGTGGCACTGAAAGTAAATTTAAGTAAATATTTATTTAGCGAAAATTGGCAACAACAACAACCTCGATGTGTAGAGAGCAAAAATTGCTAGTAACAACTGCCGAAAATTGGCAACCTCTTGCTCCTGCGACAATTACTATACCTTCTTAGCCACGCTTTCCTGGTGTGAAAACAATAACAATGTGGTCGCCTACACCGAAGCCGGCTTTCCCCAGAGCAATGTGCACCAAAGCAACATTGCAAGGACTAACTTTGCACAAGGCATGACTTTGTGAAATTCGCGAATAAAAATGCAATTTACACAATTTATTTACACACATACGTGTACATATGTATGCAGGAATGTACATATATAAGTACGAGCATAAATATTGTTTGAATTTAGTTCGTGACTTTTAATTAGCTTCATAGTGCATAATGCCTGAGGATTTCGCCACAAAGTTCAAAGAGTTATTGTGCCACTATGGCACTCAATTTTTTCTGGGCTTTTGCCACAAGCTGTTTCTTCTGTTAATAAATAAAAATAAAGCGTTGAAAGTTTTCGTATAATTATTTTCTAATGAATGAATGTTTAGCCTACCCCATGTTAGAGAATTGTTGAAATTATTGCCAGCAGAAGGGAATAACCCGGAAAATATATGCGACGATAGATTCTGCTATCAGGTCAGACAAAAGCCCGACCAAAAGATCGTTCCTGCTTCAAGACTTTTGGCAATTTAGCCATCATCACCTCACAGATATTAAACGAACCCAAATTATTCATCATTCGAGAAGTTACCGCAACGGAGGAGTGGCCTACCTCTTAGCTTCTGCTGTCGCATACTGCAGCGAAAACTGTCCAAGACGCTGCTATCGAAGAAGTCATTAAAATCGACGGAGAGTGTGCTAACCATTTTCCCAAGGAAGCTCTTTCCATGAGCTCGGAGCATTCTTGAGTATGCTCTACTTCAGCGAATTGCCATATCTTTCCATAAAGTATTTGAGCATTTCCTCTGTCGATCAGCTTATTTGCGGATGCCAGTACTTTTGTTTTTCGGTCGGCAAATGCTTTGAGCTTTCCTCTTCAATTCTCGATAAAGTCTTTTTTCTCTTTACAGAACTGCGACTTTCCTTCTCATATCAACTCTTCGTTCGATGTAGCCGAAAGCCAACTGCTTATTAGACAGCAGAATGCAGAAAGCTCGAGCACACATTTTCCTCATGCAGAGTTTATGACGAGTGCTCCCAGAGAGCTGGATTAGAGTGGAATACAAAATCGAATTGTTGAATTGATGTTAGTTCTTCAGAACTCACGCACATCTTTTAGGGAGAGACAAGTTCTCGGCCTTTACAGCATGATCTATATATAGCTGCGAGGTTTTCAAACTAATGACATTGCGGATTCAAATCCCAGCATCTAACCTTATTATCACTGGCCGCAAACACACTTCGCTTCGGCTTCTTTAAACTAAACAAAGATGCAAAGTCGATTGTCATTTTCATCTGCCTAGGAAACGCTCTTGACACTGGAATCTCTTTCGTGTTGTCTGGGCAATTAAAAAGCAAAGTCCTCTGCCGACGAATAAAGAGTAAACTAAACAACTCACTATCTGTCCAATTATATGATACAGAGACTTTGACGATGACAACATCCCATGACGCAGCGCACTAGCTTTTTTTCGACATAGAGAGGTTAGGTTAGGTTAAGCTGGCTGACCCATTTGGTCTCACATAGGCGAAATACATCCATAGTGTTGCCAGGCGACACTCTAAATGAGACCAAGCTGTACTACTACACTCCTATTGTATATGGAGATTGAAGAACACTGCTGTTCTTTTCGTGAACTTAAGTAGTCGTTCTGGTCTCTCTCGAATTGAAGATCCTGTAGGCTTTCTGCGCCTAGTATACACAGCTTTTGTCTACCGAATGCCGGGCGTTCACAGATTACGTGTTCCACTGTATACACACACATTCCTTGCACTTCCTGTATTTGTTGTCCACAGTCAGATCTATATTTAACGCATTGACCTGTTAACAGTCCTATCAGCAGTCTGGAGTCCGACTTGTTTACACATAAATAAATAATTCGACTAGAAAAATACTACAATAGTTTTGTAGCTTATACGACTTTCTTATCTCTAGTTGGGCGTAGTAAACTGAATCCCCCACTCCTCCTATGATCATTTTAGAACTATCTGTAAAAGCACAAAGAAATTTGTCTGCATATTTCAGACATTTGCTCCAGCCATTTACCTCTCTTGTAGCTGAAAACAGCTCCCTGAAATTCAGGCGCGGGATTCTATTCGAGGTAACGCTATACTACTGTGTCCGTAAGTCTCAACTTTCAGCTGCTGGGAAGCATAGGTATAGCCACGCAGCAGTTAGGAATGCTTCGTTTTTAGCTGCCAGGTCTTCTGGAGGGATGCTCAAATTTACATGTAGCGCCGCAGATGGTGTTGTTTTGAGTGCCCCAGTGATGCTGATCGTTGAGAATCTGAATACTCTTGCCAGCCTATCCAGATATGTAATTTTGTTCATGGCCTTCCACCATATTAAAGCTCGGTAGAAAAGTATTGCGATATACAACGACATTGATCGCCGTTATGCCGGCTAAGTGATGACATCCAGAGGAACGAGAGGTTTTAATGAAATGATCGCTGATCGAAGCGAAGAAATATCAAGTGAAAAGAGATCAGATTTCACTTGGTGTTTTCATTCATTCGACTCGACTATAATTCTCCAAACGAGGTTAATATCAAAACTCACTCTGTACACTTTCCTTAGTCGCAGAGCAAAAGTCTGGACACACTTTGTATAAATAAAGGAATTTATTTCCATACTTTCCGTTATCCCCATTGTATTGTACTGCCCCTGATTGAGGTTAAAGACTCATGTCAATAGTTAAAAATACAGCTGCCGCTTTTGTTTGTGTTGTTCTTAGTACATGTAAATATGTATTCTATGTTTTTATATAAAAGCGAAATCCTTCAAATTGAAAACAAGCCAATTTTAAATATTTGATTTTGTGATTTCAATACGGTGAGTGAGTGATTGTTCCCAGAGTGAGTGGTGAGTTGGCGAGTTTAGCAAAAAAAAAAAACAAAAAAAAACAAACAAAAAACAACAATGCTAAACAATAACAAAGCAAAAATTGCAATCAAAGAATTTTGAATTCGAAAAATGAATGCGAAATGTGTTGGATATGCGAATGAAACAAAGAGACCCACCAACATATTCGTACATATAAATATATATATATCCATATAAATCGTCTGAAAGAAGGCAAAGAAGACAATAGCATTGTTTTGAATATATTCTTCTTCTTCCGGACATATTCAACGACCGATGAAGGGCACACGTTTGGCACGGGCACAGGGGTTGCAGGTTTTGATCGCAGAACTTTTATATTCGACTTTTTTCTCAAAACAAAACACGTTATTTTCAGTGTGTCATTATGGAAACTAAAAGCCACCTTTGATGCAAAACCAATAACGGCTACTCCAATAGCTACTCCAATTTCAATGACATGACCTTAAGGTGTGCATAGCGAAAATACCCTACTGGAAAAAATCATTAGTGGCTGCTGATTCTTCTCAATATAATATATGATATCAATATCTCGCCAGAATGCGTACCAAAGCGAAGTTTTTCAACCTATCGCTGATCAACGCCCACGTCCCGATGGAAGAGAAGGTCGGTGTTATCAATGATGATTTGTACGAGCGCCTAGAATACACTTTCTTATGAGTGCTGCCCCACTCACGAAAACAAAATAGCGTCAGCATGGACAAAGAATGCATCTTTGATGCAACAATCGCAAAATTTAGCCCAAAAGCGCTGAGGCTGATCGCCTTCACCTGGGCTCGAAATAAGGTTACCTGAAAAAAATTCGGCATGCTATTTGGCTGTCAACAGGTGCTATTTTGAATTAAGTTGGCAATGGAAATGTAAATTCTTCTCCCGACGAACAACGACCAAACTCTACAAGTCACCCATCCTTCCTCTTCTGCTGAATGTACGGACGTTAACCACATCCGATGAGTCAGCTTTGGAAGTTTGTAAGAGAATGAAGAAATCCATATCTATATCCATGGGTCTAGTAGCCAATAACCAAGGTAGCTTCAAACTCAATGACTACAACTCTGTATTCCGAACAGAGTTTCTTGGCATTACTGAGGGTGCCAAATGGGCAACCGCTTTAACGGGGAAATCTATCAGGCTTCTGGTATACAGTCAAGTGACAATTAAGGCTATTGAGTGTGTCAACACATATTCACAGTGCGTATTACTTGGGTCCCAGGCCATCCGGGTGTAGAAGGCAATGAATCATGCTAGCTCACGCTATCGCCACTGACAATGCTGTCCCCATCGACTTCCTCAGACCCTTCAGCGCAATACAGTAGGTCTTTTTGGACTCTTTCAATGTAGGACGTACCGCCAAATTATTGTGAGATAGCGTGGATACCAGACATACCAAATTGTTACTTGCATTAAGCAAAAGAGAACTTAGCATTCTTATAGATGTATTATTACCTTTAAGAGATCAAAGTGGAATGGGCTGTGCGCCGAGTATACACAGATGATGACGAAACACTGGAACGCTACCTTTGCGAGTGTCCGGCCTTTGGCTGATTGAGACTTCACATCTTCCAAAATACTCCCTTGAGGACAGTTTTTTCGAGTCTTTGTGGAAGATGTAAGTAGGCGAGCTGCTACTAACCGTGAGATAAAACAAGGAAGCACTGGATGGGACTGCAAGTTATATGGTTTCATAAAAGTCAGAAAATTTATAATTCAATCCTTCAAGAGTGGTTTTTTGATTACCCAAAATCTCGGTGACCTCGTTATTTCTTCTGAAAGTAGCTCTCAAACTTTCGGGCGGCAAGGCAAATTTATAACATTGCGCCATTCATTTCTTTTTAACGCTATTTGACGCCATCTTGAAATACCAAGTGAAACCAGGTTCCTCCGCATCTGATCCTTCCACCGGAGTGGAGGTTTTCTTCTTCCTCTGCTTAGAATACTTTCAAAGCTGGAGCGCTTTCATCCATTCATACGACGTGACCTAGCCAACGCAGGTGCTATCTCTAGATTCGCTGAACGATGTCAATGTGATCATATTTGATGACAGAAGACATTTCGGTCAATTTGGAGAAAGCAGGTACGTGTATGGAAAATTAAAAAAAAAAATACCGTTAGTCAGCTGTTGCCTCAATCCCAGATCACCAGAATATAATTTTTCAAACGTCAAGCAGACAAATTTTCCAATTGGGCAACCTAATGTTTGCTTACTTTCATTTATATATACGTATGTATGCATGTTATGCACACCAACACATTTGAAAATTCTTATTTTTATCGTAAATTGAGCTAAGAAGCCAATAAAGATGTTTGATTTGTGATTATTTTTTGTTATTACTAACCACCCCCCTTTTTACTCGACTTCAATAGGTCACTCTTTTACTTGCCTACGCGCTTAAGCAAACAGCTGTCAATAAATTTTGAATTTCGGAATTTTTGCCATTGAAAAGTGTGCAAATATACAGACAGGTCAAGAGAAAAATACACATACTCACACATGAGTAGGCACATACGTACAAATGTCCTTTGTACTCATTATATTGCCTGAGCGCTGTTGACCTGACGTCTGCTATAATTTAGGTACACATACATACATATACATATACATATGTACATATTTACATTCATACAATTAGTGTACGCTGTCATTTGAATTTCGTCAAACAGAAAATTGAAATGTTAATTTTCCATACACTCTGCCCCGCCATTCGTCCATTCATCCTTCCTTCCTTCATACATCCAACCAAACACTTACTCTCCAATGTCTGTTTGCATTCACTGAGTGGCAGCCGCACGGGAAAACAATGAGTGAATTGAAAATATTTGCCATTAAATGTTTTCGTAGAAATTGCCGGCAAAATGTTCAAAAATCAAAAGCAACGCGATTTTTATCACTGTTGGCCAAATTATAGTGCGCTTTTTCACCCTTCGCAAAGCGGCGGCGCAAGCGACTCATCGTGATGCGGTATTTATGTATATTCAATCATGCAAGGATTGAAATAATTTGTTGCGCTACTTATGTACATATATTGTAGCAACGCAATTTTAAATATTTTTTTTTCATATAGGTATTATTATGTGTGTATTAGGGTGGTCCTAAAATTGACAAGAAAAATTTTAATCTGGACTTTTATAAATTTTAAGAAAAATAAGGTTTAAAATGGGGGTTAAAAAGTTATAGCCAATTTTTTCTCCGATTATTTCTACACGCTAATTTAAAGAAAATATATAATTAAAAAAAAATAAATTTTTATTTGATCTTAATTCGTGTATGAACCGCTTTTGGCTTTAGACGAATCCACAATAGAACACCAGTCGGTTATTCTTCTAGGAGTTCAGCAACCATCGGAGGCCCGAATGGATTGATGGTAATTTGTTTCTTCTGCTCTTACCAGCGGTTACTGCATCGAGAACCTTGAACCCTAGATAGTTGGATCTAGCCAGCGTAGCCGCTTTCACTGCATTATATCAATCTCAAAGGAGTATTTTATGACATAGGTTAGATATTTATATAGCGAAGCGATTTTCGGCCGAACTCCTCCCCCACTTGATTCGTGAGACAAGTCTTAATGCTTTTCTAACAAACCTACAGTTTATTATAAGCCGTCACTGAACAGTTGTTGAATATTTTAGAAGGGTATTTATACTTTATGTCAGATATATTCTAGTACAGGTTTACATACCCTACCAAAAGGCATTTTTTTTGGAGGTTTGTTGATGTTGCTCTGACCAGAATTTTAACCCATACCGTTGATGATGAGAGACCTATCAGAGCTCCTACACTCTTTCGTATGATCTCTTCAGTTCCCATTTTGGTTCAGTTCGCTTATATTCACTGCAGATTTCAGTGTGAGCCCATTTTGATGCGACCTGCTCATGACTGTATTCTTTTCAAGCAGATTGCACGTAGGAAAAGGCACAGCAACGCACTCTTTATCAGGTGGAGTTTGGCAAGTTCGTCTAGTGTATAGTGAATCGAAGTGAGAGATAGTCTCTACCGCTTGGACAACACGTTTAGATATCGACGACGTCTAGCACAATCTTTGAGTTTATTGTAAACGAGCCCAGCCCCTAAATCGCTGCCGGCCTATTGCAGGAAATATAGATACTCTTGTGTGTGCGGCAATGAGTTATTTTTCGCTTCCAAAGTGTAATCTTCAGTCTTCATAATAACTGGAATTTCACCTGAACTTGTTGTGGAATAGCAAGCGAAGCCAAGTTCTTTTTTCAAAAAATTTTATTGGAGCAGATCTTCTATTCAACTATGCTTCTGTAATTCGTTTTGACATTACGTTCCGGGGTGTTTTCACTGTGGAAGACCTCTTCGAGAGCCCCTATCCATGGCTTAAAGCGCGGCACATGGTTTTAAAGATGATGAACAAGATATCCATCGTACACCTTACGACCAATTGCCATCGCGTGGGATCTAACCCCTCACTGCAAGTATTGATCTTGGATCTATACATAAACTGATGCATAAATGAAGTTTACAGTGTTCCTCTGTTTATAACCCCCTAGCGGCCGTAGAAGCAACCTTCGAGCTTTGAAATTCCTTTGCTCTGATGACGTGCTACTCTCTGCCTACGTGGGAAAGTCAGTTTTTGATCTTTTTGGATAAGTGCCTCTGCAACTTGTGATAGTTGGCTTACATTGACCCTTACCAAGAAGAGCCCATCATTACCCACCTCCTACCAAATAGGTCGAGGGTCGCATTAAATGAAACATCCCACAGACCGGCGACTAAAACCAAGTGACAATCCAAATTGTCCTGACACGAAATTTATCGATCGCAAAAGAACAGAGTACCATTTGCCTCTTAAAGAGAGCTGCTGGAGATTTGCTTTAATCATAAGCTATAAGTTGTGCCAAAATAAAGGCATGTGGAAGAAACTTTCAGTAAATACTTCTTTACAAAAAATAAATACTTTACTACTCGTGCTAGAAGGACCACAAGGGCTTGATGAATTTCAAACTTTGAACCTCTCAAAAAATAAATTTCCAACATTCCTCATTAGGCCTTCCACAACCCTAGTGTACACATTTACATAAATAAATGGAGACCCCAGCTAATAAGCCTTGGCCAAAAGTTGCAAGTCAGCTGGGGCTTAAGCCTCAATCAAATGTCTTTTGGTGTATGTTGGTATGTCGTTATAGTATTTATGTATGTGGCTGGCGCTGTTGGGAGATACAATTTATTGGACCCATTTAAATGTCGATTGAAGCATACGGTGAACGCTACTGCTACACCATCACTCTGCTTCTCTCCCTCTCTCTCTCTCTCTATCTCTACACCTTTGAATGTTTTGCTATTTTGCTGACCAGTGATCGCGTGCGATAAGCCGTATAAATATTTGGCTTCAGCACAGCTCTACTGACGGATGGTTGTTGCTATAATAACAAGCACACTTACAAACATATAGAAATAAATACCAAATACCTACACAAATGCACCTTAACCGCACGCAGATCCTGGCACCTCGTTTCCTTGCTCTTCTCTTGTTGTTTGCTGCAGCAGAGTCTTGTTAAAATCAACCAACCGACCCAACCGCGCTGACCCCACATACACATTTATGTACATACACGTAGCTGACCATCACGGCGTGTCCTTTGATGTGCCGCGGCGCTTCACGGCTGCCTAATTTTGGTTAAGTATTTATATATGTACGAGTATGTGTGTATGTATGTATGTATTTGCTTTTAATTGTGGGCGCAAGCAGTTGATAATTGGTTATGTTTGCATTCGCCGAACTCGTACGGTTATAATATTAGGCACACATATACACCTCTATAAGTGGCTATCTAGGCTATATTAGGGTGGTACTATCCTGAAATAAAAAAACAAAAATACCGTAAATATTTTCTGTATATTTACATTGACATATAATTTTTGGAAATTACATTTTGCTGACAGAGAGACAATTACCCGTCTGAAGAACAACAAAGCGGCTGGGCCGTAGGTTTTCCAACTAAGCTATTCAGGTATGGTATCGAAGAACTTTCAAAATGGACGCATCAGTTTATTTCCAAAATATGATCGCATAAGTGCGTGCCTGATGAATGGAGTCCAAGTGTGTTCTGCCCAATCTACAAAAAAGGAGACCCTCCTGCTTCATTATTACCTAAAGGGTCCTTTTGAACACATCGTTTGAAAGCTTAAAGACCTCCGTCAACGAACTCATTCAACGCTATCAATGAGGCGTCAGACCTACGTTAAATCTTGGAGAAGACTAATGGGAAAAAGATACCACATCTTCGTTTGGTAAAAAGGAGCTGTCACTGGAACTGAATACTCACAAAAAATGTATAACTGTGTAAACTGTCACTCGATCAGAATCGGGAAGGACCTCCCCGAACCGACAGGTGCCAAACGAGGTTTCGGACATGGTGACTTCTTATAGCGTGACGCTTTGTTACCGCTGAAGCGATTTTCGGCCTAGCTCCTCCTCCAATTTGTGGTTTTTGCATCTTGATGTTTTTTCCAACAAATGGAGGGACCTACAGTATATACTAAGCTGCCTCCGAACGGCTATATTTCAGGTCAGAAATACACTCGGACGGGTGGACATTCCCCGCCAAGGGGCGACCCGGGCTTTCCGAACCGCGGCCATTATTATATTGCTGGCGAAAATAATCAGAGCCGCCAGGCTTAATAGAAAAGATATTATCATCTTTCAGAGCATATAAATGTTGTCGTATGCTGTTGATAGCGTCTGCACTTGCAGACATTCACAGAAACCCCATGAACACCTTTATAAGCTCTCTTTCTGTAATTGGTGTGCTTGGAATCCAACAACTACACATAGTAGACAAAGAACTCGTGCTTTCCGCGTAAATCTGGCACAATTAAGGATTAGATACTGTTGAAGACTATACTCCTTCCTACTAAGATTTGAGCCTTGACAATAACCACCCGTTCGCCTGCTCAGTAAAATCCATTCACCTAACACCCCTTCCCTCTGGTCAGAACCCATCGAAGGAGCTCTTTCTGTGGACCCCATGTTAGATGACCTCGACTCCAGACAAGGTTGAGTAAACCAATCTAACAAAAACTTCAACAACAACAACTACATCAATGTTCGATAAGCTGGCGCTAACAGTTTTCAAGAAAAAGTTTTTGCCAAAGATTTTTGATTTGCCATTACGTTGAAAAATTGAGCAAGAAAGAAGCTCCTCCCTCGCTCTTTTCAATTTGGCGACGAAAACCTTAAAGAATAAATTTTCCAAATAATACATCATAGATTTCGTTTGCCATTCTTCGTAAATCTAAAAAAAAAAGAAAAAAATTATGAATAAATTTAAAAATTTTGCCCCGCCCTAATGATTATGCATATGTTCATTGCTGCTAACTACGTATATTTGTATGTAAAGATTTGTGTATGTATGTGTACATTAAATAGCCGCACTAATCACCATTTGCTGCTGTTGCAGTTACTGCTGTTGTTGTCTTTCTGATGGCAACTGATTAGTGGCTTGCTTTGTTGTTAAGCGGCAACTTCGGTGGCGGTGGCGTTGGCGGTGGCGATGGCGTCGGCCGGCGCTAATACTATTTTGATGAATGATTTGGCCGAATGTGTTGAGCTGCGGGTAATTCGGTGTTGTTGTTTGTGTACTTACCATATGTATGTATGTACATATGCGGGGTTTACCTAATCAAATATATTTTTATCGATAATTACATATGCACATACATGCATATGTACCTATGAACATGTTATTTCATGCCCGCAAGTAGGATTGCATCTGTGTGTGTGTCTGTGTGTGTTTTCGGTCAGCGTTATCAGTAAATAAAATAGCACCTGATTGCCCCACAAACATTTGATTGCTTAGGTATTATATGTAATGCCGCCGGGGACAGGGAATACCTCATTCATATAATACTGATTTACGTACGTACATATGTACATAGCATATATAATATGGTATATATATGTAGGTGCTTATACATACATACATACACGTATGTACATATTTACTATGGCTCATCATATTACAAAACTCACTGGTTCTTGTGAAATGTAAATTTTTCCTGTATTATTATTGTTTGGTGTAATTTTTAACAAGTGTACATACATACAAACAGACATATGTACATATAAACATGGACATTTTATTTGAAGAATTTTTAGTTTTATAAACCAATAGAAGTTTCTTGGAAATCTTTTAGATAACAATTTCTGCAATACTTCCTTCAACATACGAATCATACGAAGTGGGAAAGGGAAAGTGAAGGCAAAAAGATCCTATAATACCACCTTCCTTCTTCCAGTAGTCGGTCCTTTGCGATTTTTCCAGCCCCTCTTAGAAGCAGGCTAGTTAATCCAAGTCACCGAGGTCATCCAGAAAACGAGCTGTTTCGTCGGGTTTGGATCAAATGGGGGGGGGGGGAGGTGAGATGTGTTGCTTTTAGGGGGCATGTTAAGAAGAGGGTAGTGTTGTGCGGTACATACATTAGGTATGTCGGGGTCGAGTTTGGATAGGTAGGAGTTTAACATGCTACAATATCCAGACCTAAAATGCACCAGTGTTACGCGGGACCCTCGAGGCAGCTCGAGCTCTTCATCTGCTGTAGGTTATGGTTTGACTCCAAGGACGCCATTCACAGGGAGAGAATTCTTGATGGTGTTGACGCCTGGGTGGAGGTTCCGCACCTAGTAGAAGTTTGTTGGTGTGCTCCCTACGGTAGCATCCCAGCAGAAATTACAGATACTTCGCTGTGCAAGTGATGTTCGGACGACTTCAGAAGGTTTCCTGTCGCGGTCTCGAGGGCGGTATTTTGGCAGACCTGTAACTTCTTCAACTGCTTGTCGCTCGTCCCCGGCGTCCAAATCGATGTAGCGTAGTATACAACCGGCCGGACCAATTACTTTGTAGATTTCCAGCGAGGTTTCTTTGTTTAGCTTTGGGTTGTTTTGTGGTCGGAATTTTGACGCCATCGACCTTCACATCTATTTTGACCGCTATCATTCTAAAACCTGCACTAGAGTGGATAACAGCATATATTATCATGTAGAGGAGGGAGTATTGAGTTCAAGCTCTGGGCCCGTGTGTTTTTCAGAATTGAAATAAAAACCTCCTTATAAAAATTGGAGGAGGAGCTCGGCTGAAAAACTCTTCAGGACCTGGGTAAAACTACGAAAGAGAGTGCAGAAAGCACGAAGCTCGCATTATTTGAACGAGATGTTGGCATACGATGCTCTGACTTTGGCTCTTCGGAGCGGGGTAAATGTCGAAAATACGTAAATCTTTGTAGAGTTTAAGGATGCACTCCTTTACTATTTTATCCCAGCTATATGACTAGTCCTCACAATGACCAAAATTGGCCAGTTACAAGTAGATTAGCTAGCATTTCTCCTTCAGCGCCAGGCAAGTTTCATGCGGTTCGAAACAAACTTCATTAGTAGCACTCTTTAATGCCACACATTGAGTGAAATCGTCCTCGTCATCTTTTCCCGAAATCCAAACAAGGGAAGCCTACCTGGCACTCAGCTATTTCAAGCTACCGGCTTGCAGAGAAGTCAATTATTTTGAATTAAAAAATTTAAATTAAATATAAATTAAATTTAAGCGTCAAAACCATTAAAGGCGTGGAAAATATTATGAAACGTATAAAAAGTGTTTGCAAACATAATCAAAAAACATCGAGGACAAATGTGGTCAGCTGCAGTTAAACAAAAAAGAATTTTGGGCAATTCATATCCGTCAAATGGCAGTCAAGTCATTTACCATAAATCAAAACATGCCGCAAAAGTGCCGACGTCACATCCAAACGATTGAGCTTGACGAATCTCATTTTAGCTGTTGTTGTTGGCATGAATAAAAGAGTTAAAATAATAATGAATAGAGAACGCATTCACCCATATAGAATTCTATGCAACGCCCACACATGCGGTCGGTAGCACAGGCAGTAATACATAGGTGCATACATATGTATGTACGTATCAATTTGTAATGTTGTGTTTGTGTCGATAAAGAGCTTAAAGTGCAAATGGAAATGCCGGTAGATATTATTGTTAATTACCATTTACATACATATATACATACATGAATGTATAGACAAATTTCGTTCATAAAATTTTCATATATTTGTAGGTATGTATATGTGTGCGTAAAATGTTCGATGACCGGATAATAATAATTAATACTGGAATAGGGACAAACCCAAACGCTAGTTTCCGTTGAAAAACGGAAAATTTTATAAATTTGTAAGCGTGTATACCGTAATAGTAAACTAAGGTGGCCACAAAAGAAAATCATATTAGATACGAATAAATTAAATTAAGGAGTTAATTAAGAAGAATTCAAATAAAAGATTCAACAAGAATAAATATAAGCAAAATAAAATAAAACAAAAAGAAAATTAAAATTAAAAATAATATGAAAACGGAAAAAAATATAAATTAAAAACAAAGTTTAATTATTTTACTTAATTTTTAATTAATTAATTTTTTCCTTTTTCATTTTATTTCTAACAATTTAAATTAAAAAATTAAATTAAACACATAATCAAAAAAAAATACGAAATAAAATAAAATTAAAGATATTTTACATAATATAAAAACAATAAAATAAAACAAAAGTTAAAAGTACACCAAAATAAAAGAAATAAACTACAATACAATTAAATGAAATAAAATATATCAAATAAATAAGAAAAAACAGTTTAATATTTACAATAATAAAATATAAAATAAAAAATTAAACTAGTAAAAAAAATATATAGTAAAACAGGGTAAAATAAAATAAAACGAAATAAAATAATACAAGATAAAATAAAATAAAATAAATAAATAAAATATACCAAAAACTAAAGCCAAAGATAAATAAAAAAAGCCAAATAAATTAAATAAGAAAAATATACAATAAAATAAAAAATAAGTAAAATAAATAAAATGAAATAAAATAAAACTTATTTTATTACTTATAATTAATTAGTAAACTTAAATAGATTATAAAAATATAACAAAATTAAAGAAAAATAATAAAAGTACCAATGGCAAAGTAAAATAAAATAAAACAAAAATAAAAAAAATTAAAAAGAATATATAGTAAAATGAAATAAATTAAATTCGAAAAATATAATATTATTATTAAAATAAATAAAATAAAATAAAATAAAAAAATTAAGTAAAATAAATAAAACGAAATAAAATAAAATAAAAAAAATTAAATGAAATAAAATAAAAAGAATAAGAAATCTAAAAGAAGCGAACTAAAATAAAAGTATTAATGGCAAAGTAAAATAAAATAAAACAAAAATAAAAAGAAAAAGAAAAAAAATACATATAGTAAAATGAAATGAAACAATATAAAATAAAATTAAACAAAAAAAATAAAATCAAATAAAATAAATAAAATTAAATTTTATTTCATAAATTTAAAGGAAATATTTTAATAATAATAATAATAATAAGAAAAAATAGATTTAGGAAAAATATATAAAATATAGGAAATATAAAAAATAAATAAAATTATATATAATAAATAAAATTATATAACAAAAAAATGGAGCAAAGCAAAGAAACATTAAAAGGAAATAAAATAATATAAAATAAAATTGTTGGCAACAAAATTATATAAAATGCAACAAAAAAGTTAAAAAATAAGTAAAACAAAATTTAAAATATTAATATATAAGTAAAACAAAACTAAATAAAACGGTTTAATACAATAATATTATATACAGAAATATAAAATAGAATATAGTAAAAGAAAATAAAAAAATAAATAAGGCACATAAAATAAAATAAATTAGGAAAATATAATGAAATAAAGTAATTAAAATAAAATAAAATAGCATAAATAGTATAAAATTATGTAAAATTTTATTAAATTAAATACAACAAATTAAAATTAATTATTATTGAGATAAATAAACTAAAATAACGTAAAATAAAATATACCAATGCAGAATTAAATATGTAACAAATATTTTTTATTAAAATCGCACAACGCTCTTGGCTTCTCAATTGCCTTTTTTCTGTATATTAAGCACTTCCGCTGTTATCACTCCACAGCGACTCTTATGTACGTTAGTTAGTGCTACTACTTTGATTTTCCTTCGTTGAAATAGCACCCACGTGTCTGTGCTCAGCTCGAAAGAGAGGCTTTTGGTTAGACGCTTTAATTGTGTCAATAGCGCTATACCGTTGTTTGTTGTACTTCTTTTTTTTTGTTTTTGTTTTTTGTCAATTGTGTGACTTACCCATCAATTGAAGCGGTTAACAGAAGTACATACATACCTATATACAAGTACATATGGGCATGCGTTCCTATTGCGTCGGTGGTGGCGTCGCGTCGCTGCAACAAATGCGTCGGCGGTGGAACTCGTTGATTATGTGGTACATCCGGTGCAAATGGCAAATGCTGTTGTATTACACATATACATAATAGAAGGCGAATAAGACTTTTTGGTTATTCAGAGACAGAACATAGACGGTCGTCTCTCATTTAATAATTTTTCGAAAATTCACACCCAGTACCTACCCCCCGCAAATATGGGTTAAATTTATTGGAAGTACGTCAAATTAACAATATGCATACTAGAGAACCAAAATGAGTAACGAGCTGCTCAGCTAGCTTCACTTAAATCTACCAACAGATAGCCTACTCTAAGGACAAATCTGTCGATACAACTTTACATAATTTAGTCGGTTGCTTCAAGAAAAGGTTCTCCAACAGCCCATAGTGAATCTTGTAGAGTCTCTTCTAAGAAACAGAATTATCTTCGCAGAGATGGACAGTGCCAGTATCATCAGACACACAAAAAGAGACACCCCTCATCTTAGATAGCAAACTTAACTGGAATCGGAGCAGAGCATAAAGGTCAAGGAAGCTTGCCAAACGGGGATAGCAAAAAGATGAGCTCTAAGACCGAATATCGTGCACAGAATTTATATATCAGTAGTTAAACCCATCTATTCTACGGCGTCACCGTATGGTGGCCGGTACCAGACAATATTACTTTCAGAAGAAAATTAGAGAGAGTTTAAAGGTCATCGGTTATCCTGGTAAATGGTTCACTACCGCCAACTTCCTTAGAAGCTCTACTAACTCTTCTGCAACTTTCTTCCTTCGGACCTATAGCAGAAATTACAGCGAGTTGTAACGCAATTAGATTGGATGCAGCTCAAGCTTGAGAGAACTCAGTATAGGAAAACGTTAAAACATTATCTCTTGCAGAAGTGCCGTCGGAGCTGGACTACACCACCTCCAGTGCTTCGACAAACTTTTCTCCACGAGAATCCCAAACAGATGCGAGTGGGAAAACATCAACGCCCTAGATGAGAGACACATAGCTATCTTTACAGACGGCTCAAAGCTCAATGGAAAAGTAGGCTGCGGAATATACTATCCAATGCTCTTAACAAATAGGAGCTTGAAAATACGTGAACAATGCAGCGTCTTCCAAGCAATCATGGAAGCCACCGAGTAGCTGCTCAAAGCTATGGTACAGGTCAATCAATTACGATATATACGACAGTCAAGCTGCCATCAGATCTCTACAATGTAACAGTACCACATCATAGGTGGCTATAAAATGAAGAGAATGACTTCCAAGATCCCACTCTAATGACTTTTGCCGCAGTTGCAGGGACGAAGAAGAAGAGGAGTATATTGAACACCACCTCTGACATTGTCCAGCCATGACATCTGCACTACACAAGTTCCTTGGGAAACACTTCTTCGACTATCTCGCTGAGCAAGCCTCTTACTGCCTTTATAAGGCTCACAAAATGGTTCGATAATTTGAGAAGGTGAAGACAGAAGTCCCACAGCGGTATCACAATGGCCCTATTGGATTAAGTGCGGTGGTAATGACCAGCGGCTGCATCAGCTCAACTCAACTCATCAGTTCCATGCTGAATTTTCATCTACAAAATTTAAAAACAAAAATCACAGAAATGTTCTACCTCAAATGAAGTGTTTTTTGATAAATGGAAATCGAAAAAATTTATTTATTTTAAATTTATTTGTTTAGTAAATATATTAATTTAACTATTAATCACTCAACTGTCTTCAAATACCTGATTTGCTAGTCCAATTATTTTTTAAAATTAAATAACTAATTAAACATTTACAATAACTTTGCATTTTTAAATAATTATATTACTTAAACTGTTTAAATTAAATTCACAAGAAAAAAAAAAATAAAACAAATTAATTAATTAATTAATTGGAATAAATTAAATTTTATAATTATTTATCACATGCTTAACATATCAACATACAATATTTATTTTAAATTCTCTTTACCAAACCCCGATGAAAAGTCTAGGTCAAACACCTGTTAAAATATTCCAGAGTTCACGAACCCCACCCAACCGCTTGGTTGCGTACGTGTGTATATTTCAGACCAAAATATAAATGGCTGCGGAAACTATTTGTCAACTTCAATCAGTGTAAAACCGGTTTTCATTGCTTGCCACATAGGTATAGGTAAATATGTCTTGACTGGTCTATGGATTAACATCGCATTTATGCAATTTTCGCTGAGCTACAAAGTTCAAGTGTAGGCAATTTTCTATCATAAAAAGAATTTTTACACAGTAGCGAACAAGCCTGCGCATACACACATACACACACACAAACATAGCTACAGGCTAAGAATAAGCATATGACCACGCGCATGCGCAGCCCGCTTTTCAGTTCAGTCAAACGAGTGAGTAAATTTGTCGCAGAAGCCTGAACGCCGCCAACACGCTTTGCCAGCGTTCGATATTTTTCATGCAGCACATGCAACACATGCAACAGCGATCAACCAACACCCAAGCCAGATAGAGCAAACACCGCTAAAGGCATTCATTTAAATATACGTACATACATACATATGTATATATGTTTCTGTGTTCAAGTAGTTGTGTATTTTGCAAGTACGCATATGAATTTTTATGCTTTTACAATTTTTAATTTTTTGCCCCCCTTTATTTTTTTTATTTTTTGTTTTAATTTTTTTCTTTGTTTCTCGCTTTTTTCGCCGGTCTTGTGGCCTCAAATCAGCGATGAGTCATCAATGCTTTGCCAATTCACAGCTAAACAAGTTTTATGAATGGAAATAAAGTACGCAAATGTACATATGTATGTATGTACGAGTACATATGTATGTCTGTAAGCCACTTCCAGTAACGCCTCCATAATTTCATTGAGCAGCACAGTTCCACCTCCGCTGGCGTCACTACGAGCGCACGCGCCCACTCCCACTCCCATGCCGTCTGTCGCGTAATATTTTCATGAATGAATGCGCCTCTGTACGTCTGGTCTGATGCTTGATTGCAAGCCTGTTTGTGCGCCCGACCGCAGCACCTCTCATCGGTCTACACTTGCAAATCGCCAATTTAACAAAGCGGTTTGTATGTATGTATAGTACAAAAGTTGTGCTTTGCATACGTGAGTAGTATAGTCTTGAGTGTGTGTGTGTGTGTGTGTGTGTGAGTGTTTGGCCCGGACCATGGCTGAGACGTGTAAAGACTTAGAAAACCCGCTTCATTGGTTTCATTCATTCATAAAAAGGAGTCTCCAAACATTTACTACGGATGTACATACACGTATGTATGTTTGTGCGTACTCAGAGTTATCACCCGCTGTATATACCTGCATACATATATTTATATGTTTGTATGTAAGCAATTATGTTTGCCCTCGCAATGTGTTGGTTGGAGGTGCAAGCCGCGCTTTGCATAATAAACAAGCTCAACGCTTGCGTCTAATGAATTTCAATTATTTCAACACCGTTTTCGTACATTTGATTTCATGAATTGATTTTTTTCTGTTATCTTTTTTTTTTTTTTGGAGGCTTCACTACACATTCTACATGTATGTATGTAAATAGTTTCACTTTCAAATAAGCATTGGTTATTAAAAAAAAACATTTCACAGCTGGTCATTAGCAAGCTTTTCGATAGGAAGTGATAATAAAAATATATTTTTGTGTTCTTCCGGCGGAGGTGACATTAAATAATTGTAGAAAAAAATATCATTTCCTTTCTTTCCCAAAGTGGTTGGAAAAAATCGTTTTTAGTTTGATATCTAAATCCCTTAAGTAAATTTTACTGGACTCAAGCTAACTACTCTAAGCTTAATTGGATGCTCTAGTAGTGTACGAACCCACTTCTTGATAACTCACTCTAACGAAGCAAGATTAACTTCCAGAGGAAAAGAGATATTGTTTTGAGTAAGAAGAATTGGCCAAACTCAAAAAATCTGGAAGAAAATAGAGCTATTTAGATAGATAGATGAGTATAGAGGATGTGCGCAGCGACCACTGATATATTGTGTTCTTCAATTCTGTTCATCAGTCAGCTGTGTACAATAAATAACTTATAATCTGAAAATGGATCAACACACATTTTGGGTTAGCCGAAAGGTTAGTAAAGCGTTCTGCCAATCGGAAGACCAGGGTCTCACCAACATCCTAAAACTATAGAAATCAGTCCGAACGCCTCCAGATAAATGGCTATTGGATGATGACTCAGTCTTCTTCTAGTGACAGTTTCGCATTCAAACAGTAAGTGCACCAGTGTCTCTGGTTGTAGCCCACAGAAACGACAAGTCTAATTAAAGCTAATTCCGAGTCTATGCATAGGTTTACGCAGTCTCCCATGTCCTGTAAGAAATCCTGTTAGTATTCTTAAGTTATTCTTGCCAAGTAATATTATGTTTCTAAGTCTTCTACTATTGTACCCATCCATGAGCTTTTTAATTTATCTCTTCCCGCGGTAGCCGAGCTGTTAGCATTGCGTACTGCCATTTGGAAGGGTCGGGTTCAAATTATGATGTCGTACTAACATCCAAAAAGTCATAAAAAATTAATTTAAATAAAAAATTAAACTACATTTTCTAATTGCGGTCGCCCCTCGGCAGGGAATGTCCACCCCTCCAAGTGTATTTCTGACGTGAAAATCAAAAGCTCCTCATAAAAAAACCATCAGCCGTTCGGAGGCAGCTCAGTATAAACTGAAGGTCCCTCCATTTATTGGAAAAACAGCAAGACGCAAAACCACAAACTGGAGGAGGAGCTCGGCCGAAAATCGCTTCAGCGGTTACAAAGCGCCAATTATATATATATATCCAAGCACTAGTTTACCAGTATCTGTTTCTTATTCTCATTTCTTGCGCCTCTTGTTTTGTATGAAGACTCATAGGGAAGAAGAGCGATCTTGAGGCCGCTTCTCTCCAAATGAACCGAACTTTCTTGCGTTCACTCAATTCATTGAGAATCTTGACACATTCCCATACCATATACGACTTAATGGTACCTGGCGATATCGCCTTCAATGCAGCTTGACTGTCAATGTAAATTACTATATGTAGATTGATAGTCTTGCTTTTGAGTATAATATCTGCGCATGAGGTTATGGTGAAGACTTCCGCTTGGACGATGCTGAGGTATTTCCCCATAGGTATCGATAGCTTTGTTTTGGGGTCCTTGAAATCCCAACACCAATTTCCCTCTGCAGTCTTTAATCCGTCCGTGTACCATACTTGCGGGTGCCGTCTTATTTCTTCTTTAATCTGCGTTTCATTCCAAGATTTTTTTCCCCTAGGGATATACGGAATTTGGTATTTCATCTCTGCTTTCTGCTTCCTTTTTGTTTAATATGACTTTTCCTTTTCCTGACCCCTCTTTCATTATCATTCCTATGTGCAAGTTCTTTGATTTGGTGAAGGAGTGTTTCTAACGCTACTGTAGGTAAGATCAACGTTTTTTACCATAGAAACGAGGCGAGTTGGTAACCGAATCCAGAGTACTTAAGCTTATGAACGGCAACCCTCACAAGTTATGGATCAACCCTTTACCCTCGGTAAGGCATGTCCGAGAGAAGAAAGAATGTCTACCTGGCAATATTGCGACCAGTGGTTAAAAGGTTAAACATTGATTTTTAAATTGCTTTTGAAAGTCCGACGCTTGCGACGCTTTGTTGAGGCACGAATCATTAGTAAAGTTATGGCGAAGTAGATACTTCTTAACAAAAACGGATACAAACTGTTACTAAATGATTTTATCTGCCCGAAATAGTGGAGACATCTTGTGGTTAGCCGAATATCTAGACTAATCGACATACTTACACGAAATGTACGCCGTAAGGAGTGAGGACGGCTCTAAGATAATAAATGCTTAGACGAGCCGCAGTTTAACAGGCCAACATGCAGTAGACAACGACCTGATAACAACCTGCTTGGGATAGAACTGAACAAACAGCGAGTCCTAGTCGACAATTAATGTGTTATTTTAACGGAGTCATTTGGACTCATTAGAAATTACGAATTTCACAGATGAAGGTCGTCACTAACTGAATAAAAAATGCAGCTTTTTGTATGAATTTTAGGCAAGTTCTATGTTCTCTCTCCCCCTCTCTTGATACTTGCCATTAGCCAGCTACTGAAGCAACGAAAAGAAGGGCGGCAGATTGACGATATCCACAGGCGACGTGGCTATCTTTACTAAAAGCGTCACGTGATATCCCCCACATAGGTTTTTTACACTCCGATTCCATTGAGAGACTTCATGTCTAGGTTATAGGCGACTAGTACTCTGAATTCTAGGGTTAGATACTCTTCCTTTCGAACGTTTCCAATTATTCGTCGGCACCAAAGAGTTATAACTCATCTCACATCAGCGAAGATGTGCCAGGGGGAGTCATAGTATCGCTTTTTCCTTGTCTACTGTGCTTTAGTGAGTTTAAGAAGTAAATATCTTGGATCTTACAGTTTCAGAAATCTGGTAACCTTAATATAATGTCTTCCTGGGCTTTAGTTCTATCCGAAGCGCGCATAACACTTTGTTTTCAAAATTGCCTTAAGTCATATAATATTTTCAAAGTCAAATCCGCCACCCGCTCAACCAGTTTAATCTGTCGTAGCCACACCCATACTACCTTGACAGTTCAGAGTAAGAAATTACACGACGGAGTAGGTGAGAGGACATACTATTCCTAGAAAAAACGAAACGAAATTAAATAACTGAAGTTCTCATACCGGTCCTACGTGTATATGAAGCTCTAATAGACGAAATTTGTGGGACATCAGCGTCCTTGGCAAACTTGATATGACTGGGGAATGGGCTCATGAAGATCGGTAGCTTAGAAAATAATGAAAGCTTAAACAATAAATTAAAAAGGAAAAACTATAATTAATAAAGTTCTCGTTAAGTTAAAATACGTATCAAGAGCCTTGCAAAAAAGCCATATTCGAATAGCCCACACATCTCAGAAATCCAAAAATCAAACAAAAACATCACTCATCGCTGGCCGCAGCTACCAAAATCCCATAAATAATGATCATAAATGCTTTGAGCCGCGTTGAAACCCTTTGAAGATCAAATCTAATTTCTCACACTCAAGGCGCTGTGTGCGCAATGACACCTACAGTTATCTGTATGTATGTGTGTATGTGTGTATATATACCTTTGTGTGAGTATGAAATATCATAAATTCAAATTTAAGTCACTAATTTTCCATTGAGTGTAAAGCAAACTTTGTTGGTGGCCTTGTTAGCAAACTCCAAGGGATATGTATATAGTATATATATATATATGTGTGTGTGTGTGGGTTTGTGTTTGTGTGCGTATATAATAAACCGTAAATGAAAACAGAACATAAAAAAAGAACAACAAAAAAATTCTGGACACAATTAATATGACATTGTTGTTGTTGTTGTTGTTGTTGTTGTTGCCTGCTCAACCAATTGAATGAGTGAATGTGAATGCAATACATATAAAGGTGCAACAACAACGACCAACATCAGCTAATCAGCTACGATAAATGAGTATGGTGCAAAGAAAGAATTCCTTCAAGCCAAACAACCAAACAAAAAAAATCTGAAAAACATTTATGCCCGAAAATTTTATTTTAAAGAGTCAAATGCAATGAGATGCAACAACACCAACAACCAGCCACAAATTAAAGACACACAAACGATGTTAATAAATAGCGCCGCACGTCGTTTCGGTCACCAAATATCCAAAACTAAGGTTGATAGTGAAGCAGCAGCAGCAACAACAACTACAACAACAGCAATGGAAAGTGGACCAATCTCTGTATGTGTGCTTGCCAGTTAGTATTGGTCAATTTGGTTAACAAGACCACCGTCAATATGACTTGCTTTTGTATATTCATTTATTCCGAAAACCAACAAAGTGTTGGACGGACGGACGTACGGGTGGACTTTCATGTTTCTCCTTATGTACGCTCTATCCATCGGGAATACAAGCGTACAGCTGTTGCTCCAAACTGACGGGCTGCTAACAGAGTAGCCGCGGCTGGTGAACTTAGCAGTAGGGTATACTAAGGTATACTAAGTTTGTTCGTCTAACGGTTTGTTTTCCTTAATAGCTCCAGTAATTTCACTTACATATCTTCTCAACTTTATGCCAAGCAGCGTGTACCATCAACTAAACGTAAGGCATCTTTCTCTGCAGTCATTTTATAAAGTCTTCCTGGGCTGTAGCCCCTCTTAGAGACCAACATTAAAGAAGGAGATAAAATAGGCATTAATGGTGGTGCCATTCGAAAGGTAGCGCACGGGCTCGTTGAAACCATAGCAAAACTCATCAATCAACCAACTTTCAAGGGATACTAGTCTGGCAGGAAGTAACACAAACTAAGTAGCTAAAATGCGAGAAGCATGCGACCGTCTTCAGTATCAGTGGGTCGTTTACTGTTGGTATAAGTAATTCTGAAGAAGCGTGAACGATGTCAACATCTGATGAGTCGGGCCTGGGCCGAACGATTTATGGTCCTTTGCGGATTGGCAACGGTGAATACCATAGACGTTGAAACGATGGGCTGTACGAGCTATTTGATGATATTAACATACCAGGTTGGGTGAAAAATAAACTCCTTGACCGCCAGAATACGCTGCTACTGCTTTCAAAGTATTCGATGCAGTGTTCGCCAGTGGAAACAGAGCAAGGGGAAGACCTCCACTCCGTTGGAAGGATCAGGTGGAGAGTGACGCGTTAATATTGATTCGGTATTAATCGCGTAAGCGGAGCCAACGCCAATAAAGAAGAAGAAGCTAAGTAATTCTGATTCCTAGACAGTCGTTAGAGCTTCGAATATGACAACATTGACGTGACATCCAATGCACAATTGAGGTCATGTCTGGATATTGACTAGAGGTCATGCTTCTTTCGGACCACGCACAGTACTAGTCTGTTCCAGAGAAGCAGATGTACCCTCCATCCTCTTAAGATTGAGATTTTCGTTTGCTGTTCAGACCTGCGTGATATTAGACGTCATAAGCAGGTTTTTCTCGAGATGGTAATTTCGGTGGATGGTTCGCTCTCATTAATGCATTTTAAGCTTGGTATTATTGGTATTGGTGGCCGCGAAAGAAAGTGGTTAGCATTGCGCACTGTCAGATTAAAGAAAAGTTTAATTTTCTAATTGCAGTCGCCCCTCGGCAGGGAATGTCAACCCCTCCAAGTGTATTTCTGACGTGAAACGAAGCTCCTCATAAAAAAAAACATCGACCGTTCGGAGGCGGCTTAGTATAAACTGTAGGTCCCTCCATTTTTTCGAATAACATCAAGACGCAAACCACAAATTGGAAAAGGAGCTCGGCTTTAGCGGTTACAATGCACCCATTATATATACATATATATATTATTGTTAAGTTCATACTTATCTTTGACAGCGGTGTTAGCAAAAATCAGTGACTGTTGTTCTGTTGACTTGGGCCGGGGACGTGTGCAGAGAGAAAAAAGAATTCTCTCTGCTAAAGCGTGCTCTTTGTATGTAAAGAAGATCGAGTTTCTCATCCGACTGTGACATTTTTTATGGCGGACTGCAGACCTTATCCTCTACTCCCAAAGGATATTATTCTGCCTCTCACTTCAACTTGCCTTCAAAGGTTTGTTGGTTGCTCAGAGATTTGAACGGTCCTCACAGGTCCGGAAGACTTCTTTTAAATTTTTAAATAATATTTTAGTGGAGAAATTTCAAAAGTATATCCTTTGAAGGAATACAAGTTTTTCAGTCGAATTATTTCTTTTTTTCTAGATTTCACTGATTTCTTTACATCTTTAATCAATCACACAGATGCAATTTTAAAGTCTTTTTAGAAAAAAAATTTCATCTCCAAATTTCTGCTCTTCCTTACTTCCCTTTGGTCAGTTTATATTGTGAAGCACACACACACACATCATCACAATTGTAATAAATTAATGTCTCTTGCTTCTTAAACATTTGGTTTAAAATTATGTTGCTCTTGCTATTGTTGTTGTTGTTATTTCGTTCCGTTTTTTGTTTTTTTTGGCTTTGTTTGCCACACATTGTTGCATCAAGCAGGATTTTTGTGTATACAGATGTTACTTTCTTTGTGTTTTTGTTGTTGTTTTGGTGAAATGCGCTCATTGAATTATACAGCACAACAACAACAACTGTTGGATTCCTGTTGCTATCAAGCCTGGCTGGCAGCAGTCTCGCGCACAAATTAGATAAGCTTGTGTGGCATGTGGCATAATTGGATCGGATTGCTTGCATTCACTTATAGGTACTTGTTGTTGTTCTTTGTACAATAACAGCTTATTATCACACACAAATTTACCGCCTTCCATCCTCGTCCTCATCCTCAACTTTATCGCCGTTCCTCTTCATCAACAACTAATGACACCCAAAATATGTCACATCGGTTCCCTTGCTGCACTGTGTGGCCACTCTGCCTGGGCAGCAGCGGCAGCAGCAGCTCCCCTCTTCCGCTTCGCTCTTTTAGGTAAATTTACATTTTTTTTCTCGGCTGACCACAGCGAATGTGTTGTTTTGGTATCGGTGTCATCAACATCGCGGCTGGTGTTGGCAACCAAATCTTTTTGTGTTTCAATTAAGTCGACGCGTTGTTGTTGTTGTACCATAGTTAGTGCCACATTTGTTTAGGTAAGCCTCATGTTCGGCATCCAGCAGCTACTTAGCAGCTTAAAGATCCGCTGGTGATGTTGCAGAAGGCGTTGGGGCAGGCAAGGCGAACGCATATAAAAATTGATTGAAAAAAAAAAACAAATGTGAAAGATCTGTCACCGCGGCGACAACGCGTGTGGCAGTTAATGTTTTAATTTTTTTTTTATTTTTTTTTTGTGATAATAAAAATTAATTTTTACCCTTTAAAGCGTTTTATGTGTCTCTCAGCTGAATGCGTGGTAATAAAGACATTAAAAAACGCCGCCGTAACCTCGAGGCACGCAGGAACAGATAACTCTGGGATTTTCTAATTTTTTATTACAAATCTTCTTCTTTTTTAAGTGTGTGAAATAGTTTCGTTCATAGTTGACAATCTTGTGCTGCGGTAGGTTGTGGAGCGCCATATTTTTTGGTGCACTTAGTGAGCACTCGACTAGAGTGAGTAATTAATCTAAGGTTGTGGCTTCTTTTTAAGACAATTAAATGCAACAGAGAGAGAGTCTTTGCCAACCAGAAGGAATATTAGTCTGAAAAGGGTCTGAAAAGAAAGTCTCTGTTGTACTCTGAATATCATTGCGGGATAGCAAGCCTTGTATACAAGAGCCATAAAGTTGTCTCAACACAATTGGCATATTAGAGCGAGTTGGACACTTAGGTAGTTAGTTTGTCAGGTTGCTTGGTCACGGAACCCTGATCAAGCGTGCTTTATTGTTCCTGCTAAAGAGATTCAGGAGATTAATGACGCCTGCCGATGCAAGGCAATCGAAGAAGAGAGCTGGGAAGTGACAGAGGTAGTATTCCACCAATTCTTCCTAATCTATGCGCCTGCAATTGCGGCAGAAGTCGGTTGAGAAGGAGCCCATCATTCTATCATGAGTCTCTATTAGACAGTGTTCTGGCTTTAGAGGTAGAGACTTAGTTCTGTTTATCTTGATTATTGGCCAGATTTGTATTGTCACATTGTACGTCGTTTCGGTCTGTCATCTGCTGTTAGTCCTTCTGGTGAAGGTTAGTCTTAGCAGATACTTTAACGAGGAAAGCGGTTGACCACGCCATGTGCAGAGTTTATCGCGGTTTCTGCTTCCTTTTTAACCAATTCATTGGCTACGCAGTTCCCTGTGATGTCGCAATAACCAGGGGCGTTTGGATGTTCGGTTGATAGTTTGCTTAAGATCTCTCTACATTTTATTGCCATCTTTGAGGAGGCATGATTGCAATGGACAGAATTAATGGCAGCCTGGCTGTCAGAATATATTGTAATAGGTTGGGTTAACGTATTAGAAACGAGCAACCAGGAAGATGCTTCCGTTATTGCGGTTAGCTTGGTCGGAAGTCTTTTAAATAATTTTATAACAAAAGGCTCAGCTTTTTTACACCTTTCTATCGTGTTCCAGTTCCAGATGAGTTTGCTGACGAAGATTATGTCTAAGATTTTAGCCTCAGCAGAAGGGGCGGTTTCGGTGCCTTTGAGTGAGAGTGGCTTAAGAGAGTTGAACACTTTCTTATACGGACTTTCCCTGAAAAAGTAAATGAATGTGTTCATTTACCATGAGTTACCAACATAGTAAATACCTCTTGACATGAATTCTTTAAACGACTTAAACTCTAACAGACATTCGCTGTTATCCACGGAATTGAGAAGAGTTTTCTGAAACACAATGAGGAAAATTTGTAAATAATATATAATTGGCGCACAATAAGCGATGAAACGATTTTCGGACGAGCTCCACCTCCGATTTGGGGAGTGAGTACTGATTATTTACACCAGTTCTAAGTCGGCTCTGAATGGCTCATTAATTTTTAGACCGGAGGCGACCGCAGTTTGGACGCACTGCTAAACACTGGGCTATTATGAAGGACAGTGAACTTCTGCTCTAATAGGGCAATGCTAGATGGAAGAGTTGATGGTAGAGTTTTTTGTTGGGGTTCTCGCCATTGGCTATGGATTCAGGCTTCAACGAGCTCTCATATCCAAGCGTCTACACTCATCTTGATGCGATAGTCAAACTAGTTAAAGTATGCCTAAAAAGGCTTATTTCGTCGCCAATATTGGTGAAAGCGCTTCTGCCCACTTGTGGTATTCCCCTTTACAATTTAACCACACGCCAACTTGACAATGTGTGTTTATCGTAAGATCCTAAGCAATCGAAGGATATCATAGAACTGACCAAACCAATACTGGAGACGGTAAATTCTTTGACTGGTGCTACCTTCGGAAGGTTATGAGTCCGAATCTTGGCAACACAAACATCTAAACTATTAGAAAATTAAGTGTAATTTTATTTTTCTAATTGTGGTCACCTCTCGACAGAGAAAGTCAACCTTTCCGAATGTGTTTATGACATGAAACAAACGTTCCTCATAAAAGCCATCAGCCGTTCTGAGACATCTCACTCCATTTGCTCACAAAAACATCAAGATCCACGTCATAAATTGGAGGACAAACCCTTTCGAAAGCGCTTCAATGGATCAATGGTGATAAGACGGCAGTCACACACATGCCCAATGTACATATGAATGTAAATATAGAAGGTAAAATATTTTTTGAGAGCAAACAACTGCTGATATTGGAAGGATGTCCTTCTTCTTCTTCTTTGGCTGTTTGTTGTGATTGCAGCTTTTCGACGTCGAACCTTCCTTATGTTTGCTGACGGGGGATCTTTGCTGCACAGAGGCGAATGCGTATCTTCACTGCGACAAGAGTTATCCGCGTCGATGTTAGGTCCTCGGAACGCACGCACATCGAGAAAAAAAGAGACATGTCTTCCATCAATCACATTATGACCGATTTGATTGTGCGATTCTACACCCAACGACAGCCAAGTAGCTTCATGTATTTTCTTGTGTTGGAATCTAGTACTACAGGCAAACATATTTCTGACCCCGTCGAAGTCTATCAGCCTCAGGTCGTTTGGGGATGTTGCGTCATGTGCCAAAAATACCTGCTGTGTCCACCCTGGCATTAAAGTCGCCAAGGCCAATTTTTACAACGCAGCGAGGACAGCGCTTATATGTGTGTTCTAGGCACTCAATGAAAGCGTCCTTGATCACAACGTCCATCACTTTCGTCAGCTTTGACGCTGATTGTAAGGATCACCTTGGAAAGGATCGGGCTTTACTTGGTGTCTTCCATTGCCTGCGAACGGCGAACGGCGAAAAAAATAAATGTCTGATAAACAATTATTGATTCGCTATAATCGAATAAGCAATGCTCACGGCAATTGAAAAGAAGAAGAAAAAATTTGTATTTTATTCATTAAGCTGGAAGTGATTGTCAATAATAAAGCCAATATTCCACGTTTCTGCATGACTAAATAAGTGTAGAATTATTTAATGCAAAGCAAACAAACAACAAAAACAATAAAAATAATGCCGATTTTACATTAACAATGCAAACAAATATGAAATTCCATATGCAAGCAATGCCAAAATCTTTCTGGGAAGGTGAAAAAAGAGAAAGAAAGAAAAAAACGTTATGAAAATCTGTAAAAACTAACAAAAATATGTATAAATATAAGCGGGTAATAACGTTCAAAACCAGTAGCCCATATGGACAAAGGTCCTTTTTTTAATTTTAATTTCTTTTTTTTTTTTTTTAATTTTTTACAGGAAAAGTGAAATTATCGGATATCCGTTTTTTCGCACTGTCATCGCTAGGAAAATCCTTTTGCTTTCTGTTCAATGTCCCAACAAATGCTACCGAATTCTAGCTGCTGTAACAAAAAAAAAAAAGAAGAGGAAAAATAGAAAAAATAGAAATGCCAGTCGTAGAACAAAAGGATTATGAGGACCAAGGGATTATCATTATTATCTCACTGCCACAATATTGGTTCGCATTGTTTGTCAAAAATGCTTTATGTACGTGTATGTGCCTGCAAGTATGTTTGTATGTGTTTGATTTCATAGCAATTGTTTTGTGAAAATTTGCGATTTTTAAACAACCATCCGAGCTCAAACATAAATGCGAGAGAGATTGGAAAAACATCGAAAATCTTTGCTGGTCAGTTGGTTGAGGTCTAGAAGCGGCGGCGGGTTAACTGGACAAAACGTACGCTTGCTGATGCTGTTTGATGTCGTTACAACCATAAAAATATTATTTTATAAATATGCACACATAAATACATAAAGACATGCATAAATAAATGTACATATATGCACAATTATGCCTGTGGCCGCTATCGCTGACGATTAAAGGATTAAAATTGCAACAACCAAAGCAGAAGCCAAAAAAAAACAGAACTGAGTATGTGCCAAATGGTCGAGCGTTGAGCAGCAAAAAGCAGATTGAGGCTGAGCATGCGTTGGCATATTTTTAGCAAAAGATTATGTATGTATGTACGAGTAAGTGCTTTGTGCGCGTTTTTATGCCTTCTGTGGTGGTGGTCAAACAAAACAAAGCGAAAGGACATAAAGTTACAAAACATTTCAAGGAATTAAATTTGAATAACATTGAGCTGGTTGGCAGGGCAATTCGGTGGAAATGCCAAATTAGTTGCTTTGTTGAGAGATTTAAAACAAATATATATGTAAGTATGTATGCATTGGAGTCACTACCATAAAAGTATTTTATAATATTTTTTGAAAATTTTTCAAAATGCGTTTTGAATTTGCATGGCATAAAGCAGACAAGTTCTAAAGCGCATATTTTTATTTATCTTTAACAATTTTCACAGATAAAAGAATCTATTCCATATAAAAAATATATGTATACATATATAAAAAATTTAATAAAAGTTCCATAATTGCTTAACCAAGCAACACAAATCAATATGTGCTTTTTACACTTTTTGAAGGCGGCAAACTCGCAATCTGGTTGGCAGAAATTGAAGCGGCAAGTAGGTGTGTATCCGGAATAGCTAAAATTTGTATACATACGAGGGTACTAACAAAAGTTCGGTGAGTTGACCAGAAAAACGAAAAGAAAAAAATCCTTAATCTTTGTCCTTTTTATCTTCTCTACATAATCGCCATTGATTTCAATACATTTCTTAAGGATATAGATCCACTTCTGAAAACAGTCTTCAAAATCTTGTTTTTCAATAAGCTTTAAAAGTTCAGCATTAACCGCATTAATTATCTCCTCGTTCCTATTAAAGATATTTCCTTTTAATTTTTGGAAATAATCAGAAATATTTTGCTGGACGTATTTCTTCGATCACAGAGATCGAATAATAAAATTACTCGTTATTTCAGCAGTGTGGGACGGCGCGTTGTCTTAGGTATACCATTTGCGGTTACCGTCTGACCCCTTTCCAGTGGAATAGTAGCCACGATTTTAGATTGGGTGATTTTTTTTTCTTAGACTTTACGGGTGAGTTTGCTCCTGTAGGACTTTATACCATGGACTGCTACTTGGGTTCTGGATCGTACTTATAGAACCAAGATTCGTCACCAGTAATGACTTTACTAAAGTCGCTAGACTGTCCAATTTCGAATTTGTTTAGAATAAATTGAACAAATTGCAGACGAGCCTCTTTTTGGGCCTCATTTAAAATTCGTGATACCCATCGAGCAGATTTCTTCGTGTGCCCCAGATGATTGCTTAATATTCACGATACAGCCTTGCCATTCAAGCTCAATTCATTAGCAATAATTTCTTGTGTCAATCGTGCTCTTCGTCAATTTTGGAATTCGCCGGAGCTACAGTGACGTCATCAGTAAAAGGCGGAGCTCGTCCTCTACGAAAAAATGTCCGGTCTGGAATCTTCGGAACCACTTAGAAATAGCCCTTGAAAATGGGGCAATCGTTTCAATGCCTTTTGTCATTCACTGAATATTTGTATTGGCTTTAAATTTCGTCGAAACCCGAAGAGAATCACATGGCGAAATTCTGTTTGTGTTCGGCGTGGAATTTCGTCTGACCTATCCTCAACTTTCTAGCGTTTTCTAGTCTCCACTTAAGCCAATCGTTCTAAAATTTGAAAGGAAGACTAATAAAATAATTGCAAAGGATTTGGTATTTTTAGATTTAACAAAAACAAATTGAAAGTGACCAACTAATAGAACTTTTGTTAATCCTCTCATACATAGTTATTGGCTTTATGCAGCTTAATATGGAGAACTTTTCGATTTCGTAAAACTAAAGCATTTTCGGTCATTGTGAAGCACCTGATCGGACCGCCATATAGAAATTGGTCAACAACATGGAGCTATGGGGACACGTGCACATCGCTCTAGAACAATTGAGAAAACTGCTGTAGTTCAAAGTGTTGAAGAAAACCCAGGTTATAAAGTTCAGTTAACATAAGAACTCATGCCGGCCGATAATCAACAACGTCGGCATTTCATCGAAACACAATCTGGACTGAGGAGGCCCATTTCACCTCGATGGCTATGTCAATAACTAAAACTTTCGCAACTGGGGCTCGGAAAACCCAAGATTTATTGTTGAAAAGCCTCTCTAGCCTCAACGTGTAACTGTTTGGTAAGGTTTATGGACCGGCGGGGTCATTGGACCTTACCTTTTCGAAAATGAGACTCGAGCAATAGTTACGGTGAATGAATTGCGCTATCGAAAGATGATTTATGATTTTTTTATCACCGGAATTGGATGGTATTGATCTGGACAATGTTTACTATCAGCAAAACGGCGCTACGTGCCACACAACCGATGAAACCATTGGTCTTTTAAGTGAAACGATTTAGGGCTGTGTTATCTCTCGAAGAGGTGATCGCAAACGGCCACCGAGATCGTGAGATTTAACACTTTGCGACCTCTTGCTTTGGGTCCACGTGCAAGAAAAAGTCTACGCCAATAGGTCAACGTCGGTTCGAGACCTCAAAGATAGAAATCGTTCAGCCATTGAGGGCGAAACAGCAGCTACTTTGCGATTTGGTGTGGTATGGAAAATTTCATAAGAAGGATACGGTCTTGTAAGCCTGAATTTCAAAATAATACCTCTTATTCGAAACCCCTGTACATTTCATGACTATTTAAAATTTGTAATAAATATTTCATTCTAGGATCTGAATATCTGAAAACTTAGTTATTTATAGATACGAATGTTAAAACCAAATTTCATTCTCTTAGAAACTTTTTTGAAGGGGTTTTGACTAAAACCTTTTATCTGAACAAATCGCTGTATGGGAGCTATATGTTATCGTAGTCCGATTCTGCCAATTTTTAAGACTATCTTTACTGAAAATAAATAAGTGAAAATGATATGTTGAGGAATTTTAGACTTGTTTATGAGAAAGTCTTGAGGTATGACAAAGTTTTTTTGACTTAAATCTGAATCCTAGTTAAACGTGGTGTTCGTTTAAATCTCCGAGGAAGGCCTATACGCTTGGTCAATTTGGATAAAGGATCGTTTAAAACCGTCGAACATAGCCCAAAGTGCAGGAAAGTGGTAGGCAGAAAAGATGGATTAACTAACTCTGCCCTTTTTCCGGGAAATGACAGACTGCACTAAGAGATGGCGCGGAAAATTGCAGTCTGCCAATGAATCTTATAACATTCATACAATTGTTACTTCAGACAACACTTTCGGCTCCTGGAATACTGCTGAATTCTTCGCTTTCTGGAAAGCGCTAGAAGCGTAAGAACATTAGGAACGTGGTATTCAAACTGCAGTTCAGACATTACACAGCTTACTCACAGCTTTCTCCGCCATAAAATACTCTTTAGAGTGAGAAAACAGTTCATACGACGGCAAACCACAGGATTTATGGGTTATGAGCTGAACAGACGACTGCACTGAGACAGGAAATAACATATAACTCAAGACTCTGTATTAGGAATTGCATAAAAAAAGTCGAAGAGACTGCAAGATCGTCAAAGATCATGAGCAAGGCAGCGAAAGAGAATACAACTTGTTTTTTCTAAGGCGATATCGAAAGTAATAATGGACGGTCGTTCTAAAAAGCGCCTTAGTGACAGCGATACATTCATGAGTGGGACGTTAGATCACATTCTCTGTTTCTGCTCAGCATTATTAAAAACACAACTCACACACATTTTCGATGAAGTCTCCAAAAAATAGCATCTTATGCGATAACTTCTACAGATCGGATCTATTGGCACTACAAACGACCAGCAGTGTAACTTAGTCTAACCTACAATAGAGACCTAGCATAATTTTAATTATCAAAACTATCTAGAACACCATATTAACTTTTTGAATATTTTTTTGTGAATTTTTTTTTTTTTAAGACTTCAACTTGGTGAATCTTTTTTTTTTAACATTCAGAGGCACAGGCTCGTGAGAATGACATTCCTAAAAGGCTTATGGCCATTCTACCCACTCTTTGCTTTGTAAGAAGAAATACACGGGGTATTCAGTATGCAAGTTTTATTCGAGATTTAAGTATGCAAATGACAAAGACAAACAAACGCACAAACAAAGTTTACACTATTACTCAAAATAATTGAAAATCAACACAAAACAACAAAAAAACAGTGTCTATTTGTACAACATACAAAGCAAAAAATACAGCAAAAGAGTGTAGAAAAAATTTCAAAATTTTCCCACTCAGCCTACAATGTGGCGCAGCAGCAGCAGCAGCAACAAAGAAAAAGAAAGACAAACCGAAAGGCATTGATATCAAAAGTCATTATGACGATTATGACACTTTTCCCACGTCCATTGACGCTTTTTCGAAACTAACTGACTGATCTGCTGTTGTTGGTGCTGTTGTTCTTGTGTGCACACTCAACACAGCTCCATTGCACTTCACACACCACACATTTCCCACTGCCACTGCCACTGCCACTTGTCACGCTGCTAATCCACCGGCCGCATTACGGAGCACACGCAGACGACGCTACTGTCCGAGCTGCAAGCTATGAGCGTTTTTATTTAATTTAATTTTTGTTTTTGGTTTCGAGTTGCCAGGCTACTGGCTTGGCATGGCGTGGCTTGTTGGCGTTGTTGCCGTTTACTTTCAAATATTTACACAACACTCAGCTACAGTTGAACTGAGTACAAAAAAAGGGGTAGTGATTGAAATCCCCAACAAAATCCCAAATCTCCAACACCTTGCGCGCATTAAGCCGCTCAGAAACGGTTGCTGCTGCGCCTTCGCGCTGGATATCTGTAACAAAGGTGGGGTACAGGTGAACCTGGGAAAATTTATTTATACGTACATACATATTTACTTAAATGTACATACTCGTATATATGTATGTTTCATGTCTGCCTCGTTTGATCTCGTTTTGAATGCTTTGTTTTTGTCGTTAACTCGAAAACTCTTTTCAAAAACACTTTTCACCAACGTCTTTTTTCATGTGTGTGTGTTTTTTTTATTTTTTTCTACTGGATTTCTTTAATATTGCTTTTGTTGTTGTTGTTACTGTTTTAACCGTGTGAATAACTTAATTTCGTGTGGGCGCCCAAAATGCTGCAGCTTCAATGGTTGCTTAAGCGATTTTCCATAAATTCCATGTCACTCATTTAGTTGCTTTAACGAATTTGTAAATAAACCATACGCACACACACACACACACACACACACATACTATTATGTGAAATCAAAGTTAAAGAAAAGAAAGCATTTTTTTATTGTTTACACTCACTATTCTTTGAAAACTTTACCACAAAGCCTTCACCGAGCAGCGAAAGCACTGTGGGAACATTTTCGTTGGTAACAGAAGCTGCCACACGCACACGCACACACACAAACTCCCATAAATATATAAGATGTATGTACATAATACAAATGTGTTCATTACTCTGGTCAATATTTTGACATTTGAAATTCATCTCTTGGTGCTCACATAAGCATCGGACTGAGAGCAGAAAAATACTCTTTTAATAAGCTTCTGACCGTGGGTGTGAAGGAGCAGAATGGGTGAAATGCCTTTTTTAAACCAAGTTTCTTTGTAGACATGCCGCCAGACATAAGTTGCTGGAGAAATATTAATCAAAAAGAATATTTATTGGAGAATAACAACACAGGGAGAGAGAGAAAGAGAGAGAGAGAGAGGGGTTTATGCAAAATAAAGTTACGGAAAATGTTTCGTCTCAATCGACCGAGAGCTGGCTACAGCAACAATTATACTAAGGCTAAAACCTACCTATTATCGAAGCCGGTACTGTTCCTCCTGATATTTCTTCGGAGATTTTCCTTTTTTCGTGATTCAATAAGCTGGTACTTTATCGAATGCTTTCAAACTGGAGTGTTTTCATCCAATCAGATAGCATGACCTAGCAGCTGTCTCTTCATTCGCTAAACTATGCCAATATCATCGTATAACTAGTAAAGCTCATCATCGTCTGCAGTATTCGTCATAGCTAATGTGCAAAGGACCATAAATCGTTCTCAAAACTTCTCTTTTTCGAAGACTTCCAAGGACCACTGGTTTGATGCCAACATCGTCCACGATTCTGGGTCATAGAGATAACTTTACTTTTCAATTGCCTAATCAGTCAAAAGTAGTACCTTTTGGCAAGAGTGATTCTGCGGTGGATTTCAAGGTGTTGATGTTGGTTCCTATATAGCCAAGTTATTTACGACCTCGCTTATGACTGTCAACTCTGACTGGCCTTCTGGTGTTGTCCAGTGTAAGTTTTCACAGCCGTATAAGTTTTGCGGGGATATCAAATTCAGACCTAATGGGGTAGAGGCAGCTCCTTACTATGCTGTTGAAGGCAGCTTTAAAGCAGATGAAAAGCTGATATGTATCGATTCTTTCTAAAGGGTGTTTTCCAAGATTTTTCAGATAGCGAATATTTACTAGGTCTAAAATTACACTGAAATGGTGGTTTTAGTCTTTCACAAAAAATGCTCGAGAGGACGTTATTTGAGATATTAAGAAGGCTTATCTCACGTAAATTGGAGCAGAGTGTGGGATCCCCTTTTTATGGATTGGGCAAAGCACACTTAAATTCCCATCGTCGGGAAAGCTTTCGTCCGTTCCATAATCTGCAGAGAAGCTGATGCAATTAAAAAAATTAATTTTAAATACAATTTTCGATGTTTATCTAGCCAGGAATCAAATCGCCAACCCTTTGCATGGTAGTACGTAATGCTAATCACCCGGATAACGCGGCCACTGGTATAGCTAAACTTTACGCTCAGTGTTCGTGAAATAGTGAAGAGGGCACAGCTTACTTTTAGCGAGTCTTACGAGCATTTTTATATTCGCGGAATGAGTGAAACTGCCTCCTTCAATCAATAATCGATGGTAAATTGTTTACCCATCAGCTATTATTTCATTTTTTGAAAGCAGATTACAATTGCGGTCAAGTCTGGATGGTAGGGTGATGAATGATGCAAGATATCGAGGCTCACCTTATGCTGGGCAGCCATTGCCATGCGGCTCTCATGGCTGTTGTTTTTGCGATGGCGTGAGCATTCTCGGCACTCGGTTGCGCTGGCCTTAGTCATGCGAAGATGATCGTGCATGATTTTGAAAATGGCTGAATCCAAACATTTCTGCGAATTGTTTTCTCTTTTGTTGAGCATTGTCAAAGACATTTTCTTTAATTGGATAAGTTCTAACGTGGTCACCTCGATGCTATTGCCTGGCCTCGGGTCGTCTTCCTTATTTAAATAAGCTTACCACTTCTGCATCAAGATTTTTTCCGGACAAGAATCTCAACTGTTTCTCCTTCCTTGGTAAGAAACTTTATGAGGTCACGATATTCGACTTTTTCAATTTTCACTCCTGATGATGTTGCTTGTCTAATAACAATGAAACCTTGTAACTATACTAATTATGAGTCATTAAACATGTTACGATTCTAAAGAGTTTAATCATCCTCTCCTTCCGTGAACCTATTGCAATAAGCAGTAGTAGCCGACTCCTTAATCATTCTGCCGTTCATAAATACACAATATAAATTGCTTAAGTTACTTGACACTCACTGCTTGGAGACAAGTTTCTTCCTAGTGAGATGACACTTCTGGCAATTTCATCAAACTTATAGGATCTTTGTGGCCGCGAACTAGGTAAACATGCAGCTGTAAGTAAATCTGCAGCTGCTCTTCTGTTTAAGAGTCACGTGTTGCATCGTCCTTTCGGGATGACTTTCGATGTTAGGAGAGACGAAAGTTTCGCTGGTTTTGCGCTACCCTCTCTTACCATTTATATGCAATTCTGGATCGTCTGGGCGAACGGTGAGGGCTCTGAGTTCGTCGTCGAGAAAAGTTTCGGCACCACTTTCTTCTAAGGATTAAATGTCAAAGGAACGCCATCTCCCTCGTTGCTCTTTGAATTGCTTAACCACTTTTATAAATACTAACTCTAGTTCTAAGCAATAAATAATGCCATCTAGCGACAGATATTACTTAATTTAAATATTTTTTCTTAATACAAAAATTACATAGAAGTTTCACTTTCTAATCTAATCATTCTAGTTCATGCCACTTCTGAAGTTTGCGAAACCAAAATCTGTTATTATGGCAAATCTTAAAAATTAGATGTCGATACAAATTCCTTCTCTCTAAATTATTTTATATTATACTACAATAGAAAGTGTAAAATGCAGAAGATTGTTTTTCCAAAATATGCTCAGCAGCTGCTTCCATACATATGTAGCATGCCGACGATCTAACAAGAAATCGCCAAACACTATCCAACTCGCTTCTTTTTGTCTCATCCAATCTCTGCTAATCGAACTAATTGGTATGCAAATCACTCATCTGTTCCATGATTGCTGTAAGTAGCTTGCCAAAATTAGCAAAAACCAAAAGCTAATAAGCGTAAAATGTTCTTTGTAGTAACCTCTGTGTATAATAGCATTTTGTCTCTAAGAGGATCGAGGCATTTAATTCTTTAAAATACTTAAAAACTGATTGTTCGCCAAGTGTTTGAGAGTAGATTTGATGAAAATTAGTGCAATCTTTTGCATCACCTAAAGTAGAAATTAGCACAACAGTAAAAGTATTGTTAGGACAAATGTCCTTAAGTTATTTAGAGGCTTATTACCATACGGTTTTACTCAGCACTACGAGTATAAGGGCTTGTTGGAGCATAAAATCGCCTCATTTAGCATCGTAAAGCAGTTCATATCCAATCACTATTGTTGTTTTTGTTTTTGTTTTTTGTTTTACTGTCGTTAATAGTTTTAATAGTTACTGCTGTATACATAAATACCAATATATGAGCACTTCTGCGCTCAGCATTCTCACAGCAGCTGATTTTATGCGGTATGCTTTGTTCTAGACAAGTTGTTGATGGATAAGAGGAGTGATCGCCTTGTCGGCGCTTGTCGTCCATATACTCTTACATGTATGTACTCGTATATATATTATATGTATGTATGTATGTTATGCAGCGAATTGTTTTGCTGCAACTTCCACTCCTTCATCTTCGCCTTCGCTTAGCAGGATAATCTGGTGTGCGTGATTGAGCAGCAGCGCACGCAAAACCTTTAGCTGCAGCCGCACAAAGGACAATTAACTCGTCCGTGCTCTAATTGTTTTCATTTATTTTTTTTTTTTGTTTTCTGTTCACAGTTACAAACATACACGTATGTATACATAATCAAATATATTTTCTTTATTTAAAGTTTTTGGTTGAGTATTTATTTTGTTGATTTGTTGCTGTTTCTCTTTTATGATTGTCATTGTAAGTATGTGGGCATGTTGTTTAGCGGCTTCGGCTGAGTCTTGCTTTGTATTGGTTACTTTGTTCCTGCCGACTTTTTTGGTGTTGGGTCAAACTAATTTTCTGGCAATTATTTTTATCCGCTTAAGCCGCAAGTTTGTCTCTGATCGGCTTTTGTTTCGCTTTGATTTTTTTTCCCTTTTCTTAGTTTTTTTTGCTGCGCGCGAAGGATTCTCCTTCGAATGGTTTGAGCAAATTGCTTCTGTCGTTGATATGTGAAAATACTTATTTTGATTTTAATTTATTTATTTTTGTTTTTATATAAATTTTTCTTCAATGATGCGATGCTCAGGTTGTAGTTTTCCGATTTCTTACCCATTTGGCATACAACATTTTGGATTATTTTTCAACAACAAAAAAACTGTGATTTTTGGCCACTTTTGAGAAATTTCAATTGAGTATTCAGTTTATTCCCAGAAAGTCAAATTTAGTTTCTTAACACCAAAACACCTTCCTCAGCAAATATTTCCGAACAACGAAAAAATTTACTGAACCCGAAACCGATAGCGCAAGGTCGCGCTTACACTTGCCGCTTACACTAAATAGTTACAAAATGGCTCATCGGCTGTTATAAATTAGATAGAAAAAGGAGAAGGGAATTATATAATTATTTAGAGTTCTTAGTAAGTAGGTTTTGATATAGAAAAACCAGTCAGAGGAAGCAATGCTGGCGGAATGAGTATTATTTACATCCAAAAGGAAGGGGCCTAAAGTGTCTAGATGTTCTTAAAGGGATGGTGAAGTTAAGCTCAATAAGTAGACTATGGGCTGCTGATAACAACTCTTATCAATTTAGTTAAAAGTAAAACTCCAAGCTTCTTTCTACGACAATGGAGCCATAAACGACTTTTTTAAAAAGAGAGATTCTTATTCGCAACCCAGCTTTAATTTCTCAACGCGAATAGTAGGAACTGAGCCATATTCCAAAATGATGCCAAAAAGTGAAGTAAAGAGAAGGAGAGGAGTTAGTAGTGCTTTGGAGGAAGCTGATGACAGTGCTCCCATTACCAGGATAGCAGCCACCCGTATAGCTCTCTCTAATTTGTTTCTGAAGGTAATTTTTTCGATCGCCGGCCACCATACGGGAATGCCGTAGAGTAGAATTGGTCTAACTACCGATGTATAAATCCAGTACTCGATATTCGGTCTTAGACCAGTTTTGAAAGAGTAAAGTTCAACTATAGCCTTCCTTGACCTTTTTGCCGTGTTCCGGCTCTAGTTGGCCATTTTGTATTGGTGGCATAAAAGTAGGCGGTTTGTACCCAACTATATATGGTACACTATAAAGCATTTTGGAGAAGATCGCTTAAAGTTTGTAGGTGTTTGCCTGTCGCTGTTAGTGCAAAGTCGTCAGCGTTTGCCACCACACCGCAGTCTGCGTATTTGCTGTAAGACACCACAGCAGTGGCGATAAAACTCATCCTGGAGTGGTGCATGTTATTGCATATCTGGTGATACTGGAGCTGCCCATCTCTGCGTAGATGATTCTGTTCCTTAGTAGAGACCCTACACGATTTATTGTGGGCTGTTGAAGACCTATTTCTTGAAGAGCCTCTATTACGAACTCAGGAAGAACGTTTTTAGAAGCCCCTTCAATATCGAGGAAGATACAAAGTGTATACTCCTTCAAGGTAAGTTCTTTTTCGATGCACCCGACTAAATCCCGTAGGGATGTATCGACAGACTTGCCCTTAGAGTAGGAGTGTTGTTTTCTCGAGCGGCTGCCTAGGGGTAGATTTAGGCAAGAGGAAAGAGGTAAGACTAAGGGGCGGAAAGTCCACGTCTGGGGAATACATCCTTCACATAGACAGATATCCTCAGCCTTCTGTAGTTCAGTAGGAAAGATACCATCTAGCCTGGGTTATTAAAAGGGTTGAAATGACTTTTTCACCCATTACACCCTTCTGCGACATACAGTGTTGGTCGTGGTCTATATAAAGATCCCGGAAAATGGGTGCTCATAAGGATATCCACAATTTCTTCATAAGATGTACTTCATTCGCCGTCTGGTTTTTGGATGGAGTTTCGTATAGTGGAGCGTTTTGAGAGAACTTTCCTAAGTCTGTTGTGTTGTGCGCTAGTGGCTTTAAAAAATTTTAGGCAAGCTTTGTAAGATTGCCAGCAACCCGTTGTTTTGGCTTCGTTACTACTACTTTTGCTTAACTTAACACTTTCCTGATGAAATAGATAGAAAGCATGTGGCTTCCAAAGCGACGTTACAGACTTTGGTGGCAAAGTCCACTAGTTCAACAAAAAACAAACCTTGTGCTAATGCCACCGCTTCATCAATTCTGCCGGGATGCTCCTAATCGTTGTTCAGTCCTCTGACGCTTAGAGTGCTTGAGAGAAAAATATTTTGCAAAATCTTCTATCCAGTTCGTATTGTGAACGACTTCGGATTGAGCCACGAGCTGTACGAACTCTATGTTGATATCGATATTGATCCACGCACCAGCGAAGTAGATGTTTGAAGCATAAGCTAATGAAAGATGACTCGGTTTGCAATCCCAAGTTATAGAGAACTTATCCATGCTTGGTGTAATTTATAATTTAAGAAACTGCTTCTTTAGCCCTACTGCCGAACGAAAGTCGTTGGTGTCGGCAGTAACTACGCTGACGGCGTTTAATGGTCACCTAACTAAGTTAGGTTTTGTCAGTCTTGGGCGCACTAAGTTAGGTTCAATTATTTTTACAGTGATGTTTGTCTGTGTAGGAAGAAGACAAATCTCTAAAACGGTTCAGATATGAAGGAGCTTTGCTGCTTACAGGACAAAGAGAAGTCTCAGAACTGGATATCAAGGCGCTCATGAGCTTCTACGCAACGATTACTTCACCTGGAATTAAATGGAATCTCCATCTGACACTACAAAGGACCAAGGTGTCTTGGTAAAGCATAACAGCCAGCCAATCTAACCTACTCTAAGCTATTTGAAGGCTTTCAAAATTGACAAAATAAGTTTTTGAAGTCACAATAAAAGTGAAAAATAATTAATCTTCAAAGGAATTTGCTTTGAATTGAATAAAAAGAATTCCTAAAAACCCCTTTAACGTATAACTAATTAGCCCAGGCATTGTACCAACCCCAAACCCGTTGAAAAGACAATTAAATGTCAAACTACAAAATAATTTCTCCTCTACAACTCAATGAGCTCAATCACAAAATAATTACCAAACAGTAGGAACTTTACTCACCAAAACACAAAATAGCACTTCGCCGTCGCCTCGGCGTCAGCGGCATCTTTTGTTCGGCTATTTAAGTCAATTAAAGTGGCGCTTCACGCAAATAAATGGCCCATCAAATTGTGCCTGAAGTGTTCGGCACCTCCCTCCTCTCGTCTCTTCTCCTCTCCTCTGCCGCTCACTTCTTAGCTCATTTACACAGCACATACGGCCAAGCATACCGATTCACCATTAACCAGACCATACTTACACAACGGTGATCAAGTGAACGTCAATCAAAAGAGTTGTTAAGTATTTCAGCAAGTCGGAAGAAGATGGGCCACCTTCGCTGGCGCTGACGCTGGCGGTCATTTCAATTGCTCTTGCATTTGTATGTATGTATGTATGTACGAACTCCCGCAACAATTTCTTAGCGCCTATAAATGTGAAATAAAGGACCACTCAAGTGGCAATAACAGAAGACACGCATAGAGAGATACGTACAAACGTATTTGTGTGGCGAGTTGTGCCACGAAATTCATCATTCCATAAAGTAATCAAGTACTATTTAAGATTTGGGTTTTCCTACAACAGAGGTTTTGTTGGAGTACAAAGGTACGCTTCTGCTTGTTGGTCGCCACCAAGCTTGAGTCATTCATTCATGAATTCGTTTATGCCATGCCGCGCTGTTTGGAACCCATCATTAGAGGCACGCCTGATTTCGTGTTGGCCCGTTTCTGGCTGGTTGGATGGTTGTGTGCGTGTGTACGTGTTTCTTTCTTCGCCTCTTAAGCGCTGCGGCCAAAAACGCCCACCGACGCAGAGCCACCTATGTGAACAGTATGTGTAGGTAAGTACCTTGATTAGGTATGAAATATTGTGTTAGTTGTTTTTAGTGTTTTTTTGTTCAGTCAAATCGCCCGCACCTTTACCTATAGTATGTCCTGGCTTATCATACCGCGCTTAGTCGTTGGCTGAAATTAAGGGCGTTGTAGTGGATTTTTTTCTTCTTACCTTTTCACGTTGTGCACTTCTTATCCTTAATGTCGAGTGCGACTCTACTCAAGAGTCCATTCGCTCACCTAACCTCACATGTCTACCATTCGCTTGAGTTAAGGGCCGGTTTCATTCTCTCTCTTTCTCTTTTACACTCATTATGGACTTGCCACACAGCGCAACGTGTTGATTGCGTGATTTTGTTGCAAACTGTGATAATTACATGTTAATTGTTTAATTTAGGTTTAAGTATTGTTGATTACCTCACAGGTTTCTCTATATCCTTCGTCTCTCTCCCTCTCTCTTAGTCGCTTCACTCGAATTGTTTTAAGATGCCGATACAATTCGTATCAATAATTTACTTTTGTCCAATGGAAGTGTGTAAATATGTGAGTGTGTGTATATGTACATATGTAGTTCTTTATAGTGTTACATTTAAATATAGGCGTTTGTACAATCTTCAATTAAATCATAAATGCGTGGGATCTTGTAAGTTTACATATATGTACATATGTACATATATATTTTATATACTCTTACATATGCATATGTATATAAAGATATATATTTATATACCATATGTACCATATATGCAAGATAATTGAAATACTCTGTGGTAGGTTGATTTTAATAAGGGCGAGTCTCTGATTATTATTATTGCTCCATATGGCTCGGTCTGATAATTTATACGAAGCTCTAGACAATGAGTAATTTAAGAACATTTTCATATATTGTACATACATATGTACACATAATATGATTAATTTGTTCTACTAGTTAACAATAGAAAATGTCGGCGTGTGCTCACTAGGTAATGAGTGTTTTTGCTGTCACCGCCGTGGCTTGACACCTGGACTGGTACCTAGAGCGGGTCTTAGCGGTCCATCCTTTTCATCCCGCATATGACACTGCGGAGGAAGGTGTTTGTCTACTTTGGTTATTGGTAACTAACGTTAGGTACATAATACTAAGGGTGGAGGTGCCCTTATAGACAAACTCATCATGGAGACTAACAATGAGGAAGACCGTGTTGGAATATTAGCCTAAACGTTGATGATAAAAGCGGCTGCCACCGTCGGATACAACTAGTCTGGTGCGTATATCATCTTCTTTTTCTTTTTTTTTATCGGCGTTGGCCAGCTCTGTCTATGAACTATGAACTATGTCAATATCATCATATAACTCGTACAGCTCATCCTTCCATCGTCTGCGGTACTCGCCGTTGCCAATGCGCAAAGGACCATAAATCATTTGCAAAATTTTTAACTCGAAGAGTTCCATGGCCGACTGATCAGTTGTTGACATCGTCCCTCTTCTGTGCGCCATATAGTAGAATGGAAACAATAAGCGACTTGTGGAGTTTCGTCTTCGTTCGTCGAGAGAGGACTTTACTTTTCAATTGCCTACTCAGTCCAAAGACGCACCTGTTGGCAAGAGTGATTCTGTGTTGGATTTAAAGGCTGACATTATTATTGGTGTTAATGCTAGATCCTAAGTAGACGAAATTATCTACGACATCAAAGTTATGACTGTTAACAGTGAAGTGGGAGCCGAGTAGTGAATGCGATGACTGTTTGTGTAATGATAGGAGATATTTCGTCTAGCTCTCGTTCACTACCAGACCCATTTGCCTCCCTTCTTTATCAAGTCTGGAGAAAGCAGAACTCACGCCGCGATAGTTGAGGCCAATAATGTCAATATCATCGGCTTACGCCAGCAGCTGTACACTCTTATAGAAGATTGTACCTTCTCTATTCAGCTCTGCTGCTCTTATTATTTCCTCCAGCAATAAATTAAAGAAGTCACACGATAAGGATCACCCTGTCTGAAACCTCGTTTGGTAACGAACGGTTCGGGGAGGTCCTTCGCGATCCTGATGGTGCTTTTAGTGTTGCTTAAGGTCACGGGTGTTTTCCAAGATTTGGCGCAGGGTGAATATCTGGTGAGTAGTTGATTTACTAAGATCCAATCAGTTTGTTGACGGTGGTCTTTAGTCTTTCACACATTACGCTGGAGAGCATTTTATATACGATGCTAAGGTGGCTTATTCAACGGTAATTGGCGCAGAGTGTGGGATCCCCTTTTTTGTGGATTGGGCAGAGCACACTTAGGTTCCAATCGTGCAAGATCAGAGTGAGATGGAACGCTTTAACGACATGCTAAACCACCAAGATCCTGTTCAGACTTACTGCATCACAGGCAAGCAGAATGGGCATTAGTAGCAGTGACTCATGTGGGAAGAGTAGGAAGGAAGGCATCAGTAAGTTAGAGAAGTAGTTCATGACAATTTCTTTGACAGCTACTTCCTTTGGGAGATTGTAATTTCTTCTTCTTCAAGAAGCATTCATATTTCTTCACTACCTGCTTTTGGCGCTTAATCTCCTCTTTAGAAACTGAGCGCCGGCAGGTTGTTTTTTGACTTTTTCCTTTGTTAACAGCCTTGCCGTTCTTTTGTAATGCTGGTTCTCACTCTTCTTGCTGCTAGCGCTTTCTGCGTAGACCCGTTAGCTCCGACTGACATCAACGGGAGTACGATCACGATAAACAGATCTTTAGAAGTCTTCAAAGCGTTTGGAAACATAGCAACGTCGGTAACTAGCGGGAAACTCGGCTAAGTTTATTTCATGGAAATATATATGGTCATAAAAGGATCTGGTGAAATCATCCTTTGTAAGTGCTATTTTCCCTACTATCACTACCGGCGTTCTATTGTTGGTAGAACTCTTTATCATCTTCTGACTGGAAGCGAATATCCTGCCTTCGTCAGATTGCTTAATGGGTCCCTGTTACTTTTTTTGTATTCATTTCAGGTCCGACGAGTAAGTCAAAAAGGTTTAGTAACTCGTAGGCAGAGCCAATATGTGTAGAGAAAACATTTAATACCTCACTTATTTCACCAGGCCATCGGAGGCGACCTTTCACAATTATCACCCTCTGACTATTTAGCCATTGCCATGAGGATCTCACTCCTGGACTGGCGGTACTTTCACAGGTATTCCTAACTATTGGAGATGGGCGTAAAACCTATCGTGAGAATTGGTAGGATTCCCTCTAAGCATACACAAAGAAAACGGCGTGTACGAAGGCACCGGCACCCGATCGTAAAAATTTAATTTTTCCTCCGTTTAAACAAAGAACTTTTCTTCATGAAGCGTGAGATATTAAAGTTTACTGAATAAAACTGCCCTATATTAGCTTTTAGTGAGGCGGGAGAGAAAGTGTGTTATTGCCTCGTAACTCTCAATATTAGTCTTACTTAGATATTCTCATAATCAAAACCAAGTATCCAAATCGTCTTTACGCATAGAAACTCCTTTAATCTTCGGATTCAGTCAAAAATATTTTCTACTCAATAGATATTGAATATTTAACTAGAATTATAAATATATATGATTTAAATAAAAAATTAATATTTCCCTCTACACGTAAATCTCACTCCCTCGAAGAAGTTTCAACCGAAATACATAAATGTGAACTGCATAATATATGTATGTTATTTATGGTATATAAAAAAGTTCTCAACTTACCTAATCCTTTTCCCATTAAAAATTCAAAAACAAATAAATAAATAACTGTAAATTACATTACGTGTACAAAAAACTCTTTTAAAATGAGAAGAAAACGAAAAGAACTCAAGTACACACGAATCAATTCGAAGAACGTCAGCCAATGCTGAAAATTGAGACATCAACGTAAATGTCTATGCGAAAGGCAAACGAATAACAGAGACTAAGAGAGAGCGAGATAGAGAGAGAGGAAGAAACAGAGGGAGCGAGAGAGAAGGAAAAAAGGAGTCAGGTTAAAAAGTCCTGCCACGAAAAAACGATTATGCCACTTAATATGCCCAACACAATACCCAATCCGACTGACACTGACTGGCGTTCTGCATAACCTAAAAACCGTGGAAGGTAAGGACATGAATTTAATATGACAAAACATTAGATCAAACAGCGATCGCAACTGCTAATCAGTGAACGATCGATATCAGTTTTTTTGATGTTGTTGCTGCTCAAATTTACACTTGTTTTTTTTTTTTTTGGTAAATTTACGAATGAAAGTATTTTCGTATGCAACAACGGTGTTATTGCACGTCAAGTGAGTGTATCTGTGTTTATGTGTAAAAGTGTGAGAATTCGAGTCGAAGGTAAAAAATTAAGTAGAGAAATAACAGTTACACAAACATTTATCTCACGCAGATATCTGTGTAGTAGCAAAAAAAAAAAAAAGAAACACTACAACCACAAACCCAATACTCAGTGATATATGACTGCGTCCCCAGCCGTGGCTGAGTTGAGCCAAACAAAAGGCAGCTCTGAATTGACAAGATCATTATCGTTAATGTTTTGGGCCGTTTTTTTTATGGTGCATTCTCTATTGTTTTGGTGTATGTATGTATATGTGTGTGTGTGTGTGTTTGTGTACAATGTGAATTGCATTGATAGTATTAGGTGTTATTTTATTGCCCTCAACAGTGACTAACATCTTCATTCGGAGGTAGCAGCAACAACAACAACAACAACAACTGCAGCAACATTAAGTTATGACAAGCCAATATTTTCAGGCTACTTTCTTACAGAGAGATCTTCAGCTAAGGTACATATACACATACATACATATATTGTATGTATATGACACTACAAAGAGGGGAGTGATATTTCAATTTTTATGATCTTCTATGATCATAATATAATATTTATAGCTTACGGTACATTTATGATTATATTGTACAATAGAAATAAGTGATTTTTAAGTTTCGATTAGAGGTGCTAAAAAATTGAAAAAATACAATAAAAATATTGTAAAATAGAAAATGATGCGAAGAAATTGTAGATATATGAATGAATGATTCCCACATAACATTAGTTATTATGTTTGTACGTATGTGCATACATATGTGTGTTTACATAATTGAAAATCTAAGATTTGGTCATAAAAATTATGATTTTTCAAAATAATACAACTTCATCTCCATCCCCTCCCGCACTTGTTCTTCTAAAGCAATCTTACAATCTTCACTGCTAAATCAAGTATCGATAAATTCATTTTTAAAAAATTATTGAGACTGCCTAACTGACTGACTAGCTAAATAAATATCGCTAAGTTGACCAGAAAAAACAAAAAAAAATCTTTTTGTATTTATTCGTAATCTTTGTCACATAATCGCCTTCGATTTCAATGCAGTCTTCAAAATCTTGCTTTTTAAGCGTCTCAAGTTCAGCATTAGCCGCATTAATTATCTCATCGCTCCAATTAAATACCTTTCCTATAAAATTTTTGGAAATATCCAGAAATCACAAGGTGCTATACCTGGGGAATATGGTGCTGGATATATTCCTTCGATCACAAATATCGCAATGAAATTACTCTTTATTTCAGCAGCGTTGTCATGATGTAAGAAGTTGCACGGCAAAATCCTCTTTCTTCCTGTTTTCCAACAAATTTTTTAAATCTTTTGGTAAGCACTCTTCGGTGTACCATTTTGCAGTTATCGTTTGACCCTTTCCCAGTGGAATAGCAGCTATGATTTTAGATTGGGTGAAATAAACTGACATCATTACTTTTGCTGCTGATTTTTGTTGCTTAGATTATACGGGTGGGTTTGCTCCTGTTGAACTCCATACCATGGACCGCTGTTTGATTTCTGGATCATACTTATAAAACCAAAATCCGTCACCAGTTTCGACTTTACTAAAGTTGCTAGACTGACCATTTTCGATTTTGTTTATGAAAAATTGAGCAAAATGCACTCGAGCTTCTTTTTTCGGCCTCATTTAAAATTCGTGGTACCCATCGTATATACCAGAGGATTACTTAATATTCGCGATACAGTCATGGCATTAAAGCTCAGTTCATTAGCAATTATTTCTTGTGTCAATCGTGGGACTTCGTCAATTTTGGACTTCACCAGAGCAACAGTGACGTCTACAGTGGAAGATTTTGGTCGACCTTCTCGGGGCTCGTCCTCTATGGATAAATGTCCGGTCTGGAATCGTCGGAACTACTTAGCAGTAGTCTTTAAAGACGGTGCAATCATTCCATATGCAATTCGGTATTCACCGAATATTTGTTTGAATTTCGTCAGTTATCTTGCGTTTTCTCGTCTCCATTTTAGCCGATCACTCTAAAACTTGAAAGTAGCAAAGTAATTGCAAAGGATTCGTTATTTTTAGATTTAACAAAAACAAATTGAAAGTCACCAAGTGACCGAACTTTTGTTAATCCCTTCATATATATAATCTCTCAAGCCATTTTCGGCCGAACTCCTGCTTAAAATATTTGTGTGCGATCCTACAGTTTGCAAGCAGCATTCGAACTGCTGATATATTTTTATAAGGTGCCATTTAGTATTAGAAATTCACTCGAATACCCATGGGCAACCGCATTTAGTAAAATGTATTCTAAAATTTTTGGAAGATGATTTAACCCGAATTCGAACACTCCGCTTAGAGGCAACGAAAATTATACAATATCAACGTTATCATCCAAAGGGAGACACAGAAAACCATCGATGCGCTCATACAAGAGTGAGAGCAAAGTAAGAGAGCTGATCTGAAGTACCAAGGAAGTGCAGTACAAAGAGTCATGGCGTATTGTACATGCGTTAGATATTTGGGGTGATCTAGATATGAGTATGAGCTTATTTTGCTGCTAGGCCTATATTTGGTCTTAGTTGCGTTGGAATTACTCGGATCTCACAAGGCAGTCCGAGTTCTTCGAATTTTTCAAGTGAATCAGCGTATCCATATCGGTAGAACTTATTTCGACAACCGTTAAACATGTAGGGAAAATGGACAATGATTCGTGATCAAGTGCGGACAGGTGACGAGTCGATAAGGTACTCGTAAAGACTATTCGATGACGATGAAAGCTGCGGGCTTACGAATGACAACTATCAAACTACTCTACGGTAAGGCATGCCTGTCACAAAAGGCCACTAAAATCCAAAAGTTCCACGACAGTCGGGCCTTTACACCGGAATGACTCGAATATTTATCCGGCCAAGGACTGTTACTCCAGCAACATTACCCAAAAACTTCTTATTCTTTACTGGCGTAGACGCCGCTTTCGCGATTCTAGTCGAGTTAACAACATTGGAAATATCGAGTACAGCCAAGCCCTTCTTTATCTGGTCTTTTCAACGGAATGAAGGTCTTCCTCATCCTCTGCTTCCACCGGTGGCTATAGCATCTAAAGCTCCAGTATTCTTATCCATCGGGACTACCTGACCTAGCCAGAGTCTTTTGATTCGTTGAACTATTGTATTTATGTTAATGTCTCCGTGTATCTCGTATAGCTCGCCGTTTCATCGGTTGCGATATGATACTCACAGAGAACCAAAAATCTTACGAAAATCTTTCTTGTAGAAAAGTACCTTTTTGGGGAATATTTTTGATGGGTTAGCAGTAAAAACAAGCTTCTTCAACGATGATGGAGTTTTCCTTCGGAAAAATTATGACTGCGAATAAAATATAATCTGGGAAAGGATGATAAGTAAATGACTTTGAAATACTCTACCATAAGCATCGTAAATTCTGTGCTGGAAAGGGTTAAGAGATTGATTTAATTATTCTATTCGAGTATGAGTTTTCGTAGAATCAATAACGGATTAACTGAGTTCTAGTAAGCAACAAAAACAACTGGTCTTCTAGGGAACTAGGCGCCTCCATTCGAGATCAAACTTATTAACTTATATAAACCTATACGTCAACTGAATAATCCAACCCTTTATTACGTCTCTTGAGGACAGAGAGAGGGAGAAAGAGAGAGCGAGAGCGAGACAAGGAGACATTTGCCTTAAGCAATTGCTTGGCAATCAATTATCTTCCATTATTCTTTAATCATACAGGAAGAAAGAATAGAATATGATTCTTTCTTAGCGACTCCGACAGGAGGACAGTTTTTCAAGTACTTGAATATTTTCAGAGAGCTCACACTTAACCTCGGCCGAACTATGTGATGTAGTTAGCATTTACAATATGACTTATTTGACACAATACACTCGTGAGTGCAAAGAAATCATTTTTTATTTTTATTTTTTGAAATTCTTATTAAATTGCCATTGAAAAAGTTCGCTGACATTTAAATTTAACAAGAATTTTTTTTTTTTTTTATCAAATTAGTGATCTTTTAATACGCATTGAAAGATCAGTAAAGAATGCCAAATTTATCTATTTTATGTGCCGTCACAGCAGTTCTAGTAAAAACATCCACTATTTGGCATGTGTTCCCAAAGCAATTGGCGCACATCTGTTGCCTCAGTCCGCCTCAGCCACGCGTCCAAACTAAATCTACTATTTGCTCAAAGAAAAAAAAATTGAAAAGCGAAAATTCCTTGTTAATAAGTAAATGATTCAGTGCCGAATAAATTTAATTGTATTCGCCTACACGTGGACGCGAACGGGAAAAAAAATAAATTTCACTTTTTTTTTGTTATTTTTGGTTCTAACAAATTGCTTAACGCCAGCCGAAACTGAGCCCAAGCGATAGAGAAAGGAACGCTATATAGTGGAGTGAAGTGGAGAAGGTAGCACCAGCGTTCACGCCATCTGTGCCACATCGCCAATTGCTACGCTACGCCACGCCACGCCACCGACTTCGTCTCGCTACATCATTATTCGGCAACAAGGGCTAGGAGAAAAAGAAGAAGGAACAGCAGCAGCAGCGGCAGCCGAACAGCAACACGCGTCAAATGTGCTCATAATCGTTTTTAATAAATTGCAAAATGTTTGTTGCCGCATCACTGCCATTCAAACTAGCTACTAGCAACAACAAGAGCCAACAACAAAAGCCAACAAAAGATCCAAGTATTTATACAAATTAACAACCAAAATAAAGGCTCAAAAGAAGTGTGGGGATAGTGAAGAGCGGCAGCAACAGACGTTCATTGTTTTTCTTTCCTGTTTATGCAACACATGTTCGTTTCCACTCCACAATTGGCCGACCGCCAAGTGCGCCAAGGCTCTTGCTGCTGTGGTCCACGCATGCGTTCCGGTTCGGTTCGGCTATTCGATTTTTGGGAAAGTGCGCACGCAGTCCACTTTCCATTTTTTTTTTAATTTTGAGCGGGGTTAAGGATGAAAAATCAAGAAAATTAATAATACAAATTATTAGAAAGTGTTTCTCATTTTCACTTTTATTTATGAGGCGACTCGTGGTGGCCTATAGGAAAAACGGAAGGTTCAATGACGAATTTTTCGTCCTTATAATTTAATAATCGAATTTCTTGAAAGTTTAAAAGAACCACCGTAAATTTGCAGTCTCAGAAGCCCTCCCCCGATGACATTTGTAAATAGTTGAGGATACAGCATTAGTCAGCTCTTTGGCGGGAAACTTATTTTCATGCGTCCTTGCCGAGGTTTTTTCATTTCTTTTAGAACTGGTCTTGTTTCAGTGTTGCACGGTCATGATTCATCCTTCCGTTTTTAGAAGCAAGCAAAGCCCCGAAAGATACCCTCGAATTATATTGTTTCGCAAGAGGCAAACCGAAGGGAAATATTTATTGCATGAGTTAGTTTAAAAGTAAGAGGAGCATAGTCTTGTATGGAAGAGTGTAGTGTACTACAATATCTGGGAGATAATTGTGTCAGGACTATGTAGGTCTCTCGCGACATATCGAGGTCTTCGTCTGCACTAGGTCGTGGTTAGATTCTTATAATGCCAATCACGAAGAAAGATATGTGGGTTGTGTTAGAAAGCTGGTAAGTGACGTCAAAAGCCAATGTGCAGTGCGAGTTCCACGACAGCCGGTTCTGCACAACTAAAGACTACACCTAAGGATTTTCATACTTTTTGGAATCTAACCTCATTTGGGGTAATAGGTAAAGTTTCAATTCAAGACCGAAGACCAGAATTAGACGGGCCTGTCGCGATAGCTCGAGCTCCTCGTCTACAATAAGTTATGGCGGAAAGTTTGCAATAACAGAAAAGTACTAAAGGACTCTCCGTGGGTAACTTTCCTTACTTTGCTTACTTGTGATGGGACAATTAGTTCTACATCTCATGGTGATCAGGGGTTCAATACTTTACCTATGGAAATGCATGGCTGCCATAAGAGGCGACTAAAATCCGATATTTTTTACTACATTCTACGGTCTCTATACCGGAATGAGACAGGTTTTTATGCGTCCAAGGACTGTCACGATCTTAACAACACCAGCTGATTCTATGCACCGATCCTCCGGAAAGCTGTTATCATTCCGGCAGCCTTAACTCATTGAACGCAACAGATAAAGCTCGACTTTAAGAATGCTCGCTGTGGGTGCTACCACAAAGTGTTACGTAAAAATTTCTAATTCAACTGGTGGCCATTTCTAAGAAGAGATAAAAATTAGGAGCTGATTGGCATTAGCTTGTGCAAGTCCAAAGGACAGTGTTAACTTATGTCTTAGGGACTTCGATTGCCGATATTGCTGGTATGGGTATAGAATAGAAACTTCTCGATAAAGTTGAAGACACTGAGCTTAATGGGTTGAATGTTTTTGATTTAACGGTTTCAGAAAAAATGTGAAGGGTTGCCACTTGCTGAAAATATTTCAAGCAAAAATTTTTTAACAAGTTATGGAACACAAAAATGTAATGTAACAAGTTGAAATGCACAAAAAATCAGACAGTTAAAAATATTTTCGAAAAGGGTTGCCACCTGCATGCAAACTTTTTTAAAAATAAAAATAGTAAAATATGATCATCAAAGTAAATAAAAGTAAAAATGATTTTTGAGTGTATTTTAACAGGGTTGCCACCTGTTTGTTAATTTTATGGTGTAAAGAAAAAAATGTGTAAAGTAAAGAAAGAAAAAGGAAGAAGATTTGAAGCATTTTTGTAAAATCTTTGATAATTAAAAAAATTTTTTCAGTAGGACTGCCATCCGTCAAAACAGGTAAAAAAATGTTCACAACTCCCTCGTAAGCATTGTTTTTTCCTTCAGGGTACTTAAAAGTAAATATATTTTCATGAAAGCATGATGTTTTTGCTTTGGTTACGCAATCTACCTTCCACGCAATCTTCAAGTGATAAGTGAAAATTTAAGAAAAACAAATGTTTCTCTCCGCGCCACACGCCACCGCTCAAGCAACTGTCACACGAGCGCGGCTGAGGCATTTCGAAATCTGACAGAAGTTTCATTAGTGACTGACAACTGACACATTGCCATGCCTACATGCGGACATGCAAGTACATACATACATACATATGTATGCATGTACATTTGTACATTCATAGCGGTTATGCCATTGTTGAAAGCAGATATGTAGGTCCTTACTTGCCTGCTGCATGCTGTAAGGATATGTAGGAGATCCTCCAATTTACATGCTAACATGAATACAAGACAAACATACATAAATTTTACTCGATCTCATTCCGTGTGTTATTCTTTAATTTTTTTCTTCTCTTTATTTACTTTTCAAAATTTTCAATTTTTCACTTTCACAAATTTCAATTTCAATTTTACTCGGCGCAACAGCTGCTCGGCTATACGAAGTTCTGTGCTGTGCTTGGTTGTATCTAAGTAGGTATGAGTATGTGGCGCATGCGTCTGCCGCTGCTTGTTGCTCGACCATGTGGCATTTGTCCAAGTGACCACAACAACACCACCAGTAACAAGAGTAATTTTTTTGTATTCTCCCCCAAAAACACTTTCCCATATATTTACTTATAGCCCATACATACACATACAAATATTGTTTGGCGACAAGCAGCTAACATGCGTAAATGTCAACCACACGAGACTACCTATTGCCACCGTGCCACCGTGCCACAGTGCCAACGTACGATGGAGCGACCGCTCAATGATTGCCACAAGCGCCACATACGTGCGGTCGTTGAGTGTCACACAGCGAAAATAAAATTGAAAACAGAAAAAAAACTGAGGTTTAATAAAAATAACATTTTTATTACGTTCCTGATAATATCCTTGACAAATGTGATAACGCTTATGAAAATACATATTTACATGTATTTGTATGTATGTATGTGACACGATGAGGAGACCGGATAAGCCGACGGTAGAAATGACATTTGATTGTCTTGTGGTAATTCAGAAGAATTTTAGTGCTACTAGTGAATTTAAATTATTATATGTATATATACGTATGTATATATTTATATATTGGCGACCGCGGTAGCCGAGTGGTTAGCATTGCGTACTGCCATTTGGAAGGCTCGGGTTCAAATCCTGGTGTCGTACCAACAGTTATAAGAAAATTAATTCAAATAAAAAATTAAACTACATTTTCTAATTGCGGTCGCCCTTCGACAGGGAATGTCAACCCTTCCGAGTGTATTTCTGGTATGAAAAAAAAGCTCCTCATAAAAATATCACCAGCCGTTCAGAGGCGGCTTGAGGCACTTATGAGTTTGAATTTTATTCGTCGGGAGAGAACTTTTGCTTTGGATTTTCAGACTGATATTGTTGTTGGTGTTAATACTGGTTCCAATATAGTTGAAGTTATCTAAGACTTCAAAGTTGAGACTGTAAACAGTGATCTGCGAACTTAGTCGCGAATGTGACGTGTGGCCCTCGTTCACTACCAGACCCATATCCTTCGCTTCCTTTCCTTTGCTTTCTTTCCTTAATCTACAAATGAATTAGACAAGTCAAGTCAAGTTAAACAAGCTTTCAGTGTTGCTTAATGTCAGTTTACACAGTGGTATAAGTTTTGCGGGGATACCGAACTCATACAAAGCGACGTAGAGGCAGCTCCTATTCGTGCTGTCGAAGGCTGCTTTAAAATCGAGGAAAAGGTTGTGTTTGTCGCGTATACAAACAAATGTATTTCATCAGTTGGAATTTTTTTTTCTGCGGCGTTGAAAAGAATATGCAACGAATTGTCTTGGCCGTACATTAGCATCATACTAATAAAATACTGGTTCTCTCGAAACCAATTAGAATACCCCTTTGCGGGCTTAAGATAATATCTCTCCAAATTTTTAAATTTCAAGGCCATACATCAGTATCATACTAGTAAAATACCAATTCATTTGCCAACAATTAAAATACCAGTTCGTTGAGTTTGAACGAATATTACAAGAAACATAAATTTGTCGGAAATCCAACTGTATCAAGGAAATAAAGTACCATCCAGTTTTTCGAGTCCGTTCATCCGTATTATACTAGTTTATGCATAAAGACCAGTTCATACCGATTAAAATAATGCCTTGTGAATACCAAATTTTCACTTCTAACTACTAGTCCTTAGCATTAAAACAATAATAAAGATATACGAGCTTAATCCTCGCTCGAACAGATAGGAATTCCTTCCTTAAATACCGCCTGACAAGTTCAAGTAAGTATAATCAGTTTCCAATAGAGTTGAGCTTCATCCAGCCACTTGCGGTACTACCTGAAATTTCACCTGTCGGAAATATTGAAGTATTTGACTCTGCTGCTTCCTGGAACGAAAGAGTAATCTGTGCCACATACATCCACCTGTGGGCTATACTTGACCGGACCGTGGAATAATCTATCCTAAAGCATTAGATTACTGTTAATCCATGAATTTCCTTCTTTACTATTCCACAAAAAACTAAATTATTTTCACTGAGCTCGGTTTGACTCTAAAAACAAAGAGACCACAGTACGACGGGCGAAAGTTGAAAGTTGAAAGAACGGTGAAACGAATTTGTAGGAAAAAGTAGAGATAGGCCCAAACCACATAACTGTTCGGGCCGTGGAGACAATGTTTGGGGAAAAAGTAAAAATAAATTAATTCTTAGAAAAGTTATAATAGAAGGTAGGGTTTAAGAACGAACATATGGACGAAAGGAACTGATCTGGTAAACGGAGATTAAAGAATTTCGAAACATAAGCGGCAAAACGACCCTAGTCCTTGAAAGCTTATAGCTAGCAGCCGGAACATCAAACATGATGGCGTGTAGCTTTCATGATGGCGTACAGCTACCAGCTTCCAAGGTGTCACAAATATTGTTGAAGGAAATTCGCTTGAAAGAAAGAGTCGGTGCAATCACTAAAGGAAAAATACATCTTAACCACTAAAAAAATATCTGCGCATCGACTGACTCTCTTAACCACCGCTCTTCATACCTACCTCTCATTGGGATTTTTAAGCAAACTGAAGCTACCATAAACCACATACGCCAATGAGCTAAATACCTCCTGGCAACTGTTCTTGCAGCTGTTATTAGCACGCGTCCTTACGCCCTTTCGCCTGCCTCATCATAAGTACCTAAGCTCATTTTCGATGGAAGGAATTAACTCATTAACGCTACTAAACATAAGAAGTAGCGCCATTAAGAACAACCCACAGCACAAACCCATCAGCACCACCCTCTATATGGTATGCGGCTGCAAGGGCCGATACTTCACACGCTCGCCTTGGTATGTACCATGTATGTATGTATGTGTAAACGTATGTAGCTGTTCGAACGAGCTAATTGCTGACCGCGTTACCTACACTGCGGCGATACCGCTAATTAAGTAAAGCAAAGAAATTAAATTAAAAATGTAAATAAAACACAGAAACAACATCATACCATCGAACCCAAAACACCAGACGCCAAAGAGGCGGGCATTTAGGACACACTCTGCGCCAAACCGCTAAGACAAAAGGCGAACACCAACACCAACAGCAACAGCGCACTTCTACGAAAAATGGGCGAGCTTTTTAGGTTTGCAACATCAACACACTTTTAATTAAGCGCGCAACATGTTGTGGTCACAACAACAATCAACAACAACAGCAACAACAACAAAAGCAAGGAACAACAAATAGAATTAAAAGGAGGTAAACAGTAAACAAGAAAAGAGTCGAGGGAACAACGCCAGAGTAGGACCTGACGAAGTGGGGCCTCCTCAAGTACAAAAGAATATTTCGAATTTCGCACAGCTCGAGTTGAGGGGCGTTGCCAAGGTGTGTTGGGTAAACGGCATAAAAGGCTCAGCATAGGGTTGCACATACCTCCATGCGTACCTATTGATTGTAATGGTATGTATTTAAATGTGTATGTATGTATATATATACATATAAATGAACGCTTGTCAGACTTTTCGAAATGAGTTAAGTTGCAAGGATTATTAATTATGGGGCTGTAGGCTGGCTGACGGGTTGGTCCATGTGCACACACACACACACACACACATACTTACAAAACCATATGAAGAATGCAACACATAGCCGATTTTCAATAAAAGTATGGATTTCGAGCGATTGAACTGAGTCATGTGGAATTTATTTAATTTGTGAGAATGTCTGCAGTGAATTTCTTTAAAATGTTTGGTATTTAATTTTTGTTGAAGTTACTACGACGATCTAAGCATTTTGATGAATCCATTTCTGCCTGTCCGTATGTTTATACTCAAACTAAACTCTCGATATTTGAGATATTTCAATCAAATCTGCTTACCAGATATATTTTTATATAAAATTATCGGAGCCGGACAGATCGAACCAGAAAATCATCGAAATCATCATATAGTCCCCTCCAACTAATTTTTCAGATATGATAATTATTTTTTAATGGGCTTATTCAGTGTGACCCTTTGAAAAAATCGATTTTTTTTGTCATTATTCAATAGCCTAAACGAGGTATGATCATATCAAATAACCGTAATTTTCTATTTTTTTTTTAAGTATTTATTTATTCATCTATAACTATCTTGTTAGTCCCCCTCAGATATAATACACTCATGCCAGCGTTTTTTCCAATCCTCGAAACACTTTTTAAACGCGTTTTTCGGTATCGCCAATAGCTTCTGTTTCGATTTTTCTTTTATCTCCTCAATCGTAGCAAAACGTTTTTCTTTCATCAGTGTCTTCAGTTTTGAGAAGAGGAATTCATGATGCACCATGCCATTCCAGTCGAGGAAAACAGTGAGCAAAACCTTCGCATTTGACCGAAGTTGACGTGCCCCTTTCGGTCTTGGCTCTTCTGGACGCTTCAATTGGGATGATTGTGCTTTGGTTTCAATGTCATAGCCATACACCCATGATTCGTCACCAGTTATGACCTGAGCGATGTCCATGCGACGTTGTTTTTGCTCAAAATTTAGCAATTTTGGAAAAATCTACGCTGCCGCACGTTTCATGCCTAAAACATCCGTAAAAATTGCTTGACATGAGCAGTGACGATATGTCAATATCATTTGCAACCTCTCTGATAGTGATTCGACGACTATCCAAAATCATTTTCTTCACTGCTTCAATGATTTCATCAGTTGTTGACGTGCTTGGGCGACCAGGACGGTTATACCACAATTGAACTTGTGTTCTACTCATAGCAGACTCTCCAAAAACCACAGTGATCATTTCAAATGCCCTTGCGCATTTAATTTAATTTTTTACACAAAACTTAATACAGTTCCTTCTGATCGAAAAACACAAAACCAGATCGATAATGTTGTCATAGACGGAAGACATGTCTCCAATGTTCTTGACGTACGTATACTCCGATGACTCAATATCGAGTCGGATCACTATCTTGTCGCAGCGAAGTTACGCATGCGCCTCTGTGTGTGGAAGAACGTCCGTCAACAAACATAAGGAAGGTTCGACGTTGAAAAGCTACAATCACAACAACCTGCCGAGCGTTTTCTACTCGATTTGCACTCTTACTCTCTGAGAGCACTCATCAGTATAAGGCTGCAAACGAAGCTATTGGATTTCGCAAAGGTCGCAAAAACAGCTGGTACGATGAGGACTGCCGTGTCGCGGTGGAGAGAAAGAAGACATGGTGATTCCGTACCGTGTGACTTTTTTAATTTATTGCTGAAGAAAATAATACGAGCTGCATAGGGAAGGTACAATCTTCAATAAGAGTGGACAGCTGCTGGCCTACGCCGATGATATTGACATTATTGGCCTCAACAGCCTCGCCGTGAGCTCTGCTTTCTTGAAACTTGATAAAGAAGCAAAGCGCATGTGTTTGATAGCGAACGAGGGCAAGACGAACTATCTCCTGTCAAAAAACAGACAGTGATCGCATTCGCGACTCGGCTCACACGCCACTGCGGACAGTCATAACTTCGAGGTCGTAGATAATTTCGTCTATCTAGGTACCAGCATTAACACCAATAATTATGTTAGCCTTGAAATCCAACACAGAATCGCTCTAGCCAACAGGTGCTACTTTGGACTGAGTGGACAATGGAAAAGTAAAGTCATCTCTCGACGAACGAAAACCTAACTCTGCAAGTCGCTCATCATACTCGTCCTACTATTTGGCGCAGAAGCGTGGACGACGTTTTATTTCATTTCATTCTATATTGCTTGCTTTAATTTATTTATTTTTCATTTTTATTTTTATTGTTATATTATTATAATATATTATAATTTATTTTAATTAAATTTTTCAAATTGTTTTGTTTTATTTTTTTATTTATTATTTTTTATTTTACTTTATTTCATTTTATTTTGTTTTATTTCATAATTACCAGGTGTGTTTGTTGAAGGTTGCCGGTTTTACAAGTAGATGTCGCTAGCAATATGTATACATTTCTATGATTTGGCATGTATGTAATTTTTTTCTATTGACATTAACCTACAAAAATACGCAAGTCACATTCCGCCAAAATAATAGCGTCATAGTTGTGATTATGTCGAGTTTCGTTCCAAGTAAATCGCATTTGCGGCATTCGTTGCTTTTCTTATTTCATCAAAAGAAAAAAGCAGCTGAAGCTCACCGGTTGCTGGTAGAAACTTATGGTGAACATGCTCCAGTGATTGGAACATGTGAGACATGGTTTCGTCAATTTAAAAGTGGAGATTTCGATTTGACAGACAATGATTATCCTGGTGCAGCGGAAAAGTTCGAAGACGAGGAATTGCATGTTGATCCAACCCAATTGCAATAAAAATTGGCAGAAACACAACATGTGACTCGAGGAGCAATTTGCCAACGTTTAAAAGCCATGGGAAAGATCCAGAAGTATGGAAAATGGGTGCCACACCAGCTGAACGATAGACAAATGGAAAATCGAAAAACCGTTTGTGAAATGCTGCTTCAACGATTCGAAAGGAAATCTTTTCTGCATTGAATTGTCACGAGGGACGAAAAATGGATTTATTTTGAGAACCCGAAGCGAAAAAAATCATGGCTTTCCCCTGGTGAAGCTGGCCCATCGACTGCAAGGCCAAATCGCTTTGGCCGTAAGACAATGCTCTGTGTTTGGTGGGACCAGTGTGGTGTGGTGTACTATGAGTTGTTAAAACCTGGTGAAACGGTGAACACGGATCGCTACCGACAACAAATGATCAATTTGAATCATGCGTTGATCGAAAAACATTCGGAATGGGCCCGAAGACATGGCAAAGTTATCTTGTAACATGACAACGCGCCGCCTCATACCGCTAAGCTGGTGAAAGACACATTAAAAACACTTAATTGGGAAATATTATCGCACTCGCCGTACTCTCCAGAACTCGCCCCGTCGGACTAACACCTTTTCGCATCGATGGGACACCTTTGCAGAGCAGTACTACGCTAATTTTGAAGAAGTCGAAAAATGGCTCGTCGAATGGTTTGCCTCGAAAGAGAAAAAGTTTTTTTGGAATGGTATCCATAAATTGCCTGAGAGATGCGCGAAATGTGTAGAAACCAATGGTCAATACTTTGAATAAAAAAGCTTTAAGATTCCTCTGAAAATTAAGCGTTTTCTTTATCGAAAAAACCGGCAAATTTCAACTAACACACCTGGTTTATTTCAATTTATTTAATTTTTTTAAATTTTAATTTATATGAAATCTTATTTTATTTTACTAACTTTTACTCTTATTTTTTTTTATTTGTTATTTATTTTTATATTAGCTTATTTGATTTTTTTTTTAATTAAAATTATACATATTTTATTTATTTTAGTTTATTTAATTTTATTTTATTCTATTTTCTGTACTTATACCTACATTATTTAATGTTTTTACTGTATTTCTAAAAATTTTCTCTGAAAATTTGATAATAATAAACTCAACATTTCATCTCATATATGTATGGTATGTAAATATGTTTGTGCATACCAGGCATACGAGTATATGAGTATTTTTTGTCAGGCCAAGCGTTTCATTGTTCTTCATGCATTATTACTATAATTTCGCAGATAACCCTGCGATTTGCGTACTACCAAAAAAAAATTAACATTGTTCAACTCTCCATAAAAACACGAAAGCCATAATTGCAATGCATAACACCAACTTAATTCCTCAATAATAATACTAAATTAAATTAGTACATGCGTCTGATAAAATTTGGCAGCGTAAAATAACAAATTTGCTTTTTATTAAGGTTGTCCGATCGTATCTTAGTACTATGGAGAAGAGCTCTGTTTCAAATTTAAAGCGCTACAGACGGTTCGGTGAAGAATGGAAGGGCTGTTTTACTGGATCGTTATCCACATGAACTCTAACACCAACACTTGCCAAGCTCTCAGCGAAACTAATTTAGACATCCTATGAACTCTGTTAGTAAAATTTGCAATCACTCAGTCAGTAATTAGCCAGATTCACTTATTTATACTAAACAGAACTCCAAGAATCCCACTGCCTCTGAATAAGATAAACCTGCAACAATGAAGCATCATCAGAACTAGGGATGATAAGAAAATTAAGCGAATCACTCTTGCCTCTCCAAATTCATGCGAACCCTCGTGGGTTTCGTCCGCCAATGTGGGGCATAATATTGAACGATGACAACATGCCCAGGCTGGAATGATGAGCTGTGTACACCGATTTATTCTACTAAATAAAGAGATTGCGCAGACATAAAGAGAGAAGGAAAACATTCATGTTTAACAGTTTTTCACGGCATATCACTAGACAGGGAGATGGAAAAAAGTTTTAGATAGGTACACATGACATATCCTCATACCATCAATTTACCAACTTCTCATATTGCATACAAAATTCCATAGTTTTAAGCCTCCCAACTAAGTAATTCCGAATTCTTGAGCAGTAAATGGGTCCTTAAACAGAAGGCCAACTGGCAACTGGAACAGTAGTGCGCAGACACAGCGCGATCACGATGTCGCACTGCTAAGCCTAGCAACTTATTTGAAATGCACGAATTACCCACCACCGCTGTTAAGGAGGCGGCAAGTCGAACAAGTCGGGCAAGGCAGTTTGTTAGTTTGGAGTATGAAAAGAGGTTTCGAGTAAATAATTTTGTTGTCTCGCCTGCGGCTAAATAGTGGCAACAACCCGCAGCAGGATTGCGCCAACACGCCTGCTTACTAATCAACCAGCCGAGCAACACAACCAGTATGGCAGCCAGCCGGTAGGTTTATCGGCAAGGACAGTGGAGACGTATGTAGCTGTACACCTGAGCACATTATGGTTTCACAAGAAGTCAGGCTGAGCAGAAGAAGAAGTGCACATTTGTTATTATTGCTTTGCTTCCCTTTCGACGGCAGCCGAGAGCACTTCTGGCGGCTCAAAAAGCAGATCACTTATTATTAATATTAGTGGTTTGTTTTTAAGATGACTAACCGCAAACAACAACAATATCTACAAACAGCAATACAATCAAAAACAACAAAAAAAACGCCGGAGCATTTCTTAAAAAATAAACAGTAATTTCAATACAACAACAAAGCCAACTGGCTGGCGGACTTACGGCTCGCCTCGACACCACTGAAAGCACAAGTGTTGCTGGGAGAGAGAGACAACAAAAAAAGGTTAACACAGCGCCGAAAAAAAAGAGCAAAGCCAACATGCAGATGTGACCGCCGTCAGCAAACCAGCCAGCCGGACTGCGAGCTAGACGCCAAACCGCCACTGAAGCCACCACCACAAGTCACTCGGCATTGTTTTGGGCCAATTTTAATTAGTTTAGCTTCGAGCGAAAATAAAAACTGTAGTGCGGTTATCTGTCGGTGGAAGATTGCCGGACAAAGAAATAAATGCATAGAAGACGTAGGGCGGCGCTAAGTTCGGACGGCGCTTCTTTTATTGATATAAAAGAATGACCTATTTCTGCGATCCCCAATACAACGTGTCTAAGTCTGAGGAATTCGACGCTAAAAATTCAAACATCTTATCCGTCTAGACAGGTTTTCCAGGCATAATAATAGGACACTGTTTAATCGAACTTCGGGGGAAATAATGGTCTATCACTCTAATGAATTTTGCCGCAGTTGTATGGACGAAGAAGTCCAGTCTTGACGTCTGTACGTCACAAATTCTTCGTGAAACACTAATTCTACTGTGAATTGGAAATTTCGTTGCCTTTATAACACATATGAAATGGTTCCATTATTCAAGAAGGTGAAGGCAGGAGCCTCAGCGGTACCACAATGGGTCGATTGGCCTAAGTGTGCTGGTAATGACCAGCAGACGCACCAACTCAACTCAAGTCTGAGATATATTTCCTATTTTGATTTTATAGAGAAGACATTTCTATGACTCTTGACACATATAAACTGCTGCTTAATGAACTTTCTGGCAAATAGAGGCACTCTGAACAAAGAGGTCATTTCAAAGTCGTGATCTTGAAGGGACTGCTGAAATGGCGAGAAGAAAGAAAGGCTTTTCTACTTGTTGTGCGGTTGTCTGTTCTAAGTTTCATCAAAGTTTTGCTAGCTTTCTGATAAGAGCTCTCTATTAACATTACCATAGGTCTGAGCTTCTAAGATATTATTCTTCGAGCTCTTAGAAGCTCCTCTGTACTCAGCGCTGCTACCGAGTAGCCAAAGTCTGGTGAGTACTCATACAAAGGGCCATGGCATCTTATCCCAACTAGCTAATATAGTTCTCCGGGAAATCTCAGCATTTAATTGATCCGAACCATCTTTTTTTTTTTTTAATTGGCGCTTGTAACCGCTGAAGCGATTTTCGGCCGAGCTCCTCCTCCAATTTGTGGTTTTACGTCTTGATGTTTTTCCAACAAATGGAGGGACCTACAGTTTATACTAAGCCGCCTCCGAACGGCTGATGGTTTGTTTTATGAGGAGCCTTTATTTCATGTCCGAAATACACTCGGAGGGATGCACATTCCCTGCCGAGGGGCGACCGCAATTAGAAAATTTAACTTAATTTTTTATTTAAATTAATTTCCGAACCATCTTACCGAGCATTATTTTGGACACTAAATGTTCCTCCGCCTCAATAGAAGGGAAAAAACAAAAAGCCCGACATTTTTGGCCACATAAAACTTTCAGTTCCCGGAATTGCGTCTCAGTTGGACGGTTGTCTGTACTCAATATGCACGATCTGATGGGTATACATATCCAGTCTTATGAAATCTGGGCCAAAGTAATTGATGAAGATTCCTGGAAGGAATCCATATTTCTCTTTTCCGAACCTTCCCAAATTATCGTGGCTGAGCTTGAACAAACTTAATATGCCTCCCCCCAATAACCTGCGCTCGAGTATGAAAAAGGTGTAAAGACAATACGAGTACTATGATTTGAAGACTCTCTCCCGCTTCATCAGATGCTCCTTCCCTTCTCTGGGCTTGTGTCTCAGCCACATTCATTCTCATTCGATTGCGGCCAATTTTCGCATATGGTTTTGATTGTGTGGTAAAATGCGTTACGCTATGTTGAAAAATATATCAACAACAACAAATCACACAGCAAAGTCCAATAAGTTCAAATGTGCGGCCAAGCAGACCAAATGTGCATACTCATTTTCCATTCAGTTCAACGGTAACGCCCACTTTTCGAATGGTCATTTATAGAGGTTGACGGTGCAGGCCCAGTCCCAGTTCCAGTCCAGTCACCAAACTCCAAACCGAGCGGCTACCAAAGTATAATAATTGCCAAGGCGGTCAGCTCAGCCGCAGTTTATGTGTGTGTTTATATGTGTGCAGTACATACGCAAATCGATTAAAATTGTTTCAGCCAACAAAAAACAAAAAAAAAGGCGGTCTTAACCACTCATAAGTGACCGCAAAAGCGTTGATATTTTTAAGTAAATGAAAATAAGTGCCGAGAAGAAGCAGAAAAGAACACGAGCACAGACGATTATTTCAAATTAGAGTAATTCCCAGCCATGCCAAAGAGCATGTGAGTTGTTGAGTTTGGAATGCGTTTATATGAAAAAAAAAACGAATATAAAAAATATATATACTTTTACACACGTGCGGCTTAGTACCGCCCGAACTCACAGTGGCATTCCACAGGCAGGTTGCACTTGGACTAGAAAAAAATGTGGTATGCGTCGCTTTGACTCCCCATCAGCCTGGGTACCATTGGCTGACTGAGGCCAGTTCGCAGTGGAGCTTGCATTGATCTCCTCCCAACCGAGCAGCCAGCTTCTTCAATACACATAGACAGTCGTACTTTAATCCGCGCCACAGGCCCGAGGGTGTAATTTTAATTTATGTTTGTATGTAAGTTAATATTTTTGTATAATATATTAACCGAATAGTTGCTGTCGTCGCTCTTGTCTGTTCTGTTCATAAGTAAAATACAATTATTCCATTTCATTTGGGCATTTTACGACTGGAAGATCCACATATGTGCATATGTATCTAAACAAAAATTCTCACCAAGACTACACACTTCGGACGAGGTAGAGTTGCCGGATGCTTTGAAGCACAAAATTTACTCCGGAGGAGTATGCTTTTAGGGTTTGGCTATGACAGTGCTTACGCAATTATATGGTACCCGAGTTAACAACAGTTTGCCTTTCCGTCTTTCTTGTCCAAGCGTAGTTAGGTCCTTCTTCATCTGATCTCTCCAATGGAGAGAAGGTCTTCCTGCTCTGCTTCCACCATCAGACTCGCTCATTCGGACTACATGATCTAACCAGCGTCGCCGCTGTCTTCGTTAAACTATGTCAAAGTTGCCGTGTATCTCGCACGCCGCATGGTTCCAACGACTGCGGTGCTTGCCGTTGCCAATGCGTAAAGAACTATAAATCTTACGCTTAACCTTCATTTCAGAAACTCATAACGCGGAGACAACAACTATTGTCAATGTCTATATCCCCGCTCCATATAAATATATAGATTGCCTGCACAATGAATTTCACACACTCTGGCAACCTTGCATTAGGCAGCTTTCGTTTGGTCGGTGGGAAATATGTCTTTCAGAGAATGCTTTTTGTGACTAAATATCCCTCGCAGCTACAATAGTAATCGATTTATGGGATTTTCGCTCGTTTAACGCATAATTTACGGTGACAATATAATAATACGGATGCATTAAGAAAGTGAAACTCATGAAAAACATTTCAGACCAAAGAGAAGTGTTGTAGTATTACCGAGATTCAACTTCGCTGTTGAATTTTGTGTAAAATTTTTGAAAACAGTAACTTTTTTTCTGTATTTATTTTCATACGATTGCACTGTTTTCGATTGCATAGCGGAATAATCGATTAATAATTCTTGGGTTTATTAAACAATTTTTACTTTTCCTATTTTATTTTTCTATTATTTTTTATTTCATTTTACTTTAATCAATTAAGTTTTATTTCTTAACATTTTTTTTTCATTTAATGTCACTTTATTTTTTTTAATTTAATTTAATGCATTATATTTTCTTTTAGTCAAATTCCTTTTTTTTAATTTTTTATTTTATTTTATTTGTTTCTTATTTTAGTTTTTTTACTTTTTCTTCACTACATTTGTTTTAATAATTTTATTTTATTTTACTTTATATTTTTTTTAATACTAATATTTATTATTATTTTACTTTATTTTAATTGATATTACTATTTGATTTACTAAATATCATTTTGTTTCATTTTATTTTTATTTAATTTATTTATATTAAGATATAATAATATTTTATTTTAATTTACATTGTTTTAATTTATTTTATTTAATATTAAAAATAATAAAATACAATTAAATAAAATAAAGTAAAATAAATTAAAAGTACAATAGATGGAATAAAATAATATAGAAAATATAGAACAAAATAATATAAACTAAAATAAAATAAAGTTAATTAAATTTTATTTGATTTAATATTATTTTAATATTTTATTTTAATCTTATTTTAACTTATTATATTTTTTTCTTTTATTATATTTTATTAAATTTTATTTTATTTTATTTTATTTTATTTGTTCCTATTTGCTTGTACTATAAGTTTTATATTATTTTATTTGATTTTATTTATTTCAATTCATGTTGTAATTAATAATACTTTATTTTGGTTGGTTTTATTTTATTTAATTACATTTTTCATATCTTATTTAATTTAATTTAATTATTTTATTATTTTTTACAAAGTTCTTATATTCTTTGATCTTATTTTATTAAATTTTTTTTTGTTTTATTTTTTTTTTAATTTTATTTTATTTTACTTTATTTAATAATATTTTAGTTTGTTTGTTTTAATTTATTATCTTTGTTTATTTTATTAAAAATATTTTATTTCATTTTATTATATATTATTTTAATTAATTTTATTTCATTCTCCTTTATTTTATCTTTGTTTTCCTTTTTTATTTCTTCTTCCTTTTTCTATTTTTTCATTTTATTTGCTGAATTTATTTTTTCTAAATTAATTTAATTTATTTTTCATTATATATTTTTTTGTTTTAATTTAATTTTATTCGACTTTATTTTATTTTCTTTCCTTTTATTATATATTATTAAGTTTTATTTTATTTTTGTTTAATTACATTTCTCTACATATATTTTTTTTTAATTTTTTCGTTTATTATAATTTACTAAGTTCTTATTTTCTTTGATCTTATCTTATTTTAAATTTTTTTGTTTTATTTTACTCTTATATTTACGTGTATGTATTTTATTTTATTATTTTTTAATTTATTTTATTTTCTCTTAACATATTTTGCTAAATTTCATTTCATTTGATTTTACTTGTTTTTTATTTTATTCTTTTAACATTGTTATATTTGATTTTCCTTTATTTTCTTTTATTAAGTTATTAAGTTTTAATTGGTTTAATTGAATTTTTTTATATTATTTTACTTTATTTAATCATTTTTTATTTTGGTTTGTTTTAATTTATTATTTTTGATTACTCTTATGATAATTGTTTTATTTCATATTATATTATGTTTTATCTCTTTTATTTTATCTTTGTTTTCCATTTTTTTATTTTGTTCATTTTCTGTTTTTTTATTTTTTTTGTTCAATTAATTTTTTTAATTTTATTTGTATTTCATTCAATATTTTTTCGTTTTAACTCATTGTATTTGACTTTATTTTATTTAATTTTTTTATTGTATTTAGTTCCGTTTTATTTTACTTTTATATTGTTTCATTTCAAACCAAAGAAAAATTTTTTTTCAATAGTTTTCATATTAAAATTTTAGTTTTTTCTTTATTATATTTTCTTTTTCTTTACATTATATTATTTTATTTTATATATTTTGTATTTTACCTTTTTCATTTAATGTTATATTATTTCGCTTTATTAATTTTTTTTATTTTTAATTTTATATTTATGTACTTTTATTTATTTTAGTTAATTTTCTTTTATTTTTATTTATTTATTTCTTGTTTTTTATGTGATATTTTTTTAAGTTTGCAACAAATTTGTAAAGCAATTGAAAGTTATTAAAGTATCTAAATACTCAACGGCATTTATTTCCTCAGTAAAACCGTTGCCTTACTAATTTCTACTTTTTCAATTTGTACAAAAGTTTTTTTTCCTTAAATATTTTGCACTTAAATTGTAGAGAAATTCACGCTTGGCTGGTTTTTAATTTCCCAAAGCATAATTCAAAGGCAAATAAAATAAAAAATTAGTTTTGATATTTAGGTTTTTTACATGACGCGCATTAAAACAAAATTTAAAACCATTACAACTCTGCACGGCTCGAGCGCCAGTGACCACATAACCACAGCAAACAGACAACAAATAATTAAAAAAAAACAAAATAAAACAGTAATAATAATAATAATGTAAAGCAATAATTGTAGCTAAAGGCAACCACTTGACCACGGCATTTTGCAGGTAAGCAGAAGAAGAAGTCCCAAGAAAACTGCCCGACTAATTTAAAATCAACAATAAAAATGATAATGCTAGCAGTAGCAACAACAACAACAACAAGATCAACGAAAACAAGCCTTAGCAATTTTCCGCTCATGAAACACGCTTTTAAGCACTCACCACTTACAATAATTTAAATTTAAAATTTTCACTTTGTGACTTAATTGGACGACTACTGGCGGACTTACACATACAAACATACGACATGCGTCTTAAATATCCGAATAGTAGCAGTTGGATAGCTACTCAAGGTTCGTCAGTTCGAAGAACCACCAAATGGCAGAGTATGTTCATGTTTTTTACAAAATTTTTTATAATTTTTTTTTTTTGCGTGGTTTTTGGGCGACTTTCTTGCAGTTGGTTAGCAACTGCTCACCCATAAAGTGGAATAAAGTTTTTTCTTCACATTGAATTGACATAATTATGACGTAAATTTACAGGCAGTTAAAAATTGAGGCAGGAAAGGTATATGAATTTGCACTGAATTGAATATATAATCAATTAATTGGAATAATTCATTTATAATTTTTAATTGAGCTGATTAACATTTTATAGATTAATACGGTTTCAACTAAGAAACATTTATTTCATCACATTTAATGACACTGACAAATGTTGGAGATGATCTCAAAAGAATATCCAGGGGAATGATGAACCACAAGCACATAGTCTGAAAGGCTTTGAGAGACCCAAAAGATCATACCACGTCCACTAAACCTAAATCTATTTGATAAGTATCGAGGCCTAAAGAGCCTTCTCTCCTAGATGGAAATACTAAATGAATAGTTTGGTTAAGGAAGTCCACAACTTCAGATGAAATGAGCTTTTACAAAGTTCTGCTAGACGAGGTTTCTGGTAAAACGACTATGAGAGTTCTGCTTAAACAACCGTGAACAAAGCGGTATACCTATCTCAATCGATGCTGATGAAACTGTCATTCCATTATCCGACCATGACTCGGTTCAAATAGCGATTGCCCATTTAAACAGCATCAAAGTGGCTGTAGCTGATGGCTTACCAACAAAGCTATTCAAATATGGCCAAAGCATGCCCGACGGTCCGTACCACTTAACACAGGATTAGCTCCTGCTGAGCGTGTTGTATGAAAGGCTGAAGCCCATCGTCAACAAATTGATTGGGCCCTTTAAGTGTGGTTCTAGATCTGGTAAATTAACCAATGACTAATATTGGAAAAGTCCCCTGAAAAAGTAACCGATACACATTAATTTTTCATCGACTTTAAAACAGTTCCGACGACACAGTAAGGAACCGCCTTTACGCCACTATGTCTGAGTTTGGTATCTCCGCAAAACTTATTCGGCTGTGTAAAGTGACACTAGACAACACCAAAAGTGCAGTCAGAATTGGGAAGGACCTCTCGTCGATACCAATGAAGTTTTACACAATTGCTGCTGAGTGTATAGCTGCTGTCATATACCGATGACACTGATATCATAGGTCTTAATAAAAGCGCCGTTAGATCTGCCTTTTCCAAACCTGATAAATACGCGAAGCGAATGGGTCTGGTAGTGAACGAGGACAAGACGAAATATCTCCTGTCATCAAACACACAGTCATCGCATTCTTGACTCGGCTCCCACGTCACTCTTGACAGTCGTAACTTTAAAGTCGTAGATAACTTTGTCTATCTAGAACAGCAACAACAATGTAGCCTTGAAATCCTAAAGTCCTTTCTCGAAAAAAAATCCCTTCAAGTCTCTTATCATTCCCGTCCTGCTATATGGTGCAGAAACATGGACGATGTCAACATTCGCTGAGACAGTCTTGGGAGTCTTCGAGAGAAAAGTTTTGCGAACGGACCATAAGTCGTTTGCCCATTGGGCGAACCGTAGACGATGGAACGATTAAATTTACGATCACATTGACCTAGTTCAGCGAATGAATGACTGTTGGCTAGACATGACGTCCGAGTGGATGAAAACAGTCCAGCTTTGAAAGAATTCGAAGTAGTACCCATTGGTGGAAGCAGAGGAAGAGGAAGACCTTCAATCTGTTGGAAGGATCAGGTGGAGAGCGACCTGGGTTCACTTGGTATTTCCTGTTGGAGTAAAACAGTGAAAAGAAGAGAGGGCCACGCTATTGATGATTCGACTATAATCGCGTAAGCGGTGCCAACGCCAGTGATATCTGCTTTGAACTGTGTAAGCAATTGAGTCCTACTCGACGAATAAACACTAAACTCTACAAGTAACCGTCCTGGTATATGGCTCGAAACCATAAACGATGACAACAACTGATAAGGCGGCGCTATGAATTTTCGGGACAAAGTTTTTGTATAAGATCTATGGTATATTGTGCATTGACAACGGCATATTACCGAACAATGGAACGTTGCGCTGTACGCAATTAACAGGAGAACAAAAAGACAGGGGCTACATAGGTCAGGAGATGCCGTCCGAATGTATGAAAGCGCACCAGCAAAAGTATAAGGAGATGTAGAACTCCATTCTCTTGGATAGAGGGCAGCCAAACAGCAAAAGTAAGAAACGAACGCTAGTAAAGCTTCGATGTAAACGCGTAAGTGGTGCCTACGTCAATGAGGAAGAAGAAACGTGTTGAACTAAGTATTTAAATCAGTACTGATATTTCTTCTAATTATATTTATATTCCTATGAGATTTATCGTACAAAATCTACCATAAGGTTTACATCTCAAGACCTTTTTGAAATCACTCACTTTAATTAAAAATGTTTATCTACCCAATTTAAACTATGTCCCACCTTTTGAATCTTGACGATTACATGACTTTGCGAAAATTATTGAACCAAAAAATGTGTGAGAGAATTTGCTGTACATATTACAATTATTTAACTATTTTATAGTGGGAGAATGATTTTTAAAAAATACGAAATCTACTATAGAAATATCAAAGTCTCTGTAAAAATGAAATATTGGACACGTTTAAAGTGCTTGTTTTCGAAGAGGGTGCAATTATAAAACGAAATTTGAGGTTAGTCAGCCTAATTATCTGAAATTCAGAAAACTTTGCATTCAAAATGTGTTGTTAATCAGTTTTTAGGCGCGCATAAGTACCCAGTAGGAAATTGGAAAATTTGTGACAGAGAGAGAGAGAGATAGAGAGATTTTTTTGAAATAGTCTCTTAAGGCCGTAATTATTTAGAAGCTCTAAAACCGCCTATGAACCTAGTCCTTATTTTTATTTTTGACATAGTGCTTGAGCTTTTTGAGAGGCTCTGTGACGCTGTGTAATTTAGACGCTTCTTTTCCGTTTTTTACTATTTTTAAAAGAGAGTACCTTCATCAGATACTCACTGAGCTTTACCTTAAGTCATTCAAGAAATCTCATAAATTCACTTCTGTTTTTTTATTAGATAAAAATTAGCAAACTTATCCCAATGCAGTACAGGCTCGGCCATTCTGCTCAACACTATGACAGCGTGTCCTCAAACTCATTTAACGTTTCTGTTAATTTTGACAACAGCACCAACAACAAGAAATTACAATGTTTTCTCCACACCACTGATGGGTTTTAGCTTATGCATGTCAGATGTGTGATATGTGTGTGTTGCATATGACTCGCTTCAGTCATAATGAGGGGATTTTGAAATTGTTGCCAACGCCAGAGCAACGAAACTCACGACAGGTGCTCATTGAGAGCCCAGCTGCACGGACGCTTCCCCTCCACTGCTTCCGCCTTCGCGGTGTTTTCTTCAAATGAAAAGCCACAAGTCACACTACCAGCTACCACCATTCATCGTCGCGCGCTACGGCTGCGAAGGTATAGAGGAGAAGAAGCGCTATAAGCAGCGCTTTAGTTTTATTCAAATTTTTTCTAAACTCTCCGCGCGCAACACAAGCAAATATGCGCTTTATTGTAAGTGACGGTTAAAGCAGCAACAAAACCACCGCCACAACCACCACCAGCCAGAAACCAGAGTCAGAGCCAGATCCAGAGCCGCTGTCAAGTCAAAATCGTTGCTACCGTCAAACTGAACATCATTATAAGCGCAGTGTTGTTGTTGTATTTGCTTCTTTTTTTTTTGTTTTAGTTTTGTGGTAAATCTATTTTAGCTGATGAGCTCGCGCTACAATTTAAACGGACGCGGTCGGAAAAGCGCTGGTCTGCACACAGCTGGCACGTCGGGCTCGGTACCATATACAGGGGGTGCTTGATAGCTTGTCGTGTGTCAAGCATGCAAATACGGTAGGGATGTGCACAAGTTGTTGGCCAAAGCATTTGCCGCGCGGTCACACATCGTCGGCTGCAAATCGTCTGCGCTCGCTGTGCGCTGCCTCCTCGTCCGTGGCGCCGTTGCCCTTGCACCCTCGGTGGTCTAGTTTGTAATTAGTTTACAGCCAACCTATTTGATTTTTGTTAGTTTTCGCCGCACAAATTTATTTACCTTAAATCAACGCATACAGATGGACAGGCAGGCAAACGCATACGCATACACACAGACAATGCGGTAAGGTAGTTTACACGCACTTCAACACCTGCATCCGAAGTCAGTTGACGGAGTTCATTTCTTTTTTTTTTGTTTTTGCGTCTAATTAATGGTGTTACCAAGGCTTTGTGCTGGTGTCCAGTGAACGCCACACTCTCTGTGTATGTGTATGTGCGCTTGTGTGTGTGTGTAATTATTTCAAACTTAATTACGCTTTAAGAACGCGCCACAGCTTGTTGTTAAGCGGATTAAGGATGGAATAATTATGCGAAAATTTGTTAAGTATTTAACAAAGTGGCTTGCTCCTTTAAGCAGCTTTGCGCTAAGCCGCACGCTAATAACGAGCAAGTACTTAGGTAATTATGATGCATGCAGGTTGTGTAAGAAACCGAAAAGGCGTGTCATGGAAGAAGCGGATATTACGGAAAGAGAGGCCCGCGGATTTTGGACTTCTGACTTCCAGTCGATCTAAATACAACATTCTTGTTGTCCAAGAAGTGAAAGCTGCAACTCATAGTATGCGGCTCAGGCTGAAATCCAGAATGGACGCCCGAGCTCAAGTGTAGAATTGAAAAGACTTAAATTAATCTCCAAAACACTTCAGCGTCTTTTGTCTTTGGCTAAAGTCATGGTGGGCAACCGAGTGGGTACTATTACACTATTCGTTTTAATACAAAGATTCATTTGTTATTATTATTTTTTATCTAAAGCCGAACCCTTCTAGTGTACTAACTTCGAATAAAGAATTAACCATAAAATTCCATTAGTCTATGGTAGGTGCCAAATTCCCCAGTTGAAAAAAGAAACATCTAAACGTATACATAAAATGGAGAAGGAGCTCGGCGTAAAATCGTCCTCGCTGAACCCCGGAAGCTCGTAGTGAATAATGTTATTGTAGTAGCGAGTTAACCCCACAAGCAAAACTAGTCTCGGTAAGGTCATCTGACATGATGCCTAGGAAACGAGTTATTTCGACGGTTACAGACCAGTGGGAAAGTGAAGTTAGATTTAGTGACATGTTAAAAGGTGATTTGTGTTGTACGGGTAATAATTGGGTATTTCGAGGTCGACGTCTGTATAAGTAGGAGTAAAGATTCTACTACAGTATCTAGACCTCAGTTGTACTAGTATTAGTAGCTATGAGGGTGGTTGGATTCCGATGTTTGCCATTCACTGGCAAATAGTTGATAAAGGTTTCGACGGACACTCTGTGGTTGTTTTCGAACTAATGGAAGGGCCTGCAGCCTCTGTACGGATAATGGATTTTTATGAACAGCTTTCATTTTCACTAAAGGGTGACTACAATTACAAAATTATTATTATTTATTTATTTTTTGAGATAAAATGGATTTACTATAAGAATTAATGTTGAATGGGCATCGCTCAAACCCACCCATGACTTTTCGCCTGGTAGTTTGTACCGTCTTTTACCTCCTTCTAGATAAAACTGTCATAAGCATGTTCCGGCAAGGCTGATCTCAGTAGAGATATTAACATGACACGCTATGTAAATGGTATACCGGCGACACACGGAGCCTTCCTGCCGTGGTCGTCGAAGTAGTGTTCTGACAGGATTGTAATTTCTTCGTATACGTCTCGCTCGTCTCTGGTGTCTAATGATAGTATTCTGTGAAAGAAATCACTTCACTTGCAAATCGAACGAGAACGACATTAGAATCTTGAAAATAAATTTATTAAGACTGAGTATTAGACATATTATCAGCTCATTTTGTATTCAACAATAGATCTTTCGTTAATCATATCTCCTCAAGGCTTGTGATTATACCTGTTCACTCACTGTCCCTCGTTGTCGCCCCTTTCGTTGACTATTTGTGATGGTTCTCTCTTTCGATACATCTCCATGAGTAAGAGCTATCTGTCGGAGTTAAACAACAATCTCCGCTAAATTAGAGCTGCTCTACGTATTCGTCTACTCAAGTCCTACAAAATTAGTCCGGTTCTAGAACAGATTTCCTTCTTTGCCTAGAAACTTTGTTCTATTTAAATGGGCTGGTCATTAAAACTTTCTCGGAAATATACGAATCACTTGAAAACATTTAAGTACTATACATACATACAGTAAGATCTCTTCAATCTATAGAAATGTGTTTTATTTTTATTTTTTTTTTAGTTTTTCTGGAAACTGCGTTTGTTAGAAATTAGTACCAAAGAGTAAGCAATGACAATGCAATTAATTTTTGTCTAATAATGAACATAGCAACCAGCTCAAGCCAAAAGTGCAAAACACAGATGGATTGCAGTCTATTTTATACCCAATGAACATACTTTTAGTGAAAGAGCTTGCAGCGACTTATAAGTGGGCATACCGCTCTGCACTTGTAAGCTCCATATAAGAGAATTAACTTAAAATGGAGCTGTCTCAATGCGTGCAATGTGACCAGGACAATATAGCCAGAATGGAACGGAACGGAAGAAGATCACGTAACCTTATCCAGCCAAATATAAATGATATATCTACAATGGTAGGTCTTCTGACAGGGCATATTCTATTGGGCAGGCACGCAGAATGGTTGGGTGTACCATTTAACGACTTCTGCAGAAGTTGCAGATAGCACATTGTATTCGAATGCTCCTTACTTAAGAGGAGTACGCTAAAGTCGTTATGGGCAGCAACCTTTGGAGAACTCAGCGCGATATGGGGGGCCAAGTTGCGGTTTGATTAGCAAGTGGAGGTTATTAGGATTCTCATTGGTTTCACAATAGGCCCGTTTGGGTCCTAGGTGAGCTGATGCCCGGCAGCCACTTCAACCGATCAGCCAGCCATGCCCTGTACTCGACTTAAAGCTATATCTCGCGAAAGTCGCTTCACTTCTTTGTCACGTGCCAATGACATTTTTCGCTATTCTAAAACTTGAAAATATCAACTCAACTCTCCCAAACACGTATGTAGGTACGAAATTAGAAGAGACAATTGGAGCCAGCAACTTGACGACCCTGTTAATTTATGTATGGTGTGCAATGGCATAAAAAACTTATTCTAAATTCAGTTCGTCCACAACACGCCCGCATTGTTGTTGCTGCTGCCACTGTTGCAAAAGCCATTAACGCGGTTGACGCGCTCTCTTTCGCTTCTTGGCAGTTGGAAGATGGAAGATGCAACTGAGGCCAACAAAAAATACATATAGGTAAAAAGTGCTGTTAGAAATAAAGAAATTGTTAAATGGTATATGTATGAGTGTTTGTATATTAGTGTATGTGTGTGCTTTTGCGTGGGTGTGAGAGAAAAATCCACGAAACAAAGCTGGAAAATGAGGAAATGTGTAGCAGCAGCAAACAGTTAAATAATAAAACCGAGCAAAAACCAAACAAAAACCAAAACAAAAACCAGAAAAACACTGCTAAAATGCTAAATGCAAAACGAAATGTTGCAATTTCCGGCAAGTCAAAAATGAATTGCACAATTAAGCAGCGTTTGTCAACGTGTTTCCTGCATTTCATCTGTTCTCTGCTCCGCTTTTACGCTTTTCATGACATTTCTCACCTTAGCATTAACTCGTACATGGATTTCCCAGCAAGCCAGCACTGCAGCCATTTAACCAAATAATGAAATAACGAAATCCCTGAGAAAAAGTACAGCAACAGCAAACAATGCGCTGACAGCGCAGGCAAACAAAGAAATAAAAGAATTAAAATTAAAATAAAGCGAAAAAATATTCAAAAAAAAACCAAAATAATAAAAAAAAAGAGTTGGAACAAACGTAATTAAGCACAGAGTGCTAAATGAGAGAAGTGTGTACAGTGTGTGAAAAAGGAGTGCGGACTTCGTCTGCATCGGAGGGTAATACAGGCAGTCATTGTGTGCTGAAGTGCAACTGCCAAGTGACAGCGAATTAAATTTTCTCCCACTTTAAAGGTCGTTAAAATTAAATTAAACTGAATTTGAAAGAACCGAAGTGAATGGTAGGAAGTTAATGACATTTCCATTCGTGTTCCTCAGTAGTTTTTGAATGGCGGCTGGTTAAACATTATTCACCACTGAAGTTACGATGATCTATTTGCGTGTGGTGTGAACTAAGCATTAGATGAGACGAACAGAAACTGTGATTAAAGACTTCAAAACACTAAAGGGTTTGCTGTTAGTCTTACTATGGAGAAAAGGACTTAAGGCCGGAACTCCTATTTTCGCTAATGACCACAACAGGAAATATTATAAACGGCACAGAGACGGAAGAAGATAGCTTCTTGTGACTTTTATTACAGTAATCATATACAGGGTCGCAATTTTGATGGTGGATTTATGGAGGTAGAGATAATCTGTCATTGAGTGCTATCGTTCACCCCGATGAAAAACAGTCATCACAATAAAACGATAATATTTAACACAATCTCTGCTCTCCGGTTCCGTCCAAAGAATAGATGATACAATCTTTTACGGGCACGTACGAGTGTGTCCAACGACACAATACCAAATCGCTCTTGACTGAACAAAGTAGGTATTTTTGATACAATAGCACGGCGAGATCTCTTTAAACAAACTAGACAAATTTTGCCGGGTCCATAAATACGATTATATGTAATATAAAAGCGGGTTTCAGTCACTTGGTTGTCATTGTGACGAAAGACTAGAAACCAAATACCGCCTGCGGAAGGAGTTCAAGAATTTTCCCGCAGTAAGGCATGCCTGTCGTAAGAGGCAACTAATCACCAAAAGTTCCAGCGACACCGGAACAATCCGGATTTTTATCCAGCCAAAGGCATTCACTCCCACAACATTCCCCAAAAACTACTTTGGGGAATATTTTTAGTGCTACAACAACAACAACACTAGATACCAAATCAGCCATACAAAGACACGTCTACAGGTTTTTAAGATGTGTGTACTTCCACACACAATAAATATTTGATTAGGAAAAACTGGAATCTCAACAAACAGCCAAACGGTTTCCTACATGACTTGCACTGCTACAACCCAACAGAATATAACCGCGCTACTACATTTCAAGCTCCCTGCCACCAGCAAAACTCATGGGACTCAAAAAGGTTGACAGAAAAGCTGGTGCAATGAGAAATGCGGCTCTGGTGTTGAAAGAAGGAGACTTTCTGTTGTATATTTATGAACCGCAATATGTGCGTTGGGGCAAGGATATGGATAGCTGAATAGGATTGCAAGCCAAATACTGCAAACGGTTTCAAGACCGGAGCTTTTTCTTATAATACCATAATGAGGTACTCGGATAACTGATGTTCAGAGCATATATTGTAGAATTCATGGACTTGGCTTTATTTTCCCAGACTGCCTAATTTTAGTAATAGC